>JAWZYV010013510.1:0-127344 GCA_038373885.1 Cheiracanthium punctorium
AGCGGACTAGGTTTTTTTTCCTTCCTAGAAATTATGTCATCTAAGTTACAATGTACATGAAGAAATAAAGACACATTTAATTAAATCGATGTCGCTCGCTCTCTTCGCTCGGTCTCGAAATAGATGGACATCTCTCTCGTATTTTATGGGTTGTCGTCGCGCGCGCGAGCTGCACGCATCTCTCTCACACATCTCTCAACATCGCTCGCGCACATTCTTTCATTCCTAGAATCTGCGCAAAGCGCTCGCGCTTTACCAAATGTCACAATTTAAATAGCAATCAATATATGATCTCAAATTGTCATTTATGTGTAAAAGAGGTAACTGTCAAATACATGTACAAACAAAACCCAAGGCTTATAACTGCACATACAATGCATTAAATACTGTTCATTTTATTATATAAACCTTTTTTAACATTCACTTAAGCATCATTCTTATAATGCAATATCATAAAATATAAGAATTTTTATTAATTCATTAGCTATAATTTCCCATGTTTAAATGTTTTTACCTGAAATATCAAGGACAATTTCAACTTTCATGAACATCTATAAAACACAGCTTTCCAGATACTCAAAAGAATTTTACAATTTCTTCTAATTTTAACTTTAATTATAAAGCATTTGACTAATTCAATCAGCCCAAAGATTATTTTTGTGATGGCGGAAAACAGCATTAAAAAATACATCACTGAAACCAATTTAATTCTTGAAAGAAAGCAGAATATTTTTATTAGAAAATAAAAATACATTTTTTACATTCATTTATTATAGTATAAACAAGTACTATTTCTTAATCTACAGATATAACTGTGATGAATATCTGTAAAATGCTTCATGGAAAAGCAAATAATCGCCATAACATCAGAAAATACATAATCAAGATTGCAGTTGCAGGCTGACCACCAGTGCCGGATTAAGACAGCGCGGGGCCCGTAGCAAATGTTACCAAGGGGCCCCCTGCTCAGTGACGCACCTATATATATATATATTTAGGGGGAGGAGTTCACCCTCACATTAAAGTAATAGAGCTAAATTAAGTGAGAAAATAAATAGTGCTAATTATATTACAATTTATGTTTAGTGCTAATTAATGGTATTACTAATGCTAATTAGATGTAAACAAAACTAAAAGGTCCCACGTGTTATATTTGCGAGAGGTTTATCCCAGCCCTTCCTCCACCTTGGGTGAGCTAATCTGTAGGTTTTGTGCGATAATAAAATAAAACACAACTTTTACGAATTTTCTTGATTCAAAATGAAAAAATTGAGTTAAAATAGTGTGCGGAAAAAATGCCGCAAGACATAGACAGTGAGTAAATAGATAGTGAGACTGGCGATATTTAGTTATTTATTCGTACAACTCAGGTTTTTTTTAATGAATGTTAATGTTCATGGATATATATTTGGAATTTCTAACACTTCCCACCTTTCCCATATGCAAACATATAACTAGACAAGTTTACACACATAAAATAATAATTGTTTCTGTAAAATTTTTAGAACCTTCGAAATCAATATGTATTTTAAACTGTGTCTTTAAACACTATTTTTTCCCCTATAAAAATACATGCTTGTAAAATTATTTCATTATATATCTGGACGGTCTTTACTAATTATAGGTTACATATTTTTAACTTCTCTTAATTTATTTAATGGGTTAATTCATAAGAAATCGAACTGAGGATAGATAGATCTAGCACAATAATACCTCCACCATTCAAAATATACTGCATACACGGAAGGCATTTAAACTGTACATGCTTGTACAGGGGGACTGTTACTTCCACATACCGCTTGGGACACTTCTAAAGGTCATTTCGTTAGTGTTCTACAAGCATATGTACATTACTTTTCAACTTATCCTCGTTAAAATTATATAAAATATTTTCCTCAAAAAAATCTTTATAAGAGGAATAGAATAATCTATATAATAAATAATAAAAAATTCGGATAAATCATTCATTATCGTATTACGTTCAAATGTTTTTGCAAGACATAATAATCTTAAATGTAACAAGTAATTTGTGAGTTTCTTTGTGGGTCAAGAGTATCCGAAAATTCTTTTTGTTCTCAGTTTGCCTGAGGTTGTGGCTTCTCGGATACCCCGACCGTGCGAAGATCCTCTCGGTTCTAATTATTTTATTTGAATGAACGTACTGGCATTCGCGCTCTTGACCTGTGGTTTTGACCGGCCAAAAATGAATTCTTTCATATTTAACGTGGTTAATTTCCGAGATTAATAAGAAAATTTATCGTAATAGTGGATTCCCCAACTATAAAAAAATCACTTACATTCTATATATTATTATTGTTTCAAAAAGTAATTCGCCTTTGTTTAAATACTGTAAAATGTAAAATAAATAATTAAGTAAAAACAAAGCAAGCCAACTACCAAAAGCCTTCTAAGATGGTTTACATCCTAGTACACCTTCGAATTTCGCCAAAGCCACCCGCCTTTACTGCAAAATAAAAGAACTTTGGGGCTGCCCAATATCCGTTTAAAATACCATCCCCATATTTACTGCAAAACAAAATAACTTTATGTCCAATATTTAAATAAAAATTATTGTTTCGTGGGGGATTATTATTGATTATGGGGCGCGTTTTTCCTACAATCTTAATCCTATGGATCTAAGCTCTCGGGGAAATGCAGAAGATAAAACTCGCGTTCCAGAGAACATCTTCAGAAATAGCCAAAAATATTTCCGTTATATTGAGTCATTTTGAAAAGTTTGATTACAACTTCATTAAAAAATTCTTTCGACTTGTTACTGAAAAGTCCCTGAAGTGATCGGGACAGATAGACTACAGACTAATGAATAATCCGGCCCACTGACGGATTAAAACAATTTTGTGGGTGGAGGCTTGGATGGAAGATTCGTATATATATATATCTTATAAATAAAAATGAAATTTTGTTTGTTTGTTTGTTTGTGGATTTGATTCGTATACAAATCCACAAAAATGGACCTATCGGCCTGAAATTTAGTACAGATATGTAAAATAATATAGAATAACTCATAGTCCACTTTAAAACTTTTAAAGTCCACCCGTTCCCGGAATTTAAGAGATTTTTTATGCCCTTCACGCAAAAATCTTTCCGTAATTGTAAACCCTGTAGTGAAAAAAGTGTGAAATAAGGATCGTGGTTGCCATGTGCGGCGATTTTGCCGAATAAAATGTCGTTCGTATACAAATCCACAAAAATGAACCTATCGGCCTGAAATTTAGCACAGATATGTAAAATAATATAGAATAAATCGTAGTCCACTTTAAAACTTTGAAAGTCCACCCGTTCCCGGAATTTAAGAGATTTTTTATGCTATTCACGCAAAAAGCTTTCCGTAATTGTAACCCCTGTAGTGAAAAAAGTGTGAAATAAGGATCGTGGTTGCCATGTGTGGCGATTTTGCCGAATAAAATGTTTTAAATTCTCAAAGTAAAAATAAAAGAATAATAATGATTTTTTTTGTTAGTTTATATTCGTAAGGTTATTTTTTTTAAATTATAATATCGTGTGCATGGGAAATCAGAGCAGGAATGCAATGCTTTACACGCAAAACAATAAGAATTGAAGATTTCCGAGGCTAATAGGTAAATTATTTTAGTTTGGCGAAAAAATAAAATGGCTCAAATGCCGATTTTGTGAAAGTGAGTTCTAGCGGTTTGCACAGATTTCGGCCTGGCGCAATTTATTGAGAGCTTAAGGAAATAGATTTTTGAAAACAAGTGCAAAGGTTTTATTAGAATACAGCGTTAAATTTTAATGATCCGTGAAGAAACAATGCAGTTATTAAGGGATTTCAATTGATCTATCTCCAGAATTCTCGCCAAATGAGTACATTGATTTAAGTTGAGGGAATTCCGCCAAATTTCAGAAAATTGAAATCTTCTGATTTAGTACATCGGAGTAATGATGAATAAAACACGTATAGTTGATAATTTTAAGTTGATAAATAGTTGATAATTTTAAAAAATTCGGCTGTATTAAGGGATTCAACTTTTCAAATAAAGGCTTGCTTTACTTTTTCGCGGTCGAACCATTTCCCATATATTATTGCTGCTAAGTCAATGCTTCGAATGATTTCCTGAAAAAACGCTTGCAAAATGGCGTATGTTGGCACTTTGGCGAGGCTTAGGTTTGAAACTGGATTTTATTTGAGACTGGGATATATAATGACACTGGTTATAGATAAAAATGAATGTTGGTATGAGTGTATGAGGTTGAAAAACTCCAGAGCCGTTGAGCACCGTTGCACCATGAAATTTGGTTCACCTAAGTCTTTTATCATGGAGAAGCTTTTTATGCTATCCGTTTTCCTCTAACTTGCCACCAGGTGGCGCAGCAGAACGTCGAATTCTATTCCGTTTAGCCGTTTGCTATGCGAATATCGTCCAACCGATTTCGATGAAATTTGGTACACGCGAATATTAGAACACGGAGAATATTTTTCACTATCCATTTTGCTGTAACTTGCCGCTAAATGGCGCTGAAAAGCATCAACTTTTATACCGTTCGACCGATCGGCATAAAATTTTTTATACTTACACATTTGAGCACGAAGAATATATTCTAACTGCGTTCCTTTTGATGTTACTCACCACTAGATGACACTGCAATGCATTATTATTTTAAGTCGCCACTAGATGACTCTGCAGCAGGCCAAATTCTTGACCATTCAAACGGTCGCTATGAAAATCAGTATACATAGCTATTTGAACAATGAGAATATTTTGGCGTTATCCATTTTGCTATAACTCGCCACTTGACGACGCTGTAGCAAATCATTACTTTAATTAACTACTAGATGGCCCTGCAGTGTATCACTTCTTGACTGTGCAAATGATCGTTATGAAAATTGGTATACATAGATAGTTGAACACGGTCGCTATGAAAATCAGTATACATAGCTATTTGAACAATGAGAATATTTTGGCATTATCCATTTTGCTATAACTCGCCACTTGACGGCGCTGTAGCAAATCATTACTTTATTGAACCACTGGATGGCCCTGCAGTGTATCACTTCTTGACTGTGCAAATGATCGCTATGAAAATAGGTATACATAGATATTTGAACACGGGGAAGAGTTTGGCGCTATCCATTTTCCTATAACTTGCCACTAGATGTCGCGTCAACACATGAACTTCAGGACTGTCCAGCCGATAGTCATGAAAATTCGTATGCATCGATATCTGAATGCGAAAAATATTTTCGCCGTATCCGTTTTGCTAAAACTCGCCGTAGTTAGATTGCGCTACGCCGCATGGCCTTCTGCACCGTACAAACGATTGCCTTGCAATTCGGTATGCATGATTATTGGACACAATATAACGCGATATCCACTTTGCTATATCTGTTTATTACAATGAATAGTAATCACCACAAATCGTAATATCAAAAAGTCCATTCATTCCCGTGCGAAGAACGGGTACTTCAGCTAGTATATATATATATATATATATATATAAATTTTATGGAAGTAAGTTGGGATTGTTTACATTAATTTCATTTTTCTCTGGAGGGGCGGTCACCTCCTCCGACCCCCTCCCTTTAATCCGCCCTTGATCAGACCCTGAGTCTGTTTTTTTGTTTCGGCACTTAGTTTTCTTTCTATATTTTGTTTATTTCTGGATTCAGTCTTCAAATAAAGACAAAAATTTAACATTATTGGTATGGAATCCATTTTCTAAAGGCCATAGGTGGGTGGTGCAAAGATCTGGATACCTCTCCTCCGTTTGTCCGAGTTTCGCTTTTAGTCAACGAAAAGATAATGATACAGCCTTTCTTTCTGTCTTTCTTTTATTTCCCCCCTTTTGGATGCTCCCTGAAATTTTTTTCTGAGAACCGTGTTTTTGTTCCACAGTATTGTTGGATATACTCTTGTGTGTGTCCTTATTGCTGACTTTAGAATACTCATTCAGTTTCGTCTAGGTAATGAGTTGACTAAATAATGCAGGCATGCAACAGCCACATTAAATATATTAATGACTGTCATTTTATCGCTCACCCCCTTTTGAAAATGTGACATAAAAATGAGACACGAAAATGCGTTACGAAAACGCGACATAAAAGTAAGAATAAATGTCCGCTGAAAACGTTAGTATGTGTTACGTAAACCACCGATTTCTATAAGCTCCGTAAGGTTGCATTTATTTGATAAAATGATTGTTTAAAAATTTCATCCGTTTATTTAAATACTATTAGTTCACAACAGCTTTAATCTATTGTTACAATATTTCGTAAGCTGTAGAATATACATCACAAGTATATTTTACATATATTTAAATACTATTAGTTCACAACAGCTTTAATCTATTGTTACAATATTTCGTAAGCTGTAGAATATACATTACAAGTATATTTTACATATATTTAAATACTATTAGTTCACAACAGCTTTAATCTATTGTTACAATATTTACTAGCTGTAGAATGTGCATCACACGTATTTTTCTATAAATAGGTTACAATCCTAAAAATTTCAACATGGGGTTACCAGGTGAAATACACGATAGATGAGAGATAAAATGACATAGTCCATTAATATCATTTTAATATGGCAATCATGAAACTAAAAAAATTAGGGGGGTTCAGGGGGGTCTCCCATTGATGAGGCTCGAACAGCCGAGTTATACATATATTCTTTCAATGAGTTGTCTACAACTGATTTACAGTTCCAATATATAGATCTTCAGAAATTGTCTTATCCAAAAAATAAATAAATAAATAAAAATGACAAGAAAGAAAGAAAAAAAGATTTACAAGATTTATCTGTTGCCTTAAAAAATCAAGAAAGAGAAATCATGCCAAGCTCATAGATTATAAAACACTTTCCAATACAAAATATTTTTGCGCCAAATCTGCTATGTATTTTAGTTAAAACTGGCGAGATTTCGTAGATAAAAAAATGTTGTATTATCACTGTAAATGCAATTTTATGAGACCCTGTAAAAGACCATTAATTTTTTTTTTTTGCGTTTAACTGAAGAATATAAAAATTTTATACTCATTGTCTTGTGCTAGAAATGTATTGGTGTCTCTCAAATGCCAAGGACTGCAATGGGAATTCTTTTGAGTGCTCCTGTAGAACTATTAATAATACGGACGTTATTCTCAATGGAGAGCATCATTTTGAGAGCCTTAGTAATATATAACTTTGTTTTCTTTCAAAAATCGAATATCTCTAAAATATGTTTTCAAGAATGACTGCTGATTCAGTCACTCCTGTATCAACAGATACAGGGGGAGACACCCCCGAACCCCCCTTTTAGTTCTGTTTTTTAGACTGTGCTATACATTTAGGGATGGACGCGAGACGAAAAATTGGTGTCTCGCGTCTCGCAAAACAGCCGAAAAGCTTGTCTCGTCTCGCAAAAATCCCTATATCATAATGTTAAAAATGTTTGTCTCGTCTCGCAAAAAAGCTGTAAATCTCTGTCTCGTCTCGCGTCCATCCCTATATACATTGGATTTTTTTCTCCTGTAAAAGAACTATAAATGCTTCACACACCATTTTCAATATGGTACGTGGTACTGTACATAGAAAAAACATTAATTTCGCACAAATCAATGTATATCCACAGCAGTTAGAACACTGGATGGGTGGACATCAGAACAGACAAATAATCGAAATCATAAGGACGTTAACCCGTTTTGGGTTCTAATGCATTAACAAATTTTCGTCGGTCGGAGACCCCCTCATACTCCAAGGCAGATAGCCCTTAACAAAACACAATACAATAAATCAGTTAATTAAAGTGCGAGTAACGAATTTTCAAAATTTCCGAAGAAATCGACAGAGCTTAATATAATTACATTAGACATTTTTCGAGGTACTACATTATTATCCAGGCGATCCGCCAAGACGAGCAGCTTTTTCGCCAAGATAAATGCCGGACACATGAAATTATTGATGGTTCGGAATACGATTGCCAACAGTTTGCCAGGAAATTTGCGGGAAAAATAGTTTGGCGTTAATGACCGCCGGGATAATACGTAAATACCTTTTTTGATTTATCGTAAAATAATAAAAATATCGCCAAGTTTGGTTCATTTTTCAAAGCATTTTTTTCGCACCCTATTTGGCAATTTATCGCAAAAGTCGCCAACATTGCCGGCTTTTGGTTCAAATTTTGAAGGAGGCACACGATCGTCGTCGGATTATTAGCTAATCATATTGTAGGATAGTATTATATGCTTAAAATAGATGCCTGTTTCTAAACTGCCATTGACCGTATTGTATAGAAATTATTTTGAGTGCTCCCATATAGAAAAACTTTTAACTATACAGACACTATTTTCGATGCAAAGCTTCATTTTGTAATCCTTCATAACATCCAATTTTGTTTCATTTCAAAGAGCAGAATATCTCTAAAACTAGAAGTCAAAGCCTTTTGTGAAGGCAATTACAACGGGCGAGAGAAAAAACATTTTAAGGAAATTTGTCTTTCATTCAATATATTTAATTTTCATCCACCTAAAATAAATAAGTTCATATTCAATTTTTATTACAGACCCAAATTGAATTTCATGCTCATCTGGAAACGCGCGGAATCTTTTCGCAGTCGAAAGCTTTCGTTTTGTATACATAAACATTCGAATATCCAATAGACGATTTATTTGTGGGAGAAAAAATAATAATAAACTGTGTAATCGGGAGAAATTATTTTAAACGTATTGGAATCCCCCCAATTGTATGACGTCATTTTCACTTAAAATAGATCATTTTGTCACGCAAATGATTCAATTTTTTGACTCTCGGAAACGAAATGGTGCTGAAAATAGCGAAAAATCGCTTAAAAATGAAGGAACGGGTGGATTTTTAGATTTTAAAATTGACAGATCGTTTTCTACATTTTTTTACAAACTTGTGAAAAATTTCAAGCGGATCGTACAAACGATGTAGAAGTTTTTAGGCTTTTTGTCCTTGACTTTGTAATCTTTTTGCAGTCATAGAGGAAAAAGTTTTATCTTGAAGTCGGGGTTCAGCGCAACTACAAGGGGTGATCAAATGAAAAGGTACCAAACGTCGCAACAACCTAACCGTTATCATATTTGTCCATGCAGCTATAAGAGCACGTATCGAGACATCTAGGAATGCGATTGGAGCCTTTTGTGTGGATAGGAACATGCGGGGGCCCGCAGGAGAGAGCAGAAACTCTTGTAAAAAGCACCTACCCTACTACGTCCAATTGACGCGGCAGTGCGTGTGAGGACAGGATGGTGTTCACATTGCAAAATTCGACGATTTAGGGGCAGCGAGGCGTTATCCGATTTCTGACAGCGGACGGTGTTAAACCGGCCACTATTCATCGCAGGATGATGATAGTATACTGGGAAGGCTGTGTGTCCCACAAGTCAATGAGAAAATGGAATGTCCGTTTTCGCCAAGGAACTGGTCACGTTCAAGTGGGAGACGCTGGACCATCCGCCCTACAGTCCGGACATGTCACCCTGCGATTTCCATATGTTGGTTCCACTGAAGAAACCACCTGAAAGGGAAGCGCTTCTATGGTGTATATTTTGAATAAAGTCTACATTTGTACCCATCGTTCTTACCTTTTCATTTGATCACCCCTTGTAGTTAGCAGGATGATACGCTTTAAAGAATAACTTCCCATAGAGCGCAATGTATTGGGACTATTTTGAGTGCTCCTGTAGAAAAAAATCAATAAATGCTACATAGATCCTTTACAATGGGGTACATGGTACTGCAGATAAGAATAACATATATAAATTTCGTAGAAATCAATGCCTATACACGCGAGTCAAGGACGGACAGACAGAGAAACCGAAATCTTAAACACTTTTCTACCTAGTTGGAAAGTGTCAAAAAAGCTAGATCTTGAGAGGGAAAGACGAAAACTTTCAAGGTAAAGGCGCGGGGCCCCCAAAAGCGCGGGGCCCGTAGCATTTGCTAAATCTGCTATATTGTTAATCCGGCACTGCTGACCACCAATGTCAGGAGGCAAAAATAGCAATTGCTCCACAATCATAAAAAGATGCCCAAATAAGCTTCATCTTCTGATACTTACATATTATACCATAGACCATTTTCATGAATGCATTTTTTAAAATTCATTGATGTGATTTAGCACTAATAATGTAATACTATTGCCCAGTTTGAGTTTCTAGTTTCACTAACTCCATTTTAAGACAGCCATTTAAGTTTTTCATAAATAATCATATTTAAGCTTGTCATCTATAAAGTTTTGCAGCACAGTAAAATATTAAGTACCAATCTAACTACTTTTAGTTCCAAAATAAATTTTTGGAACATCCTAGTATTAAAAAAAAAGAAAAAGAATATAATCCTTTTCCCCCCCACTTCTTTGTTGAATTCTCATACAACATAAATTGATTGCATACAAGTTAATATTACAAATTTTTTATCTACATTAGCAAATAAATCCTTCACTGAATGACTTTTTAAAATTCAAAATAAAAATTATTTTTGGAATAGTACAACCATGTATCACTGAAACAAATGCTTGTGAGATTTTATTTCCAGTTCTTCACTCAAATCCTTTATGACTTGTAAAATACAAAACTCTCATTCTTTCTGGCTAATTTGGTTGAAACAAAACTTCCTTTTGATATGTCTTATCTCCTTGGTTTTAATAATAATTACAGAAAAAATTACAATTAAAAAGTAATAGAATAAAGTGATATTTTATTAATGTTTCAAAATTGATATATTATATGAAAAGAATCTAAAACACCCCATTCCAAAGTACTTTGGGTCAAAGTAAAAGATTAAATGAATTGAAAACTGCATTTTATACAGTATAGAAATAGAATACAAAGAACTATGCTACTACATAAAGATCATGATCAATAGGTCTTAAAATAGGTTTTTTGACTTATTAATATAAGCACTGTTCATTAAATATTATAAGCACTGAATTCCAACTGAAAAAAAAAAAATTGATTAATAATTCTTCCAGATTGTCCTTAGTGATTCGTGCTGGCAGTTTTTATGCTATCATTATCAATGATATAAACATCATTTTTTCCAAGGATAAATTTGTATCACCACCAATGCTTGTGCGATTTTATTTCCAGTTCTTCACCCAAATCCTTTATGACTTGTAAAATACAAAACTCTCATTCGTTCTGGCTAATTTGGTTGAAACAGAACTTCCTTTTGATGCGTCTTAATCTCCTTGGTTTTACTCAATAGTGACTCTTTCTTTCAGGTAAATAACTTTCACCTATAAGTAAAAAAAAAAAAGAAAAAAGATTCTTTCAATAAGTCATAAAAATAGTGAAAATATTTCTTAAATCATTAACAGAGATGATAAAAAGAAAGGAAGAAACTATCATTAACATGAATTACGTTTAATGTTTCTTTAAAAAATATTGTAGCTATATTTTAAGGATGTTTGCGATTTCCGGTGAGATTTAAATCATGATATTAACCATCTAATAAAAAAAAATATCCTTTTTTAAACTAGGCAGAGTATGTAATGCTTTTAAAAGGATTTTTAATTATACCTGCTTATTTCTTTTTTTTAAACAACCCATGAATTCTCTTAGAAATACGCTAATAAAAGGTAACTTTCAAATCAAGGAAGACAAATTTAGCTTGCTCCCCTTTTAAAAATTAAGAGTTTTGTTAAAAAATAAGTTTTTGTGTGGAAAATTATATAACCACCATCGTAAAACATAATGAAATATAAATTAACTTACACATACAAGAGTGAAAATATACAAATAAAGAAAAAAATTTAACCTCATTATATTACATATGACTCAAAATCTTTACAGCATTAGTGCTGATTGCACTATGGATTGCACATTTAGGATTTTGCTGATTTTTGCATTTAGAACCACATAGTTAAGAAAGTACTTATTTTACCCCAGATAAAAGAAATGCAGTATACATGATTAAAATGTTTCATTAAAAAAGAAATGGGGGGAAAACATCACACCATTCACACGGGTGAAAAAACATGACTTATGATTTAGGGAAATGATAATTTCAGTTTCCTTTTGTATGTACACACTTTTATAATTTCCTTTACTATATATATATATATATATACATATATACACAACTCTTTGCTGGCCTAAAACCTTTCATATTTTTCTGTTATATTAGAACTGAACATTTATCAAAAAATAAAGCATAAACTCATCAATATCTGAGGAAGTAGCTTGTCTAGACTGATTTTGAAAACTCATGTACTGAAGATTGTATCGGAGAGCCAGTATGGAAATTACAGTATATACACTGCCCAACATTGAAAATGCAATACCCATAACGAGTGGTGAGAAAGTGTTGAAACTCGGCAAGCAGAGAGTTTTACATCATTAATTCATCTGCCAATTTTACATCATTAGCATAACTCGGCAAGGTGCATTTACCATTAAATTTGCATAATTTTCTGACCACTTCTTGGTGTTGCATTTTCAATGTCATGCAGTGTATATGTTACAGATTTTGAATCACCTATTGTACTATAAAACTAGCTATAAGATTAATGGATTATTTCAGTAATCAGACACTTTTTCAGATTTTCAGGTAGAAATCAGTTAAGTTGTTTGAATTGTTACTAGAGTTTGAAAGATAATTTCAGTAGATATTTTAATGCCACCTACATAATTCTGGGGTCTTCTAAAATATTGGGGGCCCTAGGGCATTTGCTCCAAATGCCCTGTCATATATCAATCCCTGGACTGGCTCAGGGTTGATCTATGGAATAGTCTAACTCGTAGAAAAATCCTGGAAAAGGTATAATTTTGTCCATTTAAAGAAAAATTAAATTGTTTGAATTTTGATTATTGATCTAGTTTCCATTTCAGTTTATGTCCTGATTAAAACTTACAGAAAAACTTGTTCTTGCCTATGTCATTTAATTGGCCAAAGAGAAACATTAAGCCATTTCGTTTCAATGTAAGTTATCATTGTAAAACACAATTAAATACAAACTAACTTATACATACAAGAATGAAAATATACAATAAAGAAAAAAAATTAACCTCATTATATTAATGACTCTAAATCTTTACAGCATAAGTGCTGATTGCACATTTAGGATTTTGCTGATTTTTGCATTTACAACCACATAGTTAAAAAAGTACTTATTTTACCCCAGATAAAAGAAATGCAGTATACATGATTAAAATGTTTCATTAAAAAAGAAATGGGGGAAAAACATCACACCATTCACACGGGTGAAAAAACATGACTTATGATTTAGGGAAATGATAATTTCAGCTTCCTTTTGCCTATGTGTATGTAGCATGCAATTTTTTAAAACGAAGGGGAAATTGTTTAAGGTTTAATTTGCTTTAGTTTTGGCCTTAACAAAACTGATTTGGTATGTTGCTTGAGACTGGTTTTCAAATGAAGTTGGGGAAAAAAACCTCTAACAAAGTTTTTAGAAATATAATTCATTTAAAAAGTGTAATTGTGGAATTATTAATAATTAGTAGTTTTAGGTTGTCACAGAGTTACATATGAATCAAAATCTTTACAGCATAAGTGCTGATTGCATTTCTTTTTGTATTACATACACAATATGGTGCAGATGCAAAACTCACATCTTCCATTTTTAAATTATAGCTTTAATAAAATTATTATAAGTTTAGGACAATGTGGAAGTAGTTGTTAGGACAACAAATATATGAATAAATTTAATAAGTGCCAATATATAATGTTTGTTAATAATATAATCAGTTCCTTCCCTAAGAACTAGGTCAAATGGAGAGCGAGTTGTGAATCAATCTAGACTCTTCATATAATATAATTATTAATATTGAACAACTAATTCATTTATTTTAAATTTGATTGGACGTACAATAAAATATGCCTTAAAATGAATGATACCACTTTATAATTATCTTTTTTCAGATAAGATTTAGATTAAAATTTGTAAATACTTTTTTTGAATGGCTAACATTTTAAATTGTTCCTTTTCTGTTAAATTGTAGGAACCATTTTAGCATTCAGCAACAAGTATTCAAAGGGAGGGTCCAAGGGGTCCGGACCCCCTCTGAAATTTTGATTTTTATTAACAAAATGATAATGAAGTATCTTTGTGAGAGCTTTTTGCCTTTTCTACTGTTTGGACCCCTTCCGATGTTTTTTTTTTCTGGATGCGTCCCTGCATACCAATATATTTATTCAAATTTCATACATTTTAAGTTTGTTCATTTTTTCCAACCCTGAAAAACTGAATATTTTAATCATGTAGTCATTCTACAAACAAAGGAAAATAACATTTATCCTTTTGATATCAAATGGGAAAGAAAATGGTTTAAAAACAAAGCATTCCCTTTCAAACCACTTAGTTCAAACCAAAACATGATTGTTCTTTTTTCTCATCGGTGTATTCTGCAGCAGAGAGAAAACTTAACAGGTATGCGAGGCTTTTAAAAGAATCTTAAATAATATAACTGTGATAGTTTTACCTCAATGTACTGGAATAGATCATCAGCGAGAGTTTAAGCCTTGGATCTCAAAACCTGCAAAATAAATAATTTTATTAAAAAGATAAAGTTACGATAGCATTGAAGGATAAACAGTAACACACACACACACAAAAAGGGACTATACAACAAATTTCTAAAATTTTATCCCTGTAAACCTTAATGTAAAAATTGCTAAAGTAGCTAGATGTATTACCTGAACTAAAAAAAAAAAGTACCTCAAAAGAGAAAATAACACACCCCTTTATAAAGGTTAATGTAATACATTGCCACTTTATACTTTTTTTTAAATGCATCATTTTATATGTGTCAGATTGTGTAAACAGTGTGTCAGATAATTTCCACAAATTTTGCTATTACAAATATTGGTAATAATGAAGTTGATAAAAATGAGAATCTGTGAATGTTACTTTGATATGCTAATTTATTAACTTGGAATTCTATTATACTTAAGTTACGAAATATAACAGTTGCATACACAAGATAGACAAGATAGGGGACGGGTTCCAAACCTCTGATGTTCAGAAATTAACAGAAAGACTATGTACAGTGAAACTTCTTCAAGTGGCCACCCCTCTTAACAGCCAATTTTTCATGGCATGGATTTTTTGGCGCTTAGACCTAATGTTAAAATAACTTCTATCAGTAGCCACCCGACCCCCACTAAACAGTCACCGAGTTGGATCGGTGATTGTGAAAAGTGCCTTTTGGTTAACAAGTGGCGAAGGTAAGCGTATTTTAAATCCTTTTAATCAAATCTAAAATATTCATTTCGGGTTGATTTAAATTAACTAAACAGCATGTTTGTGTATATAAACATTTTTACAAATGAATTTTTGAGGTGCTAATTCCGTCCCTGACAATGAATTTCCCAATGTTTGTAATAGCGAACAAGCTAACTTTCAACACAAGCGACTTTAAGAGAAAATTGATGAAATTATAGAAAATTCTGAAGCGGTTACAAACAAATCGGTTAGAGATCTGCTTTTTAAAGTAAAAAACAGACTTGAAAAAATAGTTGTTCAGGGAATAGTAAAAACTTAAAACAGACACAAATTGTATCCTTTTTTCAAAAAATGTAAGAAAGTATTAAATAAAGTACTATTTTCTCTATAGTTTTAAATTTCATTTTAAACAAGGAACATGTGTCATACTTGTTTATATTATGTATTATAGCAATTATCTTATAATAGTAAATAAAACCCTTCAGAGCGGCCAAATTTCTCGGCACAGTGGGGTGGCCACTCAGAGAGTTTTCACTATATATAACTCCCCTATTGCAACAAAAGAAGTCTGTGCAAACTACTCAATAAATACATTAATTACAAATTATTTTTATACTTATATGCCTTTTTACCCCCCCCCCCCCCAAAAAAAAAAATATGTAGGACCTTTATCTGTAGAGTTTTAATGATTCCAAATAATTCAGATTCTATCTATATAAAATATATTATTAATTAACTCACATTTCATATAAGGCATTCAAAATAATAATTAAAATAATCTTTAAATTGCAATCCAAAGAAGCTCGGAAATTACTGACAAAATTACCCTAAAATAATGATTTTTTTTTTTCTCTAGACAGAAAAAGCTAATAATAATGTTTATACAATGAAAAGCAAAGCATGTAATTTTGAGCACACCAAACAAGTGATAAATACTCATAAATTACTGTTTTCATTTCTTAGGATTTAAATTTTCATTCGTTTCAATTTTGAAAACTTCAATTACTATTATAAAGGCATTAATTATTATTTCCCTATCAGGGGTCTGTCCAGGTCGAAATCGGGTCCGAAAACGGACCCTTCACAAAATTCAACAAGTTAAAAACGGACCCTTCACAAAATTTAACAAGTTAAAAACGGACCCTTCACAAAATTCAATATCAGAAAAACGGACCCTTCACAAAATTCAATATCGGAAAAACGGACCCTTCACAAAATTCAGTTTGACCAAAACGGCCCTTTCACAAAATAACTATTGCACTTTTCAATTGAGTTTAGGAATTATTATCAGTTAGCGATCGTCGATCGGCACCCAATAATATCTTGGCCTAAATGTAAACAACGTTGACGATGATGACGGGAGGTAGGTTGATTGGAGGCCCTAAGCCACGGGGGTAAATTACACCGCCTACGATTGCAGTTTGAAGCAGACGCCTGCACTTGTTTGTTCTTCCTCCTAAGTTCCCCCCACCTGCTATGTAGGAGCTCTCTTTCTGGGAATAAAAATCGGACTAGTAGCGAGCGCTCATTTATTGTTTTTTTTTCATGTGAGTTGTGTTTATGCCAAAAAATTAAACATCAAGACTTATTCCACTATAATATTAGTAAGGCTCATTGCCAGAAGAGAAGGTGATGACAGCTGTCATTCTCGGATAATTACAACGTTCTTCATGAATAAAGGACAGCCAGGTTGGGGAGGAGATTAAAAGAAAGCACTTTGTTTTCCAAACTGGCACATTTATGCACCATGTATTAAATGTTCAGAAATCATTTGATGCAATCTCAAAATGATTAACTTAGTCCTAAATCTTATTCTAAAAGACAGACATAAATTCAGATCAATGCAATGTTTTGAAATCGCGCAAACTTTCTAACTCGCAATAATTCGTTTTGCATTTTGAAATGAATCCGTAATTCTCTTATGTTTAGTAAATATCTGTAATAACTATAAATAATCTGAAGTAGAAAGGCCATGTAATGATTACACTAAAAGCAATCATTAAGAACAACTTGCAAGAGTGCATAACATCCAATTCAAAACAACGGGAGCTGCCGTCATTACATGGCTAAGTCTAAGCTTATTGTTTACTAATTTACAACTGCATACTTATCAAACATAACATCCTTACGGGTGAAATCATTTTCAACTCCCTTCTTTCCCCCCAACTGAAAGCGTAATGTGCCAGATGGCCCTTTTACATTGCTGAAAAAACAAACATTCCAAGGGCATCTTTCAGATCACGCAAATAACAGAAAACAGAAAAAATAATTATTTATAAAAGGACATTTTAATCTCGTTGCAGTAGAAGAAGAAGAAGAAGAAGAAAAAAAAAAAAAGCTGATTAGATTTTTTTGAAGGAACAGTTATACCTCCTGTTTTGTAAAGGGTCATTTAAACATCAATTTTGACTTCATTGTATTGTCTCCTGTATAAGAAAACTGTATGGTAAGGAAGGAGAAAAAGTTTTGGCAAATAAGAATGGAAAAACGGACCGACATACCCAGGCATAGGGGGGAGAAAAAGGACTGCCAGACATTAAAGGACAGCGCCCTTTAATGTCGCCCCTGCCCCTAGATATGTGCCGCGCCCTGTTTAATCGGTCGAGAATCCACACTGTGGAATGTGAAATGGGATAAATATAGGTCAATCACTGCTCAAAGCTGGAAAAAAAGGGGGGGGGGTGTAGAAATAGTGTAATACTGCATTTTTTCATTCTTGGGAGTGAACAACAAAGCATAGGAGTGATTTTATTGGGATTTAATATAATTTTAAAGAGCGGTCATAGGGGTACACTACAGAGAAATGCTATCGGCATAGGCAGGGCCGTAGCGAGCAATTCTTTGCTAGAAGCTATCATTTTTGATTGAAGACTGAAAATTTATAACTTAATTAAATTTTTTAAAATTAATGCATGGGCACATCTTACAGACTGGGAATTTTCTGTTTGGAGACCATATAAAAATGTACATTTGTATTTATTTAGATTTAATCTTCCAATTTATAATCATTACTGTAAAATTCTGTGCTTTTTTTTTTTAAACATAAATTTGTGATTTACTGTAAAATATTTGTGAAAAATATTTAAGGAATAAAACCCCAGGTCAGTGTTTTTGGGATATTCTGTGTACACTGACAAGTACTTTTTCTTTAATGGTACAAGTTGAAATTAATTTTTAAAAATGTTAGCTAATTTCTCCCATCTGTAATTATCTGCAACTTATTTTTGCTTTCCCTTCAATTGTTGAAATTTAACTAGATTTAAAAATTGCATTTTTCACATCGTTAGTATTAGAGTATTCCCAGTCGAAACTGACAGACATTGTAATATTTAAAAATTACTAAAGTTTGAATTTGGGGTGTAAATAAGTGTTTAGTACCTGCAATTTAAAATCAAAACTACCATGGCCTACGTTTATTATAAAATCTATTTTTTAATCATTTAAAAGTAAAGATTTAAAGCTTTATATTTTTAATTTTAATCAATTTTTTTTTAAATATTGTTCCAGGGTATGACTATCCCGGATGTTCAGTGAACAAGAATTATTCAGTTTTGGCCAACTTTTTTTAAGGGAACTAACTATACCCATTTTTTTTTAATTTTTTAAAAAATATTCAATTCTATTTCGTGATTGCTTTCTTCCTCAAAAATGAAAAAGAAAATTGGAAGAAGTTCACAAAATAAGGAAAGATTCACAAAAATAGAAAAAATTCACAAAATTAGGTATAAATTCACAAAATTAATTATAAATTCACAAAATTAGGTAAAATTTCACAAAAATAGGACCCTGGGAAAGAAACCTGGACTGACCCCTGCCTATAAGCAGATAATGTACATAATCTCATATCTGAATATGCACATATAAAGCTTGCCAAACTTTCTGTAAAACGTACACTTTTTATTGCATGATTTCCCTATTTATTGCACAAGAACATTTTTATTTCATACTTCATTTATTAAATAGTAATGATAACCTAGTAATTGTACGCTATTGTCTCTCCCAGAGGCGTAGCCAAGGGGGCGGATAGGGTGTCACAATCCCCCCCCCCCCAATGAGGAATTTTTTGCCATACAAATGTATATTCTTCACTACCTTATCACACACACGTTGCAGTACTTTTCTTGGTAAGTTTCCTCAAAAAGTGATATTAAAGCAACTGCTTTATGTATTACATAATTTACACGTATAAAATATTTTTTACAATTAATCTAAATACTGTAGTTTGTCAAATATCAATGAAGGCAGAGGGGTTGAAATTAAAGTGAATGATTGCAAATTAAATTAGAATTTTTAAAAATATCAATGAAGACTGAAAAGAGGGAAGGAGATAAGTCACACACTTGCAAATAATTTCAAGCAAAACAATCAGACGCACACTTTGTAGGAACATTAGTCACAGGAAGCTAGTCATAACTGAGTCTGTATTTACAGAAATAAAACAGGTGAAGCTTGGATTCAATTTTCTCACTATGATAATTTTTTGTTTCAAGTATGTGTGTTCAGGAAATTCTCTCTCATTTTTTTTGGATCTTCCATTGCACAGTTGCAGTAGCAGATCAGAAGATCTAGGTAGTTTCACTTCCCCCCCCCCCCCCAATAAAGGTACTTTAAAAAATATTTAGCTAGGGCCATATAAATTTATTAAAAGCAGACTCCTCTTCTAGGAGTTATCTTATTTGAAACTGCTTAACAAACAAGCAAAAAGAAATAAATAAGTCAAAGACACGAAATATTATATTTATATATAAAAATATCCTAGCACTACAGTTAACTACATCAAAATATTCAAACATAGAAAAACTTTAAAAAAAATAAAAAAATGTAATTAAGATATTGGATGAATATTTTTAAGTTTTTTTTACTAAAATTTATTTGAAAGTATATAGCAAATGTCAGGGATATGTTTCTAATAAATTAAGTGATTTAACTTGTTGAATTGCTAAATTCTACACAAAATGTGTGAAAGCTGGCATATTATATAGATATTCCTATTTTTCAATTTTAACAGGTTTTATTTATTTACATTTTTGGTATTTAAAATATTACACAAACTATTTTGAGTCTATCACGAATACACAAATTACGTTTTTTTTTTTTTCTTTTTAACCGTAAAATAAACTCTCAAAAGCATGCACATTACCCCAGAGATGGAGGTGGCAAATTTTTTATTCGACTTTTATTACGAAACAGTTTACTTTTGATTTTAAGGAAATTTCGCTAGTCTAAAACTAGAGTATAAGGTCTAAAAACACTAATCACAATACGTTTATGCACAAGAACAAAAACAGGGTATGTTAGGAAACGTATAAATATACTCGAACTACACATGGAATATTTCAATTAAAAAGAATATATGAGATTTCATAAAGGATATTTAAAAAGCAACTTACCAGATTAAGGCATTTTCATCTGTGCTTGTTTACATTCGTTATAAAATGTCTTGATAATTACAAATGGCCATACACTTTCTTGTAGGAAAATAATTAACACTATTTCACATTGCAATGAAAACCCAAATGAGAACAGTCATAAACTCTAGATCAAAACCGATAACAAGTAAATAATAAATAAATAAATGAGCAGTCAGCAAAACAAAGTTGAATAACAAAACACAATAGTCGAGCCAAGCCAAAGCCAACCCAAGCTGACGCAAACGAACAACTGCGCGGGAAAATTGCTTTGAAATTGAAAAGCAACCCTGTGTGTCGTACGCCAAAAGACCTCGCCTGGCGTGATTTGGATATATGCCTGTATTATGGTTTTTGTGCATTACACAATGATACCTGGTTTTGCCGCTTCCAGCCGTAAGATGTCGCGTTACGTATAGCCCTAGCCTTCACTCCCTCGATATATGCTGCCCCCACTCATTTGCAGTGGTGGGAAAAACTACTTTTTTTTTGTAGCGCGCTACAACTACCGCTACTTTTCGAAAAATGTAGTTAACTACAACTACAACTACTTTTTGACAAATGTAGTTAGCTACACTACTTTTGAAATGTAGTCGCTACTTCGCTACTTTTTCGCTACTTTTAGGAGACAAATTTTGCTAACAGATTCAATTTGCATTACATTCATATTTAAGGATATTTATATCCTAATTAGAGAAAACTATCGATATCTAAAGCCTTGGTTTTCTACTCGCGTCCAGCGTGATTAATGACCTCAGCGGGTGTCTCTCCCGTCCAAAGAACGAAAGGTGGTTTCCTTGTAGCGTTGAGCGCCGCAGATTTGGTGGACGCACGGAAGACCCCGGGCACCTTTTCGCCTTTAATTAGAAAAAAACTATTGCTCTAATAAACAACTACCAGGCGAGTATTTGAGCTGGGGGAGGCGGGCCCCCTCCGAAAATGTAAAGCAATTATTAAAAAGGAGCTATTTTGAAACATTTCTTTTAACTTTAGAACAATAAAGTTTAAAATACCGAATCGTCCCCCTCCCCCCGAAATGGAAGCCTAGCCTATATATACGCTACTGGCAACTACTGCTAATTATTGAAGTATTGCTGAAACTAATTAAGTTTTAATACCTCTATGATAAAAATAAATTGGGAAAGTGAGCTCTGAAAGCATGAGAAAAATCATGAGAACTAAAAAAGTTTTTAAAAATATAATAAAATGGATGTCTGAACGGGAAAAAAAGGCCCGTTTTGAGACCCCTTTCATGTTGTACAAACATTCTAGTTTCTTGAGCACAAATCAAAATTAATGAGTATAAAGGCCTTTTTTCATGACTTACCAAATTAGTGATTTATGACGAATGACCCGTGTGAACCATGTAATATTGTATAATTGTTTTAATTGAAAACATCACATATGATATGCATATTATAAAATAATGAAAACAATTACTAATTAAATTCATGATATATCTATTTAAAACATTGCATTAAAAAAATCCTCTATATATGTTAAATAAATTTTAAAAGTTATTATCATCAACACAACTTTTTCTTTGTGTTAGGTATAAAAGAATTTTATAGAATTATATTGTTATTTTAAGGCTAAGAGAGAGATAAGTCTAAGGATTTTACAAACTATTAATTATTAATAGAAATTCTCATATTTTCGTATTAAATTCTGAAAATTATTACACAAAAAACCTAATAATTTAAATATAATAGACACTTTAAAATTTTAACGAAAGAAAGCAGAATTTCAACATATTCATGGAAGACTGCCATGCCTCTAGTATAAAATAAAAACCACATAAATTTATTCAAAAACATGTTTATTAAATTTTAACAAGAGCTGGATCTCAAAATTGTTATCCGCCAAACATGATCGTCGAGGAGAAAATACGTCCGATGCAATCGAAAACAATCTTTGTACAGATGCACTGGACGGCACGCCAATGTTAGTTTTTTTGAAGGCTTCTTTCATATACGTGTACGCCGAAAGCGAAGATACGGGTTTGATTGGCTCTGACAAGAACCTTATAAGTTCTTCCTCGTAACTATTTCGAGTGCATGCGAAAGAGAAATTAAAAAAACCAGAAAAGTCATCATCCATGGGCCTCATCATCCAGTCATGATCCTCGATACTGATATCTGAAGTTGTCGGAAACATATTCTGGAGGTATTCCTCCATCCATTTTTTTGGCTTCGGTCTTCCTCTCCTCCTCAATCCAGAATAGTTTGAATCTGGGATGGAAACAAGCTGAGAGAACAGTTTCTCTGTCCCACAGCAAATGACTAAATCTCGTTTCTACCTGACAACTGAAGATTTTGCGCCCCCTCCTATTTTTTTAAAATGCAACTAGGTAGCTTTCATATACCATTTGGCGCCCCTTGGCCGATGCTGCGCCCGGGTACAGTTGACCTTCCTTGCTCCCCCGTAGCCAGGGACGGCCCGACACGGTAAGTAAGGCATCGGAGCGCCATATTCGAACTAAAAAACTAAAGAAAACTTAATCTGGAGCATAACACGGGGCTCCTTTACGTTTGCAGGGAGGCTCCACGTACCCTAGATCAGCTCTTGCACCTAGCTACGCCACACATTTAGCTATAAAAGCTTTCAGGGGTTAAAATGAGGCTTTCAACTTCAATAATATACGGACTGTCAAATATGCATGGTGCTCTGAAACTCATTGGCAAAAAGTTAAATAGTGGTAAAGGTAAATAAGACGGTTATGAATCACGTAACAATGTAGGGTTTGATAAGTCGTCCTCGAGTACCTGTTAATAATTTATTTTTTCACAGAAAGTTCACTAAAATTCACTATTAACATGATTGATTACTACTATACATTGACTAAAAGATTTATTATTAAACAATTATTAACAGGTAAATGAAACCATTTCCGACATCCACAGTGCTATATTATTCTGAACAGCCTTGGTAGAGATGGCGCCCGGTGCGGTCGCACCGTTCGCTCTACCTTAGGACCGGATCTGAAAACTGTCACTACAAACGAAGAACACTGTAACCGAGGTCAACAATATTTTTAGCCCCTGAAATAATATCTTGGATGCATATGCTTATACCTTTTGTCCCTTTTCAACAAACTCAAAAAAGATAAGGTTATCAACTCGTCAAAAAAAAAAAAAAAATGTGTACAATTTCTACATATTTACTTTCTTTTTTTTTCAGTTTCAGGTTCCACGAAAAATGTACTAATCAGTTTTTACACTTCTTTGAGACAAAAAACATTCCTAGTTGTAGAACATAATCACGTGATTAATTAATGTTTGAAAAGCTACAATACTGCAGAACTGTCATTACTCTTGTGGAAGTTGAACAAGACACAAGGATAATAAAGAGTGCCCAAACTCAAAAAAGTGCACTGTAACGTCGAAAAATGACCTTAATATAAATAAACTTAGTAAAACTAAGCATAAATAAAATTGTTGTTCAATGCATCGATCATAAGGAGGAGGCAAAGAGAAAATTAAAAATGTCGGTGACTCTTCCAGAAGCGGTCTCGATGCTTTCAAGAAAATTCCTGTGAGAAAACCGTAAGTTTTTCTCACGCTTCGTAGTTTTCCGTAGATGGTGAGTGAGAGGATGGGGGGGGGGGTCGCTAATTGCGAGGACTGACTATATATCATGTCAGATTTGAAAGGATATCGCCTAAAAGGAAGTTCACGGAATACTGGACACTGAATGATTGGCAATCATCCTGGCAAGTGGACACTACACTGTATTTATGGGTGCAATAAAAAAAAAAAAAAAAGATCAAAGAAAATTAATGATGTTACAAAAGCATACAATTTACAGATATGTAAAATTCCTTTTCGAAAGCAAAAAATACTCATTTTTATGTTGATTTATGTTGCAAACACGCAATAGCAGTCAAAAATATACAGACCCTGATCAGACATAGAAGGGGCCCCGGTGCAAAAAAAAAGGTTGTTTTGGGCCCCTATACTATTACAGACATTTTAACTTATTTGTGATTGTTTTCTATTTTCCCAGCATAAAAATGAAACATTTCAAAATAATTCTAAAATTAAATTAAAAATTACATATGTATTTATACTCATTTAGAACAAGACTATGCATTTAAAATTGATTTTAATATTTTTTTAATCCATTTGTATTATTAGCGTATGTGTGCGCTGAGTTCCACCTGCCAGAAAATTTTCTTTTCTTCATCATAATATTTTAAAAAATGCTAACTAATGCATATTTTGTGATAAGTACATATGGCCATAAATTTTCAATAACGCCTTTAATTTCTCTTTTATTGATCTAGTCTTAGAAACGATTATCATTGTGTTAGAAAGAAGAACAGAAAATAAGTCTCGAAGCCTTTTTATTGTTACACAATTATGATATAGATAAAGGAAATTTAGCTTAATAAAAATTATTATTGCAGCATATATAAATTTAATATACAATAAATGGAGAGATTTGCGAGGCCTTTATTTTTCAGGGGCTCACGGGCCCACACGCCCGTGTGATAATGAGACTCTCGAGGTCCCATCAAAATAACCTCTGTTCAACTTTGTACATCTCTTTCCTTCCTTTTTTGTCCTCTTTATGGCAGATTGGTGATTCTACAAATAATACTGAGAACGATAAAAAGAAAAAAGATGCACAATGTCAGGCTTCCGCTTCAGGCAAAGCAAACCCCCTCCCCCCCTCGTGTGCGTGTGTCCCCTGCATGAGGGGGAGGGCGGGGGAGAGATTGGGTGTCTTTCAAGCATCAGTTTCAGTTATGCTTGGAGTCAGAAGAGAGAGAAATTGCACCACGGGATCAATCGCCGGAAATGATGACACGGCAAAAGTAGCTTCCAAAATTCGCTACAAACTACTGTTTTTTTGTAGCGCGCTACACGCTACACTACTTTTTTAAAAAAGTAGCGCGCTACACTACAAACTACAAAAAAAAGTAGCGGCTACTGTAGTTTCGCTACAAGTAGCGCGCTACTCCCCAGCCCTGCTCATTTGCTGTTTCAAATCATCTATGGACTCAGAGCAGGGTTGCCAGATCAAAATTTGTGGAAATAGCCAAATGGCTTCTGAAAATTAGCCAAACAGGCGATTGCAGCGCCATCTTTTGGATTTTCAATTAAACTTTGCAGAATTTGAAATTGGGGACATGTTTCCTTACACAGGGGCGGAGGGGGGGAGGGCAACATTCTCTCAAAATCTTTTAAAACATTTGTTTAAAAAATCAAAGAGAAACTTCTATTTTCTGCTCTTGAATTCCGTACATGTTCAGCCGTCGAAAAAAAAAAAAAAAAAAAAAAAACAGGGTTGCTACCGGTCAGGGAGAACAGGGAAAACCTGGAAAAGTCAGGTATTTTCATTTTGGCAAAAAAAAGTCGGGGAAAATCGTAAAATTTAACCCGAAACCTGGAAAATTATCAGAAATCTGTGTTTGTAAACAATATCAACGTTTAACCTTACTTTGGGGAAGCTGGAAATATTTGAGAAGGTATCCAAAATTTACGTCCTAAACGTAAAAAATAGTACGGATTTTTATTGCAAAAAAAGTCTGGAAAACCTAGAAAAGTCTGAGAATTTTTTTTTCAGAAATTGAGTAGCAACCCTGAAATAGGTTCTTGATAATTTAATGAACAATCCCTCGTACTTTACATTAAATGCGAATGGACTGAGGAATTTTGTTTATGTTAGTAACATGGACAGGATTTTATTTTGAAGATGGGGATCTGCAGCCCCTCCCTGTGGCGTAGCCAAGGGAGATCCGGGGGAGTCAGTTCCCACCCCAACCGAAACTAGAGAGAACAGGGGTCGATGCAGACAAAAATTGGGTCCGTTTTGCAACCCCAGCATATCGATGCAGTCGATTAAAACGCCCCTTCACAAAAATATAAAGGATTGAAGCAACCCTTTCACAAAAATATAATGGATTAAAATGCCGCTTCATTGGCATTTTACCCTACATTTTAATGTGTTTAATGAATTATTTTAACAAACAAAAAAAAAACCTGACTTTCATTAAAAATTGGTATGAAAATTCCCAAAAATAAATGTTGAAATTCACAAAAATAAGCAGTTTTCACAAAAATGGACACTAGAAAAAATTCCTGGATTGACCCTTGGAGACAGACACGGATAAAGGCATTTTTTCACTTATTTTATTCTAATTGATATATAGATGAGAAAATTTTGGACCCCTCCCCCGAAAAGAAATCTTGGCTACACCACTGGCCCCTCCCTCAAAATTTGACCCCTCTCTTTTTTGATGAACTAAATTAACTTATTGTTCTTGAATACTCTTACTTAGCTTAAAATTTTACATTCATCCTCCCACGAAATAAAATCCTGGCTAGGCTACTGGCTAAGTAATGCAATGCATTGCATTACTTAGCCAGTATGCCGAACGAACAATTGAGTATATAAACGCTTTGCGTTAGACTACTCCCCATTTAAAAACAAAGAATTCGAACGCGTATGGTTCTCAGTCTACTTACGTTCATCACTTCCTTGCATCCCGCTACAGTATTATCACCAAAGCTATCCCCATCCTTTCCTAAGCTCTGACCCCACGTCCCTCTCTCAGTCTCAGTAATAGAATTGGTTGAGGTAACTGAATTTTCCTTCCTGCTAAGACTAAAAAAGTTAGACAATTTCTCCAAAAAACTTACCGAGTCTAATGTGCTTAAAAAAAAAAAAAAAAAAAATTAGTTAATATTGGCCAGTGTCTAGCAACCACAATAAAAATAGCCAAAAATTAGCCAAAATCAGGTTGGCTATTTTCTTTATAAATTTTCTAGCCAAGTGTGATAAAAAATAGCCAAATCTGGCAACCGTGACTCACAGTCGAAAAGAGTCGAAAGAGTAAGGGAAAATCTCTGGGAACGGCAAAGGGAAAATAAGTTTTACTTCCCTTCGCACTTGGAATGTATTTCCCCACACTTGAGGGCTTGTGATTCGAATCAGTAGAGAGTGAGTGTAAAGACTGAGCCACTAGGTACCAAGATTCGAATCACTGATTCGACTCATCAAATCATTGGCCATCTCTAGTAGTCACTTCTAGTAGCGACTAGTCTAGTAGTCGCTTTGCTTCTATTCTATATCTATTGTGCTATATAATCGCGATTGCGATGGCGTATTGGTTTCATAGAAATCCACTTAAAGCCACTGCAAAAGTAAATTTTGAACTGAAATTGATTGTCAACGATTCTGAAGCAATCCAAGTTTGTAGGTGTGTGCAATTTACCTTGGAATTTTCTTGATACGATGCTAAATATTTTTCAGATTTTTCAAACAAGTAGATGTTTCGTGTTGTGCCGAAAGTTTATGTTAGGGATTTGAACATAGCTTGTCAGTTTTAAGAGAACGTGCCAATCATTTGTCAATACGATGCTAATTGAGATGTGTTTGATCGTAAATATTTTTAATTTGTAGTGTATGCCTGCATTCAGAGCCTGATCATAGGTGGTCGGGGCCCCGGGGCAAAGGTTATTTTGGGGCCCCTACTATCACAAGCATTTTAACTTATTTTTGTTGGCTGCTGCATTTTCCCGACATAAAAATAAAACATTTTTAATGAATACTAAAACTGAATTAAAAATTACCTATTTATTTATACTTATTTAGAACAAGACTATGTATTTAAAAGTGATTTTAATATTTTTTGAGTCCGTTTGTATGATTAGCGCATGCGTACGTTCATTCAAGGAATTGCCATGACGTGGCACGGGAGCAAAGTTTCTCACGCCAAAAAATATTATTGATACACCAAAAAGTTCGAAATTTTCTTTCCTTCATCACGAAATAAAAAATGTTAACTATTGGATACTTTGTGATGAGCATATATATGGCCATACCATACGTTTTCAAACTCCTTGTTTATTCATCCATGAGTCTTAAAGACCATTGAATTAGAAGAACAGAAGATAAATCTCTTAAGTTCATCTATTGTTAAAAATTATGCTATTAGATCTTACAAAGGAAACTTAGTTAAGAGATTTGGTGGCCCTTATTTTTCCGGGGTCCCCGCGCTATTGCCCTGTATGTCCGTGTGATAATCAGGCTCTGCCTGCATTTCAACATTACATCTATTTTGTTGTTAAAATAACCAGAATCGCTTTTGTTGTACCATAGAAACTTTTCAGTTGTTCTTAAGAGAAAATTTAAGGAACAGCTTTAGTATGGTCCCTTTTTGGCGATTTTTTGATTTGGCGACAAAATCTTGTCGCCAACCCAAGTTTGCCTTGCCAATGCTAATTGTAAACAATATGGTGGATCGGATGGTGCTAGAGACCCTATACTTCGTCAGAGACCCGACACGAGTGAAATAATTTCTGATTGGCTGAAGCGGAGAATCAGCCGCCGCGGGCTATGGATGAAAATCTTCCGTAGAGTTAGCATTGTGGAATGGAGTGACTTCGGAAAAACTGCTATATCTAAGCATTAAATAATCAGTCTTATGTTTTTCCGTTCGATTTTCCTAATCTGAAATACTTCCTTAATGCATAAAAATCACTTTTTAACTAGAAATCCGAAATTAAGTACTATTTTGAAGCGATTATTTACGTAGTTTCGCTTTCGAGCTGTCATCGGAAGCTTGAATTTTAAGTCTTATCTTACACTTTCCTTGTTTGAACTTTACAATAATATTGTTTTAATATTTATTTATGTTATATATGCGCATATCATGCTTTAAATTAATTAAAAAATCCTTCAAAAGCTTTCTATTTTGTACTTTTTTCCATGAATGCGCCGGACTGCATTTGGCGAAAAGAATACAGACGCCAAACTGCTGTTGGCTCCCTTTTACTCGGCGCGTGTCATCTGGTTTTTCGCTTTGAGTCAAAATGTTTCACTTTCAGTTATAAATATTTAGATAAAGCAATATTTTTCTGAGATCGTAACTCACTAGATACAAGTCTCTGAAAAATATTTACTGGCATGAGTTATTTTAAGCACTCTATGCAGAAGTTATTCAGCTGTTCAAAAATGTACGTGATATTGAGGTGTAATTGAATATTTACTATTTACTTTTCAATTTTTGCTTTTTGTACTTGTAATGGTCCTTTGGTGTTGTGTGACTGATTTTTACGGGGTTTTTTTTTGGGGGGGGAGGCACAGGAAAGATTTGGGGAGAATTTTCTTCTATCGATGGGTCCTTTTGAATTTCCAAAGAAATATTGAAAATAAAAAGATCTTGACGCTAAATTGGGAGCACGTGCCCCTTTCTGTATATTCTAACGGCATATTGCACTTTAACCCATATTATCGCAACAAATCTACTAATAATACCTATTACTTTCATCTTCGTTTCTTCCCCGTAAATGCACAATTTAAATATTTAAATCCTCCATGCTTCGGCAGAAGGGAATAGTTTACTTTAATCTCGTTTCTTTGAGAATTTACTTTGATATGACGTAAATTTTATGGCATGCCGTGCTTACTCGGGTAATAGTCGCACTTTTTTGCCATTTTTCTTGGAGAAATTAAACTATTATGCGAGGAAATATACTACACAATATTCTACACTCTAATGTTAAAATACTGGTATTATAATAAAATTACTAAGTTACAAATTACTTCCAGATTATCTGCCGTATGTTAAATAGTCCTTTCGTCAGTTGCACACAAAAAAGAGGCATTTTTCTTTTTATAGAAATATTTTTACAGACATAAATGAAGATCAAATACGTGGCTGCGACCTTTATGTAGGGAAAATATTTTGACGATTTTTTCTGCTTCAAAACTGGTGCGACTGTAATGCGAGGGCGACTACTACGCGAGTAAACACGGTAGTTTTAATCTCATGCTATTTTTAATTTAAGAAGTCACGTTCCTGACTGCCGTAAAAGGAAAACGCAGTTAATTCAACCAGTTAGACTTTTTAACGAAGTATCATTAAAATTGACAAATGAAGTTATTCATGCGAACTTAATCATAATTTTCTTCTACAACAACATTATAGGAAGCATGCTTGAAGAAAAAAATCAGTTTTCCAATATTTAAAAATCAACCAATACCAATATTCATATAAAGTAAGGGTTTTATGAATGATGTACTACAAATATGAATTAATAAACAAAAACAAACAAAATGTAAGGGGAATAATAATACATCGTTATGTGACAGCACGTTAATTTGCTGCACTGTAGTTATTTCTCCGTACTCATTGCATCCATAATTGAACGATATTATGCATGCTCAGTTCGCACCCTTTAACAGGTAGAAATAAAAAGCGAAAAATAAAACTCTCCCGCTTCGCGAGTAACGGCCAACTGAGGGAAAACGGGTTGCCGTAGTTTGGATGATTTTTCTGCCCTGGATGATTTTCTGAGCATGCACACTAAGACCGTGTCGTATCTCTACGAAGTTAAGTATCTCTAGATGGTGCTGGTTCCGAGATAATTGATCGTCGCCGTTAATTTTGCTATGATTTATTTTAATGGCTTTTAAATATTTTTATGAAAAAAAAATTAAACAGATAACAAGCTTACATGTACATATAGATTCGGTTTAATAAAATTTAATTACTTTTCTTTTTATGTGAGGGGGCTGTGTCCCCCCTCAACACCCCCTTTCTCTTTTTAGTAGATTAAATTAAACAATGCAAACAAATAATATTCTAAAGACAATACCTCACAAAAATAACAAATAAAAAAGACAAAAAATTAAAATATATTTTAGCATTCTGACAAAAGATTACGTAAGCAAAAGTAAAGAACTAGCTTAAATCATAACAAACAACGCTTATCTCATACCTTAATTAAAATCACTAAATTGTTTCAATATTGAAATAATAAAATCAAAATATCAAAAATTATATTAATAACGAAATTATTTGTTGCTCCTACCCTTAACAAATAAACAAAGGTAATCATAACAAATAAAAACAAACAATGCTTATCACATACCTTGATTAAAATCGCTAAATTATTGCAATATGGAAATAATAAAATCGAAATATCAAAATTATTTCACTGTATAAAATATTAACGTAATTATTTGTTGCTTCTACCCTTAAGGTGATTCTCCGAGGGCAAAGATGAAGCTGCGAAGTCCCATGTAATCCTATGAGAAAATCTATTTGTGACATAATATTGATAGTTATTAACATACAGTCTCGATTTTTTTCCTACTATCTAGCTAGTAACACAATGTTTTTAATGCAGTTTCTAAAATTTTGATATTTTTGCTAATATTTTTAATAGTCAAATAAAGTTTGAAAAACACTAATTTTGTGTTTGAACAGCCATAAAATGGTGGCTAATTATGATACACGATTTTTAAAAAGTAGTTACGATTGCTCAGAATGTTTTCTATTTTTTCAATGAAAGATATAATAGTTATAATAATAAATAAATTAGTAATTACGACAAAGTTTGGAGTCTACATTTCTACAAAAATTGTGACCCCACTAATGACCGCAAAGTACTCTGCTATTTGGCGGGGGGGGGGGATGATGGATCGCTACCCTACGGTAAAAAGATGTAGGGGGTTCTTTCTGCAAGTAATTGGGTGGGGTTCTGCAAGTAATTTGAAACGTAGCTCCTTAGCTAAATGACATTCCGGCAAGCAAATAGCCCGATCCTAAGCTTTGAAGTCAAATTCAATAGATTTCAGTAAAGATTTTAAAGTAGATTTCATTATTCCAGTATATATGTATCTTAAATATCTGTTTAATAAATGAAACCAACACAGATAAACCAAAAAATGTTTATAGCAATGACCTCTCTATCACATGACTGAATCAAATGCACTGGATCAAATGTAAATAATAAGAGGTGTTCTTTTCAATGCTCTACAGATTCATCTACTGCTTGATAGCAAAAAAACTTATGACTTCTTATGACTCTGAATCACTACCACATTATAATAATAAATTTTTAATGTAATTAACTACAAATATTTAAGTTGAAGAAAGGAAAGTTTAAAACTCACTTTGTCTATCAGACCGCGAGGGAAAAAGACATTTCATGAGCTTAGTTCAATCCGAAATACTGTAACTAATAATTAAAGACAATCAACACATCAGGCGACTATAGGTAGTTTATTAAATTCAATGACTTTTTAAACAAAAATCACTTCATGGTATTCAATGTATATTAGATTAATACTAAATTCATGCAGTATTAAATACAGGGTGTCTACCGCTCCGGAAAGTCTGGAAAAAGACGGGAAATTGGAAAATGGGTCCGGAAAGTCTGGAAAAAACCGGGAAATTGGATAATGGGTCCGGAAAATTCACCAAAAGAATCATTTTTTTTTTTCGGTATCCCTTTTTTTTAATCCTTCTTATTTGTCAGACTGGAAACCGAAAGCAACTGCAATGCATTTTTCGGACCGTGAAAGCATCAAGCCATGTGTTTGCATAAGGAGGGAAAAATAGGGTTCATCCATCGTGGCGGGAGCGTAAAAACGCTGTCGTCAGCGCGTGATCATCCGTCTGGTTTGCAATAGAATTTCATTCATTGTTTATTTATTTTAACTCAGTGTTCTGGATTGGAAGTGTAGAAAGACGAAAGTGGCTAAAATTTGTGCTAGAAGTATCGTGGTATTTATTTTTATTGCTTAATATTTCTCAATATTTATGTATGCATGCTCGCATATAGTACAAGCAATTGCCCCTTTTTTTGAATTTAATGTATTGGATAGTGTTCAATTTGGAGGACTTATCTCTTCATTAGAATGGTTGCTGAAAGTCTGTCGACCAGGCCTCCCAGCAGATATTTTAAAACATTAATATTAACTCTAATAACAATAACATTTAAAATACCCCCCCCCCCCCCCCCCCGGAAATGGAAACTTATATACACTTCTGTCCTTCTACCTCCCAAAAGTCAGGAAATAGTCGGGAAAAAGTCAGGAAATGGACTTTCAGAAATTTGGTAGACACCCTGAAATATTGTCCAATAAAGGTAGGATTTGTTTCACTTTTATTTTGATTTATTTTTTAATTTAGATATTGTTTTCAAGTTAAAAGTAATATGAAGTAGTTTAAAAGCAATAGGACGGACAGGATTAAAATCAATAAAAGTAGATAAAAACACATTAAAATCCGTCAGTAGCATTTTCGGTGGCAGCCACCACCTTCTTCAGCTCTGGTCTCAATTCAAAATGCTTTGTTCTCTTCCTCAGTATGGCGTTCCATCCAGGATTTATCTGCGCATGCGTCATGTCATTTATAGTGCCATCTGTCGTTACAATCTGTAAAGTCTCCATGTTTAGGGCATAATAGTTATTTTTGTAATTGGAGAGTTTTTGGCTATTGTTAAAGTCGATTTCAATGGGGCGTTCCTAGGCTATTTTTGAGAGGGCAGTACTGGGTTTATTGAATTTAATGTCATTGTGGTGTTCCTTTTTTCGGTCTGATTTTCCTTTTAGGGTCATTCCACGTCAGTTCAACCAAGCCATGACACCCATGATCACGGATTGTTATAAAATTTGGCATGAATGTTCCTTATGTGGTAGTAAGAAACCCCATGAATTTTTTTGCCCCTGGTGCTGATGGTTTTGGTTTTATGGCTCGTCAAACTTTTGAAGATTTCATTTTTTGGATCATTTTTGAACAAGATTTTAAGGCAACACTTCTAAACAAAAAATCTTCTCACTTGTTCACTAATTAATTTATCTTTTTGAAATTTTGTACCCTTGCTGATTAAAGTATAAGGATTTTAGAAATAAATGTCTAAACTTGATAAATGTTTTATTGTATTTTTTAAAAATGCTAGAAATTGATTTTTGAGAAAATTTTAGTGAGTTCACTTAAAAGTGAAAACTCACTAAAAGGGAAAGCTATAATCAAAAAACATTTTGTTCAGAAAGAAGCTTATATATATGCATTATCTTAGGATGAAATAAAATTAATGGTTCCGTCATTCCTTCAGATTAAAAAATTAGAATTTTTATCATGAAATTCTGTGTACATTACAAGTCAAATCAACAAATAAAATCCATTGTTGGCAACAATGTTCTTGGATTTTCATGAAATTTGTCATGAATGTTCCTTTTGCAGTAGTTACAAGCCCTGCAATTCCTTTTTGTCCTGGTGTCAATGGTTTTGATTTTATGGGCAGCAAAATTTTGATCATTTTCACCAATTCACTATTTTTGAGTCACATATTCATGACATACCGCGTAGGAAAATTATTTTTAATTTTCCCACTAATCACCCAATCTTTCTGAAATTTTGCTCTCTTGTTAGTTAGAGAGTAGAGATTTCAGAAAAAAATGTGTGAATATATATATTTCTTTTTTAAGCTAGTTTTTGATATGTCAGCTGATTTCAAGTGAAAATTTTCTTAAAAGTATAATCATAAGTTATAAGTTCATTATCTAAGTTTCTTACATAATAAAAGTGTAAATGAAAGAAAATCCCTTTGTCAAAAGCACACAAAATATACAAAATAAATCCAAAATTTAACGAAGCCAAGCCTCCTCAGGGGGGAATTTGACCGAAAATTCAGAGACTAAAAAAAAAAAGTCAATTTCATAGTGTCTGACTATATATATATAATTTTTTTTGGTAGGTTTATTTAAATGCAAAAAAGTATTTAAATTAAAAAATGTCTTGATTAAATTAAATTAAAAAATGTCTTAAAACAGTGTCTGAAATGAAATCACACACACACACACTCATGTAAACTCTTTTGCATATTTTAATGAAATAAAATGATTGGATTTTTATTTCTTCATCTGTAATTTTGAATGATCTAGTCTAATGATATTTATGATTTTCAAATGGTTACTTCCTAAAATAATTTCTTCCAACAAAAGTTTCTATCTAATAAGGAAAAATAATAATCTAAATTAATGTTAATTAAATATTAACTTTCCATGTTATACAGTTAATTAGGAAATACTATTAGCTTATATTATTTAACTTCCTTTAAATGATTTTTTTAATTAAAAGTATTTTTGGAAAATTATAATAAAATTAACTGAGAGCAAGAGTTATTAAAAAAGCTGTAATTTTAAAAAATTTCCATTCAATGCTACTTTTTTAAGGCAGTTTGTAAGAGTCATTTTTTCCTGAATTGATGCCATACACTGTGTTGAAAAATAATATGTTATTTAATTTTTGAAGTTCTTAGTTTTTCTGCAAATTATCTTCGTCTGTAAGTAAGTAATCTTCTTCTGTTTCACTGTCAATGTTTACAGTATCCTTTTGTTCATCTACAGTAAAAGCTCGACTATCCGGAAAGCACGGGAAGCGTCGAATGCCGGATAGTTGAGCTTGTAAAAAAAAAAGATAGAAACATTCGCCTGTGTACATACATACATGCAATATACATTAAAGTTACCTTTTCTTTTTAGTAGATACATTAAATGCAAAAAAAGAACTAAAAGAAAAAAATCTTTAAAATATTTTTTAAATGAACTTGCACACATATATAAACTGTTTCACATAGGTTATGTACTTTGACAACAACATGAGTTCTTTCATTAAAAAAGAGAAAAAATACAGCATTTTTAGTTACATGATAATTTATTCTTTGTTGTTTTTGTACAAATTTCAACAGAGAAAATTTGAGGAATTGAGGATTAAAAATAAATTTTAGAATTTTATGCTAAGTATTTGGTATTTAATTTACATGTACTTCTGTGAACTGGGAGAGGGTACTTGCCAGAATAAGCCAGGTGATAGATATTCCTCATTAATTAAAATATTTCTCATAATGCACCCTGTACACTTAACTAGAGTATGAGGCAGATGCAATATCTTGTAAATTATAGGCTGCTGCAAACAGATATAAACATCTGCATTCTTATGTAGGTGTATTTTAGCAAATCTATCAATCACTTATTTAGTCATAGTTCACAGCAGTGTTCATTTTATATGCTTATTATCCGAATTTTAATTTTCCTGAATATTCTTATATTGTAAGTGTACAACTATGTGAAATGTATGTGTTGAGTTCATGTACATTATGTATACATAAAGTTCAAGGTAATATAGCTTCTGTGTTTATTAAAACTTATTCATTATGGAGGAAACTAAGTGCAGTGTTTGGTGAACTGACAGGAACAGAGTGTCATAAATTTAGCTATGTTTCAAGAAAAGGTATTGTGGATGTTACTAGTTTTACAGAAGATGAAATAGTTCTTTTAAATTTGAGAACAGAAGCTACAAATGGTTTACAGATTATGAATCTTCATCATAAAAATGTGTATATAAATAAATTTGAATTCCTCCAGGAAAAATGGGATCTCCTCAAAAAACATAAGGCATCTGTTAAAAATTTTTTGAAAGCTGTAAATGTTCATCAATGTAATGAACTGTTAAGGAAAGGCTTTAAAGAAAAGCCAGGACAAAAATTATGCTCTCGCTGCAGGAACATGCTATTCAAAATACAGTAAAAGCTCGATTATACGGCACCCAAGTAACCGGAAAGCTCAAGTAACCGGAAAATTTTCAGCTTCCCTCTATTTCTTTTTTGTGTCTTCTCAAAAGATTGATTAGTACGGTGGCCCCTCCTCTCCAGCTGTCCAAACAGTACGGTGGCAACAGGTGCAAATTTCCAATTACCAGAGAATACTAATATTTCTATAAATTACAATGGTGTGTTTAAAAATACGAAAGAAAAACAGCCTAAATGATTACAAAATATAAAAACACAGCATTTCACTGTTGCGTCTGCAAGCACAGAAGGGACAACAAGGAGATAAAACAGTGATCATACTGTTCATTACTATAGCAATATGTTTACATTATTTTCAAAAAGTTCTTTTATATATTTTTTAATGATTAACTCAGAACTATGATATGTTTCATCTTTCGCGCTAAAATAAACACATAGCAGAAATGCTGATTGCAGATTATTTAAATGTAGTGATTCGTGACCTACTTTCCGGCTTAAGCATTCCAATGATTTGACTATGTTATCTCTGAACAGAAACTGAAGAGGAAGGAGGGGGGGGGGGCAGGAAATAACACTCTATTTATTATTATTATTTTATCACTCTCTTAGTGTAAAGCTTTTAAGCATTGAAAATCGGCAGGTGTTATTACTTTAATTTATTATTAATCTTCCCAAGGATGCAAAGACATATTATAATAAAAGTCTTGTAACATCTTTAAACTCTGCAATATAACATGCATTAGCATAAATTCAATTAAAATCTTGTTACAAAACTGCATAAATAAAAATTGAGCAGTATGCACACGCATAATGCCCCTCTCCCCTCCCCCTCTGGTTTTGCCGGCGAATGTTTCTATCTTTTTTTTTTACAAGCTCAACTATCCGGAATTTTCACTTATCCGGCATTCGACGCTTCCCGTGCTTTCCGGATAGTCGAGCTTTTACTGTAGATGAACAAAAGGATACTGTAAACATTGACAGTGAAACAGAAGAAGATTACTTACTTACAGACGAAGATAATTTGCAGAAAAACTAAGAACTTCAAAAATTAAATAACATATTATTTTTCAACACAGTGTATGGCATCAATTCAGGAAAAAATGACTCTTACAAACTGCCTTAAAAAAGTAGCATTGAATGGAAATTTTTTTAAATTACAGCTTTTTTAATAACTCTTGCTCTCAGTTAATTTTATTATAATTTTCCAAAAATACTTTTAATTAAAAAAATCATTTAAAGGAAGTTAAATAATATAAGCTAATAGTATTTCCTAATTAACTGTATAACATGGAAAGTTAATATTTAATTAACATTAATTTAGATTATTATTTTTCCTTATTAGATAGAAACTTTTGTTGGAAGAAATTATTTTAGGAAGTAACCATTTGAAAATCATAAATATCATTAGACTAGATCATTCAAAATTACAGATGAAGAAATAAAAATCCAATCATTTTATTTCATTAAAATATGCAAAAGAGTTTACATGAGTGTGTGTGTGTGTGATTTCATTTCAGACACTGTTTTAAGACATTTTTTAATTTAATTTAATCAAGACATTTTTTAATTTAAATACTTTTTTGCATTTAAATAAACCTACCAAAAAAAATTATATATATATAGTCAGACACTATGAAATTGACTTTTTTTTTTAGTCTCTGAATTTTCGGTCAAATTCCCCCCTGAGGAGGCTTGGCTTCGTTAAATTTTGGATTTATTTTGTATATTTTGTGTGCTTTTGACAAAGGGATTTTCTTTCATTTACACTTTTATTATGTAAGAAACTTAGATAATGAACTTATAACTTATGATTATACTTTTAAGAAAATTTTCACTTGAAATCAGCTGACATATCAAAAACTAGCTTAAAAAAGAAATATATATATTCACACATTTTTTTCTGAAATCTCTACTCTCTAACTAACAAGAGAGCAAAATTTCAGAAAGATTGGGTGATTAGTGGGAAAATTAAAAATAATTTTCCTACGCGGTATGTCATGAATATGTGACTCAAAAATAGTGAATTGGTGAAAATGATCAAAATTTTGCTGCCCATAAAATCAAAACCATTGACACCAGGACAAAAAGGAATTGCAGGGCTTGTAACTACTGCAAAAGGAACATTCATGACAAATTTCATGAAAATCCAAGAACATTGTTGCCAACAATGGATTTTATTTGTTGATTTGACTTGTAATGTACACAGAATTTCATGATAAAAATTCTAATTTTTTAATCTGAAGGAATGACGGAACCATTAATTTTATTTCATCCTAAGATAATGCATATATATAAGCTTCTTTCTGAACAAAATGTTTTTTGATTATAGCTTTCCCTTTTAGTGAGTTTTCACTTTTAAGTGAACTCACTAAAATTTTCTCAAAAATCAATTTCTAGCATTTTTAAAAAATACAATAAAACATTTATCAAGTTTAGACATTTATTTCTAAAATCCTTATACTTTAATCAGCAAGGGTACAAAATTTCAAAAAGATAAATTAATTAGTGAACAAGTGAGAAGATTTTTTGTTTAGAAGTGTTGCCTTAAAATCTTGTTAAAAAATGATCCAAAAATTGAAATCTTCAAAAGTTTGACGAGCCATAAAACCAAAACCATCAGCACCAGGGGCAAAAAAATTCATGGGGTTTCCTACTACTACATAAGGAACATTCATGCCAAATTTTATAAAAATCCGTAATCATGGGTGTCAAAACTCCATTTTTTTGGTTGATTTGACATGGAATGACCCTTTAGTCATACCAATATAGCAGCCTGGTTTATTAGAACTATTGTCTGTAAAGTTTATTTTATAAATGCCGGCGGTTTCATCAGGAGTAATAGTGTCTTTATCACTGCGAATGCGTTTGAAAATATTTTGATTAGGTTTTATGGGTATTTTAATATTTTTCTTCGCAGCTTCATTTGTAATTTTTAGAGCGGCTCCCCTGCAGTAAGGAATGGCGTCGGTAAATTTTGGTCTCAGGTTTTGATAGTTGTTAATTTGTTCAAGCTTCCTGATTCTCTTTTTGAAAAGGTTTTTGACGATGGATTTTTGGTAACCTGCGTTTTTACATTGGGTTTTAATAAAAGTGAGTTCTTCATTGAGGAGGTTTTCGTCTGAACATACTGTAATGGCACGATTGACATATGAGCGTATGGCGGCTATTTTGAATTTGTAGGAAGTTTTTAAATTAAAATGTACTATTTCATTATTATTGGTGACTTTTCTGAAAACGGTAGTATGGATATTATTCTTCTTATCTCAAGTGATTTTAACATCCAGGTAATTTATGGTGGCATTTTCTTCTATTTCCATGGTGAATTGAATGTTTTTGTCTATTGAATTGATTTCTATGAGGATATTTTTGGTTTCATTTTTGTTAACTATTGCAAAGACATCGTCGACATATCGAAAGCATGTGTTTATGTGGTTGGATAGATTATCAAACATGACCCTCTCCCCAGTGGCAGAAAGTTTTGTAGCTGTCTGCAACAAACTTTCAGAGTTTCATAATCAGTCTGCAAAACTTTGCGTGTAATTTTAGTGGATAATTCATACATAAAACCAACAAGTTTTAACCACTGCTGTTAAATAGTGTTGACTCTAGAGAAAAAAAATGGCTGCCGGGAAAAGATTAAAAAAGGACAGCCTGTTTTCAAAAAGGGTACTTGAGTTCCATGAGAAAGTATAGATAGATAGCATATTACAGAAAACTGGTTCGAAATACCGTAATTTATGGAAGAAACGCCGCACCCACGAAAATGAGCTTAGTTAGCTAGAAAATCATCAGAAATGCCGCAGCCGCGATCATTGGTGGGGGGTAGGGGGAGGTGATCGTGGTCAGAAGAAGTCAATGCCAGATAAAATTCAATTTCTAAAATAATTTCTTAATTAACAAAAAATAAATAAATAAAAAATATGTTGCATTACTTATTAGACCTAATTTATTAGAAAAGCTATTAAGTTGATCGGATATATTTCGGGAGAAATTGGATAAACGGTAAAAAAAAAATCTCCTTTTTTCTCCCCCTTCCCATAGAATGTTTTAAAGTATTTACCGCTATTTTACGAAGCTTACGATTTCTATTTTCAAATAATCAGGTATCAATGTTCATATTCACAAAGGCGAATTTATAGAAATAAAAAAATAAGTTCTAAAAACCTTCTTGCATCCGCACAAAGTTTGGACAGACTACCAGGCGCCATTAAAATGAAAACAGCAATCGATGCGTGAGAAGAGGCTCCAGTTAAAAGTAAACATTTTTCCCTCTGCAGATGGCCAGCTGTTGATTACGTAATGAGCTTGCTTCAGCAAATTGTTGTTTTGGTAACAACACTTGATCGTTCTATTTATTTATTATTTTTGATATTTATAACATTTGGATTTATTTTTAAAAGCACTCAGCATTTCTTGAGCATACCAATTAGTTGGCAGTGTTTATTCGATAGAGTTTTCCTGGACAGGGCGCAAAGCCGCACGGCGATAAAAAAAAAAAAAACTTCTAGATTAACTTTATTTTGGGAGGGGGGGGGGGGGAGGGTTAAACTCGCACCGGGCACAACATAGACTAATTTTGGCTGAAATTCAGTATTTTGAGAACAATAGAGGTTCATGTGAAAAACGGGTGCATTTAATAGAGGGTAGTGCACTTTTGCGGTATTTTACAGACCTTTAACCCTTCAAAATATATATTCAAAACTTCATTAAAATTTAATTATAGTTCTAAAATGTAGATGTAAAAGATTTACTTCTATTTTTTTTTTCTTTTTACTTAATTGAGGAGACATCGGTTGGATGTATGAAGCCACCCACTTCAGAGCACCGGACATGGACCCATCTCAGGGCGCTCTGACTTTCTCCAAAACTGAATCAAAGTTCATCGTTTACATTCTTTTCTATGGGGGTAGGTTCCCATTCTGATTCGCTACGCTGTGATCTGTGCTGAAGCCCCCCTCAAGGGGGCGTTGTCTGTGCACGCTAAAGAGTACGTGTTGGTGGTGGCGCCATCTTTTGAGAAAATTAACACTAAACGAATTTTTCGTTGAAGATCGGCTAAAAAAAATTAAAAATATTGTAAACGACGCACCCGGTAGAAATGCTGCACTTACTATTTTTGAACTTTTAAACTCATAAACGCCGCGGCGTTTCTTCCATAAATTACGGTAATCTGAAAAGGACTAGGGCTTATCCATAAAACTTGTAGGGTTGTAATGTGTGTTTTGACTTACAGTGCATAGTTAGTTCCTTTTTTTTTTTCCTTTTTCAGAGTCATATACAGACAGGGACGTAGCCAAGGGGGGGGGTTATGGGGGTCATAACCCCCCCCCCCACACACACACACACATGAGGAATTTTTTGCCATACAAAATGTATATTCTTCACTCCCTTATAGCACACATGTATGCATATATGTGAGTTGTAGTAGTCGTAACCCCCCCCCCCCCCCCATGAAAAATTTCTGGCTACGCCTCTGTATACAGATTTTGTATTGCATCCAACTGCTGCATGTACAGCACCATTCAAAATCAAGTTACTGAAATGTATTTGTTCTTCCTCTTACACACACTCTTCTAATTTGATGCTTGCTCATTCATGAAATGTGAATATAAGTTTTTAAAAAAGCACTATTCTTTTATTCTAAAAATTATTATTGTAAATAAGATATGTAAGAAATGATGTTAAAAATATTTTAAATAATTTTAATTTTTTTGTGGCATGCTAACTAAGTCCCTTTAAGGAAATAGTTTACCATTTCAGCATTTTTTAAAACTATAGTACAAATGATGAACTGGATACCTTTCAATGTTCAACTAATAGTACATTTTGAAAAAATAAATCTCTTCAAACTGCACATTTAAATAAAATTATTAAAAAAGTTTAAAAAACTGATTTTAAAAAAATCTACTACTTAAAAAAATAAAAACTTTTGTCCAATTAAAAAAAAATAATAAAAGATTTTCAAATATATATTACACAAGGCTGTGCATGGATTTTCAGATACATCTAATATTGCATCTAATATAGTTTTTCTACTAATATACGATACAGTGTAAAACAATAAAATGTAACATATCTTCATATGATTTCTGTAAAATACAAAAGAAAAAAAAAACTGAAGGCTAATTCCATGCACAGATTTATCAGATAACTGTAATAAAGAACATGTACCAAAAAAAAAAAAAAAATAATTAAATCTTTATCTCAAATACAAAAAAAAAAAAAAAAAAAAGCCTTAGCATGTTTAAAACATGTAATTAAATAAAATATGAACATGGAGAAAAAGCCATCTAAAAAGTTTGTTTGCCAATGAAATTGCGCTGAGTGTATGAAAAAAAGTTGCAGTATCTCGTGATATTATTGGCATATGATTAAAAATAAGGTGTCAAAATTTTTATAATTTAGCAAGCAGAAAGAAAATTGATTCTTTGACCTTTGGTGTAAACTGTTCCCTTAAAAGCAGTAAATCTTCTTTCTTATACTTCAATTTCGTAATGTAAAAAAAAAAAAAAAAAAGTGTATTAAAATCATATGAATTACAAATTTTATTTTAAGCAGCAAGTTTTGTAACTGGCTGATTAAAATAAATAACATTCTGTTACAGAAAGTATTTAAACAATTCAACAAGGAAAAAAACTTCGGAATTATTTATAAAAAAAAAATTGTTTTTTTTTTTTTTTTTAGTTTTTGAGAGCAAAATAAGCTTAAATTGATAATAGTTTATTCTAAGAATAACCTAACTGTTAGACTATGACAATTATTTGTCTTCTGAAGACTTACTTTTCCAGAATTACTTTACCTTTGCTTTAATTTTTTTTCTTCATTTAGTAAAATGTTGAAATTTTTCAAAATTTCAGAAGATGTATATGATTTGTAAATTCAGAATACCAAATCTTATCAATAGTCTGAATTACCTAATTCTGAAATTACTCCACTTTTTTTATAAGCAAAAGAGTGCCGTAATAAGAGGGGAGGAGGGGGGGGGGGTTGGCGGTCCGCGAAGGCAGCAAGATAAAAATGATTGCCGTACGCTGCAGGATATGAGGGGAGTTTTTTAAAGGTCTATTTGCACGTGCACGCTTTGTAAAAGGGGGAAACAGTGCAGGGTCGAAACATTTTTAGGCTTTTAATGACCAGTCGGGATTCGCCAACAAAGGATAACCCCTGAAACCACGCCAAACATACAATGGGGACACTTTTCTCCACAATCCGTCTTGAAGATACGGAAAAATACATTGAGTACCCATTCTAGCGTATAGAAAGCACTGAAGTCTGCTCTGGCCTTTAGTAGAATGTGGCAGAAAACGAAAGGACTGCACCGGGCGCAAATAACCCCAGCTACACCTATGCTTAATTTTGGCAAAACATAATACATTTCAAGTGCTGTATTCGCAAAATGTCTCAAATCGCTCAATTTTCAGATCAATTTCTGGAAGTCCCACTTAATTTCAGAATCGCAAAACTTAGTTTTGCTGAGACACTCTTTATATCATTCATAGTTATTTATGGTTAGTAAATATCTGTAATAATTATGAATAATGCATAATAAGAAAGCCTGGTTAAATAGAGTAAATCGTTCAGGAAAAAAAAAAAAAAAGAAAAGAGCGAAAAAGTTTGCAAGTATGCAAAACAATTAAAACAGAGAAGAGGAATAACTAAACAACTGGCGACGAACTCTCCAATAATAATTGTTAATAATTCGTAACTAGGTATTTATCAAACGTAACTACTGATATTTCAGGAAATTAAATTCTTAGATGACTTAAAACAATTTTGTATTTTTCAACTATATTTTCTTCCCTCTTCCCTCAATTCCTAAGCGAAATACGCATGTAGTTCTGTCGATCGAGTTCTCACTTGAGTCAGCAAAAAACAAAACATTGCAGTAGGGGCACTTTCAGGGTAATCAGCTCGTGCAAATGAAGAAAGCAATCATAATAATATTTCGATCTGAAAAAAATAGAACATTTGTAAAAGACATTTTAATGAGTAATATCTGTGAGAAAGGTCCGATTTAGAAGGCAGAAGGGCCGTTTTCAATCAGCCATTCATATTTTTATGATGGGGTTATCGTATTTATCTGAAGGGGCCGTTTTAAATAAATGCATTTTTGCAATGGGCCGCAAAACGAATCCAAAATGGTGCAGGGGAAATAAAAAATGATGATCGTTGGCAAATAATAAAAATGGGAAACCAGGAGAATTCAGAGGTGTGTAAAAGCTAGATTCGGCCGTTCCTTTTCACGCGTTTTTCACGTTAGTGACGTCATCGCAGAGCAGAGACAGCGTAACAAGCCGCGGAAAAATGTTCCCGAAAGTTGCGGACAGTTAAAAATATATTTTTTTTTTTAACGGCAGGCAATTAAAAACTTTTGTTTAATATGCCGACAAAATCTGTCCACAAGCAGATTTCTGTGTCCGCGACATTGTCGCCGTGTCGCGGTGTTTCTGCTACGGGGACCCTCTCCACTAGCTGCATTAGTAAACACACACGAGGAAATACGTTACGAGAGAGGTAATTCATAGTAAGTCCGGTTCCGGCAAAAAGTAGTTTAAAAGCAATAGGACGGACAGGATTAAAATCAATAAAAGCAGATAAAAACACATTAAAATCCGTCAGTAGCACTTTCGGTGGCAGCCACCACCTTCTTCAGCTCTGGTCTCAATTCAAAATGCCTTGCTCTCTTCCTCAGTTCAGAATGCGGCTAGTGGAGAGGGTCATATTTGATAATCTATCCAACCTCATAAACTCATGGTTTCGCTATGTCGACGATGTCTTTGCAATAGTCAGGGATGAGATTCTTCAGCTTTTTGTGAATAAAGAGAAAATCTCTTTTTTGTCTTTTTTCTCTGAAACTTCTGTTTTTTCTGTGAATTCCTGATTGTAGTTATTAGTTAACTGTGTGATATTTTTATCTTCTAGCATGTTCCAATGTTTTTCTTCTCTTAAAACTTCTTTCACATTAATTAGAAATAAATATCACATGTACAAATTTTTGCTCTTGTATGATTTCAGCTTTTTTTGCTCTTTTGCCAATCTCATCCCTGAATAGTTAACAAAAATGAAACCGAAAATATCCTCAGAGAAATCAATTCAATACACAAAAACATTCAATTCACCATGGAAATAGAAGAAAATGCCACCATAAATTACCTGGATGTTAAAATCACTCGAGATAAGAAGAATAATATCCATACTACCGTTTTCAGAAAAGCCACCTATAATAATGAAATAGTACATTTTAATTCAAAAACTCCCTACAAATTCAAAATAGCCACCATACGCTCATATGTCAATTGTGCCATTACAGTATGCTCAGACGAAAACCTCCTCAATGAAGAACTCCAATTTATTAAAACCCAATGTAAAAACGCAGGTTACCCAAAATCCATCGTCAAAAACCTTTTCAAAAAGAGAATCAAAAAACTAGAACAAATTAACAACCATCAAAACCCGAGACAGAAGTTTACCAATGCCATTCCTTACTGCAGGGGAGCTGCTCTAAAAATAACAAATGAAGCTGCTAAGAAAAACATTAAAATACCAGGGTGTCTACCATCATGCAAAGGTCACGAAAGTCACGGAAAAGTCAAGAAATAGAAAAAAGGTCACGAAAGTCAAGAAATGAGGCACTAGGTCACGATTTGTGACTCAACTACACTTTTTCATTTCATTCAAATTCTTTGTTTCTAATTTTTTGCATTAAGTTCGTGGAGAGAAATTATTTTATGTATATTTTCTTAACTTCATTAATTCGCGTTTTGATTTCATGAGTGACTTCCTGTGAGAAAGGAAGTTGATTTGTTTATTCTCGTATCTGTGGTGTGTGTGTGGGGCATCTGCTGAGTGTCCGCTCTTCTCCCTCCCGACCTGAGAAGAGGGTCGAAACCGCTGTACTTTCAGGTCATGAAATATCTCATTAGAGAAACAATCTGTCTCATGCAGAAGAGTAGTCATAACAATAAATTATTTCCTACTGTGAATGGTGCTTTACGGTGTTTCATAATAAACAACTGTATTGTTTATTTTTCAGATTTTCAAAACACATTCATTCAAATAGTAAAAAAAAAAAAAGCTGTCCGGAAAGTTCAAAACAAGAGCAGTTCCGGAAGTGTGGGGTACCCCCCCCCCCCTCCTGCCCATCAATGTACTAAAAAGAATCGGAAAAAATTGATTCAATGACAGGGTGTCCAGCAGTCGGGAAATGCACCTGATTATTTTGCACGGCGGAAAAGTCGGGAAATACTGCTTGAAAATATCGAATTTTAAAGTCAGCATCGGTGCCAAATTGATGACAGCTCTGCTATAGAAAAATTTTAGTCTAAGAATGGGCTTGAAACTGTCAATACAAAATTTGTGTCTGTTTTGCGGCCACTCCACAAAAATGAAATTGTCGACGATTGCCAGAATGCAAGTCTTTTGTCGGCTGCACGTGCCCCTGGGATGTTCATTTTTGCTGTACTACGCGCTCAGCAAAAGCCCAATCGGCAGTGCGAAAATGCACGGTGGCAGGGGCATTGAGACTATTTTAAATTCTTTGATCGGGAAATAAAAAATTTGTGCAAGATGGTCAAATTCTTTCCGATCCCTGAAGTGTCGGGAGTTGTTTTAAATTATGTAATTACGAATATTACACAACAATAATTATTAAGACTTCTTGGCTCTTTAGAAAATCCGTTGCCGCTACGCACGATAGGAAATACTATCGCCCCCCCCCTTTTTTTTTACTATGTCGCGCACTTGCAAATTTTTTTCCCTCGGGCACGGCTTAGCTAAACTGGAGTTCGTGCTACAGATTATTTCCAAACATTATGCATATACAGCGCTGTAACAGAGATCACGTCGCCCGGGACAAACCTTTGTTTAGGTGCTCCATCCTCTCTCTCTCTCCTTTCCATTTCCATTTTGACGTGCACAGCACTATGCCTGGGGCAAGTATCCCATTTCCCCTTCTCTTCTTGCAGACTAGCAAGACTATTTTGAAGAGAAAAATTGCAGATGAAGAGAAGAGAAAAATTGCAGATGATGCCAAATACGATAAACTTTGAATCTAGAACGGAATATTTTCGGTCATTTTTAGGTCCGAAAATTTGCGTGATTATGAAAAATTTGTCGACAAAACTGGATTCCCGTTATTTTACGGTTACAAAATTTAATTTTTTATTTATTTACTTATTTTTTCTTGAAATAAGCATAATGGCTGCCTTACACAACTTTTTGTAAAAGTGTACATTTAATTTGAAAAGGTTTGGTAGTTTAAAATACGAATCTCACCACACTTTTAAATTAATATATATTGTGAAGTTTTTTAAAGAAAATTATGACCCATATTTTGCTTTTAAAAATAATCTCTTAAAATTTACTGTGAATGAAAGCACCGTAAAATTGCACCTGAAAAGGAATTTAAAAAAAAGCCAAGTTGTTTGCTTTTACAAATGTTTTTTTCCCTTAGTCAAAACATCTACTCCTTCATTTTCATTATTATATTTCCGCTATTTTGCGATTACAAAACTTGAATTTTATGTTTTTTGTTGAAATAAAGCATAATGACGGCCTTAAACAATTTTTGTAGAAGTATAAATTGTATTAAGTGGAAAAAAATGTGGTATTTAAGATACAATCCCCCACCATACTTTGATTTTCCACTCATGAGGAAAGAAGTAAAATCATTAAGATACGTTGAATATACTTATTCATACTTTACTAAATTTATGCTTTCATCGTAGTTTACATTTTTTCACCAATTTTTTTATGATTTTACGTGAAACTTTCATTTTTTACGATTTTTTTATGAATTTGTGGAGTTTTTTAATAAAATATTCCCCATATTTCGTTTTAAAATTAAAATCTCTTTAAAATTTATTATTAATGAGCTTTTCCCGTGGAATTCCGCAATTTTGTTTATTTTAAGATTACTGAATTGCCACCCCCATCTCTTATTTAAATTTGAAATAAGAATAAAATTGATTCTTATTTCAAATTTAAATTATTTTTTGACCACTTTTTAAAATGTAAAATAGTAAAGAAAAAATTTCATTGAAGATCCCCGATTCAAATATGAACGAAAATTGTACAAAATGATAGTAATGATAATGAAATTGGAACAAAGGCTGTTTTGATTAGGAAATATAAAATATTTGTATAAGCAAACGACTTGGCATGTTTGTCTTTTTTTAATTCTTCCTTTTCAGGTGTAATTTTAAAGTACTTTTTATGTATTACACAATTGCTTTTTTTTTTCCTTTCCCTAATGTGTTTAAAATAAATAATAATAATTAAAATAATACTAATAATTTTTGACCAGTATGATTTTTTTTATTTAAAAAAATATATTAAGTGTTTTTTTGTAAATGTTAATATTTTATACTATTTAAACTATGCAAATAGACAAAACTTAAGTCTTTGTTTATTTCATGGGAAAACATTAAAATACTGTTTGTATGCTAGTTATTAAATTCATTCAAAATGTCATTTACTTGAAATTATCAAAAATGATGTCCGTCTAATAGTTGTATATTGAACTGACAATAGTTCAATATGTCAATTGCGTGTTATTTTACACCTTGGGCATTTTCAAAAGTTGGCAAGTATGTATCTTCAAAACTTAAGAAAAGTATATCAATTATCCACCTTCCCTCCTCAAAAAAAAAAAAAAAAAAAAAAAAGTTGTTGGATACAAAAGCAATTTTTTTTTCTTCCTCCATTCCTTTTTCAATTCAGTGTTTTGATTATTTTCCACATTTTTTTAAAAACAATTACTTGGATTCTACTTAATTATAATTATCGCTGAAAATATTTTTGCATCCTTTTGGTAAATGAATATTTACCCTTAAGTATCTTTGTATTTATATTACTAAAATCAATTAGCTACACAAATGCATATATTGAATTTTTTTAAATTTAAATTTCTTAATTTTTTAATGCAGCTGAATGTTTGTATGCAAACTTAAAAGCTATCACATCACACTAATTCTGTGATTTTAAAAAGGATATAGATTTGGATTAGACTGATTTTACATGTCTAAATGGGGGAAAAAAGAAAGAAAATGGCTGATTTTATTTTAAATTCTTCTTCTTTTTTTAATGCAATTTTTTATATTTGACTGTAAATTACTGTAAGACATTTTTGGGGTTAATTCAACTCGAAAGCTCGAGTACTCAAACTGTTATTACAGTGTGAGCATTGCAATTGAAGTAATTTAAAATATTTTTTAATTTTGCTATTGTCGGCGATTAGTTACTTTTTAAAGTATATTACATATTATCATAACATTGTTTTCTTTATTGAGTAAATCTCGCAACTTAATGTTATACAAAAATATTTAATAATACATATTAATAGTATAATTTTCCTTCATTCTATCAGCATGATGCGGGGTGCAGAAAATGTTTTTACTCTCAATATTTCCCTAAATCCATTTGAAAATTTCCCCAAAATTTTATGATTTGTTATAGACTTGCATAAGTTCTGTATTAGACATAGATGTAAAAAGATTTGCAATGTACAAGCTACAAACGCACAAAATAGCAATTGGTCCAAGTTAACAGAAAGCAAATGGCTGATCATTACAGGTTGAAAAAAAAATCTCTTTAAAAATGGGAAGGGATGAAGAAAAACTCGAAGAATTTTGTAATTCATTGTTAAAAAATCAGTTGTGTATTTTTCTGCAAAATTTCCCCCGATCCTAGATCGCCGGATATTATGTATTTTGCACCCTGGCACGGTGTATTTTTCATATTTGAGTTTCGTATTTGTTATGGTCAAGAAAAGGTCAAGAAATCAAGCTTACGTTATGTGGCAGACACCCTGAATACCAATAAAACCTAATCAAAGTATTTTCAAACGCATTCGCAGTGATAAAGACCCTATTGACCTTAATGGAACTGCCGGCATTTATAAAATAAACTTTACAGACAATAATTCAAATAAATCAGGCTGCTACATAGGTATGACTAAAAAAAAAATTAAAGACAGAAAAAAGGAACACCACAATGATATTAAATTCAATAAACCCAGCACCGCCCTTTCTAAAATAGCCCAAGAACGCCCCATAGTAATCAACTTTAATAATAGCCAAAAACTCTCCAATTACAAAAATAACTACTATGCCCTAAACATGGAAGCTTTGCAGATTATAACCACAGATGGCGCTGTAAATGACATGATGCATGCGCAGATAAATCCGGGATGGAACGATATTCTGAGGAAGAGAGCAAGGCATTTTGAAACTAGAGCTGAGGAAGGTGGTGGCCGCTACTGAAAGTGCTACTGACGGATTTTAATGAGTTTTTAACCTTTTAAATATTTTAATACTGTCTGTCCTTTTCTTTTAAAGTACTGATTACTCTTTTTGTCTGGTGTGGGAAAGAGCACAAAAATACATGGCATTCGTGATTTGAATGCCAGATCACGCATTTGATTTTCCACCTACCACCGAAGACCACTGTTTACAGGTGACAAATGTGTGCACCTTAAATTCGTGGTTCCAAAAGTTATTAGCAGCTTTCAAGGGGCACCAACATTTAGATATCTCAAACTTCTGATGAGGGTCTAAGCAAGTACAAATATATATACAGTATTCCCGCCAAAGTCTGCTGTCACAGCAATAATTTCAGATCGGCAAAAGCATTTATAAAATAAACTTTACAGACAATAGTTCTAATAAACCAGGCTGCTATATTGGTATGACTAAAAGGAAAATCAAAGACCGAAAAAAGGAACACCACATTAAATTTAATAAACCCAGTACTGCCCTCTCAAAAATAGCCCAGGAACGCCCCATTGAAATCGACTTTAGCCAAAAACTCTCATATTACAAAAATAACTATTGTGCCCTAAACATGGAGGCTTTACAGATTATAATGACAGATGATGCGCAAAGATCCTGGATGGAACGCAATACTGAGGAAGAGAGCAAGGCATTTTGAATTGAGACCAGAGCTGAAGAAGGTGGTTGGCTGCCACCAAAAGTACTACTGATGGATTTTAATGTGTTTTTATCTGCTTTTATTAATATGAAGTAATTTACTAGTACCTTAAAAAAAAACATACATTTATTATATTCACATAAATTTGCATTAGCAGCATTAAACCACATATAATCAAAGTTGTGTATTAATGTTTCATTTATATGTCATTTCAGATCTGTCCCTTGAAATACTTTAAAATGTTAGTTTTTGATGTTTTAAAAGCCCCCTCCAAAGGACAGCTCAAAAAAATTTTTTTTAAGAGGTCGTTCAAAATTTAAATTTCAAAAATCGAATTTTTTCTTTTTAAATTTTTTTTTTCGTTACGGTATAATTTTATAGACCAAAATAAATAAATAAGTTTCTGAAAGTTTCAGTTCAAAATTTAAATTTTGAAAGGTCACTCACAATTTTTTAAATTTATTACTGCTAGATGTTTTCGAGTGACTTTTAATATTCAAATTGAAATTCTATACATTTCTTTCTTTTATTTAGTACAATAATTGATAAAAATACACCACGAGATGAACTAAAAATCAAGCACAATATTAAAAACATAATTTTTTGTTAATTTAATAATTTTATTTAATCAACTACAACATTTTAACAATATTTCAATAAGCTTTGTTATTAATTCTGAAACCAAATTTTAAATTTTAACAGGTTTTATTGTTTTTTAGTTCATCTCGTAGTGTATTTTTATCGATTATTGTACTAAATAAAAGAAAAAAATGTATGGAATTTTAATTTGAATATTAAAAGGTCGCTTGAAAAAATCTAAAGTAATCACTAATAAATTTTTAAAAATTGTGAGTGACCTTTTAAAATTTAAATTTTGAACTGAAACTTATTTATTTATTTATTTTTTTTTTTTTGGTCTATAAAATTATACCGTAATGAGAAAAAAATGTAAAAAGAAGAAAAATTCGACTTTTGACGATTTTTGAAATTAAAAAACATTTTGAGCGACCTCTTAAATTTTTTTTTTTTTGAGCTGTCCTTTGGAGGGGGGGGGTCTCTTAAAACATCCAAAAACTAACATTTTTTCACACGAAACTAAAAAAAAAAATTGTCAGTTTTTTTGCGTCACCGTAATATATATATAAAACTCGGCTGTTCGAGCCTCCTCAGGGGGAGATCCCTCTGAATCCCCCTAATTTTTTAGTTTCATTATTGCCATATTAAAACGATATTAATTGACTGTCATTTTATCGCTCATCTTTTGCGTATTTCGCCTGGTAACTCTCTATGTTGAAATTTTTATGAGTGTAACCTATTTATAGAAAAATACATGGGATGCATATTCTACAGCTTACGAAAGATTGTAACAATAGATTAAAGCTGTTGTGAACTAATAGCATTTAAATATATGTAAAAAAATACATGTGAAGCATAATCTACAGCTTAACGAAATATTTTAAAAATAGATTAAAGCTGTTGTGAACTAATAGTATTTAAATACATTTAAAATTATGTCGCTTTTATATGTCGCATTTTTGGGACATATTTTTCAATAAGGGTGTTGAGAGATAAAATGACATAGTCTTTAATATATATTTAACACTACAATTCTAGTTCTCAACTGAACCAGAAATTAATTTTTTATCCATAATTAATTATTGTAATGTTCAAGTTCCGTTCCACGCATATAATTTTCACATTTTAATGAGGCTGAATCACAATAATAAACAATTTCCTCTGTAGATTTTCCCCCTAGCATTGTAGGATATACATACATATTTGTAGTATGAATATGTAGCACATACATATACATATATATCCTGGCTCGCTTTACTTGCTTGCGATACAATTTTCTATTTTTCCTAGCAAGCTGATTTATGCAATGAAGATAATTACATAACACACCCAATGGCTTGTTTAGTACAAAACACAAAAACCATTTTATATTAGCACATCGAACTTTTCTTATTGTTAAATTTTGAAAAGTGTACCATAATCCATGTTATGTCCTATTTGTTTTTCTTGTTTCATCATGTTTGGTAATGTTTGAAAATTGTATCATAATCCATACATGGTCCCTATTTCTATATCTTGATGTTAAAATTGTATATCATAAATCAATGCATAGACCTCATTTCTATATTTTGATGTTAATTTTGAAAAGTGTATCAGAATTCAATACGTAGACATTGTTTCTATATTCTGATGTTAACTCTGAAAAGTGTATCAGAATTCCAGCGAGGTCGTATTTGTTTTTCTTGTTTCACTGAATTGAGAAATGTCCTAATTTGTGAAAATTGTATCACAATCCATGCGTGGGCCCTTTACTTGTTTTTGATGTTAACTTCGAAAATTGTATCATAATTCATGCGTAGGTCCTATTTAAATTTTCTTCCAGACATTCCAATCTGTAGGTGCAAGTAATCTTGCATTGAATTTCCTGTTATTGTGTATCTTAGTCTGCTTATTGCTCTGAATTTTTCTTTAATACTTTGTAAAACTTTTGTGAATATTGTGGCATTTAATAAACAGAAATCAAAATCTTACAATCTGTCAAATATTGACCGCAAACAACGAGTTCATCTGTTTATAAAAAATTAAATGGAGCTAAAAGGTGCGAAAAAACTTACATCAGTGGTTTTCAAAAAAATTGAATTTTTACTCTCTAAAATTTTCTTATTTAAATTTAAAAATGAGCCTTTAAATCCCTTTTGTTTTGTATTTTCTCAATAATTATTGAGGATGGATGCAACACAAAAAATAGGCGTGTCACGTCCCGTAAAACAAATGCAAAGATTTGTTTCGTCTCGTCTCTTAATTATCCTTAAGAAATATATATACTAGTTATTTATAATTAAATTAAATGATTTTTTATAAAACACACAAAGAGTACTACAAATTCTATGAACGTTTTATGAAACACACTATGTCATGTTCTTTCTTCCTTTTTCTTTTTTCTTTTCTTTCTTTTTTTTTAACAAAATATTAAAGGACTTTCAGAAAAACAAGATTAAATTAGATTAGATATTTATTAATTTGTGTGTATTGATTTATATTTCACTCAGCGTACTTTGTACAATGATTTATAATGTAATTAGCTACAATATCACTTTTTTAAAGAAATATTTTGCAAACATTCGTTTGTTTATTTAGTACCTTTTAGAGTGATTATTAACTGCTTTAGGAGATATAGTTAGTACTTTAGTACATCTGATTTAATTTTGTCTCTGAACCCCTTTCCTAGTTCCCTAGAAATTTAAACAAACATTTTAAACCTAGTACATATACTGGAGTGGCTTTTTAACAGTCAGCTAATTATATAAGATAATATCTGGCACAGTTATTCATTCATTAAAATTTTTTCGGAAGTCAATTCAAAATTTGAATAAATAATATAAAGAGCTGCCATTTTTATGCATTGCTGACAGCTACTGTATGTATTTTTTAATAAAAAGTTTTTATGAAGAACAAAAATCATGAAAAAAATAGCAATACCTCCTTTAAATTGTTATTGTTATGTCAGACTTTTTTGAGTGGGCAGAGTTATTGTGGAATGGAGGGGGAAAATAAATAAAGAGAGAGGAAATATATAAAATATAGTGTAAAATACAAATCAGAGATGAGATTTTTCTGGCTTTTTGTGTTTGTTTGGAAGAAAATTCCTCCGTTTCCGCCTTTTCCTCCCTTTTTCAGAATCCACATTTCCCGCGCGAAAAATGGTCTTTCGCCCACGTGGTAACAAGATTTTTTCTCTGGACGCCGTACGTAAAACTCTATGTAAAAACGTCATGTGCTCCTCCCTTTCGGTAGACGTCATTATTTTCATTAGCCAATAAGATGGAATGTTTTCACTTCTAAAGGAGAGAACAAGACAAGCAGTCGGCTATAAACAAGTGCAATATTCGTCTTTTGTACACTCTTCCCCCCACCCTGCTCAGCCACCTGGAGCTAACGAGAGAAGTTTGGCATTCCAAGCCATGTAAAGGGTGTTTAGACCCACTGCATTGTGCTTTTTAATCGTACTTAGGCAAGTGTAGTTTTCAATGTGTAGTTATTTATTGTTTACACTGTATATTGTTTTCTATTTCGATGTTCACATAAGACATAACCATGTCTTGTGTTCGCGGGGACATTGTAAACCTGTCTGCTTCTGTCGACGTGCGAAAGATCGATAAAGGAATAAAGAATCCATGGCGATGGGATTGGCTTGAAAAAAAGGTTGGAGACATTAATTTGAATGAATGCATAAGGAAATTAAATAAATCTGGTGCATGTTATTGTATTGTTTGTGGTAAAGAAGTCATATATGGCTCTAAAGGGTACCTTGCTTTGGTTCGCCACGTGAAATCTAGGGTGCACATGTCATTTCTGAAGATCCGCAAGGAGAACTTTGCATTACCTGGTGAGTTGTAATTAGCTTTATCTTACTATTCTTGAAACTGCATTTTATGTATATTTAGGATTTGTACCATGTATTATTACTTAAAGTATTTTTATTAATATACATAGCAGCAAAATGTTCCGATTTTTCAGTCTTGTTGAACAAGGATTATCGGAATCCGATAAACCGATTTTCGACCCTTTGTTCCCGAATTTTCTTATTTTTACTTTCTTTAAAATTTAATTTCCAATTCATAATCTAAAATTTTATTTTTTTTCTTTCGATTTCGGAAAACTTCCGATAAAATCGGAAGTTTTCAAATTTTTTGTTTATTTTTTCCGATCAGAGTCTGTTATCTTCCGATTTTCATAAGCATTATAAATTATGCATTTTTTAAAAAATTATTTCTACAATTGTAAGAAAAAATGGTCCAATATCGACCTTGTTTCAGATTTTTCACTTTTTCTAATCACAGCCGCCAACCATTCCAAATTTTCCTGATTTGTTTTCATTTTTTTTTTTTTTTTTTTTTGTATTCATTCTAAATTTAATTATCCAAACTTTTAGGAAGTGGTGATTCCACAGCTGGAAGGAGTGAAATTCCATATGGACTACATCCAATGTTTGCTGCTTGCCAACCAGTGGCTGAAGTGAATTTGCCGCAAACATCAACACCACTCAATGACAGAATAGCAAATTATGAAGCAATGCTCCTTGGTTTTTTGGCAGAAAAATCTCTGCCATTTTCTCTGGCACCAGATCTTCTCCACCTGGTAAAAGAAATGTCAAAAGATAAAAAGGCACTAAATCAGGTTACGTTGCATAGAACTGCTGCATCGTACAAGATGAGATTTGGTGTTGCGAAAACAGTAAAGGATGAACTTTTAGAAGATTTACGCAGAGAGTATTTCTCTTTGAATGTGGACGAGAGCACAAGTAACAGTAATCAAAGAATAATAACTGTGCTTGTAAATTATTGTAACAAGGAAAGAATAATTGTTACCAAACATTTGTCTTCGTTCACTGTTGATAATGTTAATAGTGAGATTATTTTTCAAGGAATTGTTACGATATTTGTTGAAAATAACATTCCTTGGAAAAATTTAATGTCTATTTTATTAGATTCTTGCAATGTTATGAGAGGAAAGTATGCTGGCCTTGAAGTTAAGATTCGTGCGCAGTGTCTACATCTTCTGGACATTGATGGAGATAGTATCCATCATGTCCATAATGCTGCAAAACACTTTACAAAAACTTTTGGAATGCATATAGAGAATTTGTGTATAGATATCCATAATAATTTAAAGTGGTCGCCAGATATGCGAGCAAGCAGTATTTTCTGAAATCTGCAGTGCATTGAATATAAAGTGTACAATGCCTCAGACATTCATTCCAATTAGATGGCTTTCTGTGTATGATGCAGCCCAGGATTTATTAAGGCTACTTGGCGCCTTAACTATCTTTTATTATTCATTTTTGTGCAGCACAAAAAAGTGCCAATTTCTTCACATTCTAATCAGCATCTACAAAGCCCATGATGTTGGTAATTCTGCCCGAGAACACATAAGACATCTGCAGCGAATACTTTCAGAGAAAGTCCTTACACAAGCAGGCCAGGATCGAAAGAGCAGAATTGTCAAAAAATTGTTTGACTGTCGTTTAGAAACCCAGTTAATTTCAAATCTGTTTGTGTCAGTGTTATCACTGTTTAAAGAATATGTAAAGCTGTTCCAAACTGGTGTTCCCCTTATACATATTTTACATGACAAACAGTTATCTTTAGTCAAAGACTTTTTGGCTTGCTTCATAAAAGCTGAAAAATTAGCCCCTCTCAAAGATTCTTCAAAAAAATTGAAATGTTTTGATGTATCTGACACAAACAATCATTTACCTACAAAATCTATATTTGTGCGGGAAAGTGTTAAAAAACTGTATACTTCAGTCCCAAAATCTCAGTTGAGACTATACAGAAATTTAAAAAAAATGTTTTGAAAGCTTATATTGCATGCTCAAAAAAATTACAACAAAAGATGCCATTAGATAATTTGTTACTGAATGCAGTTTCTGCAATTGATCCTTCTTGTAGGCAGCACTCACTTTCTTTGAAACTCATGAAAGATCTTTCTAACCTAGCAACCAATGTCATTAGTGACGAAGAAAAGGAAGCATATGACTTGGAAGTCCATTGCTACCATGTTGCCAAGCTACGTCAACCTGAACCAAATGAAGCTGTGGATAAATGGTGGGGGGAAATTGAAAATTCCACCAAGTTTCCACTTTTGTCCAGAATGGCATGTGCTCTTCTCACATGCTTTCATGGACCTAAAGTGGAATCGGCTTTTAGTATCATGAACTCTGTAATAACACCGGGTTCAAGTAGGCTGAATGTTGAATCATTTGACGCTATTCAGACTATTAAATACGAATTGAGTGCCAAGAAGAAAACTGCAGTTGAGTTTTTTAGGAAAGGTGACTTTCTGCATGACCCAGTCGATAAGAGACTGTGCAAAAATATGCGATCTGCATACTCCAGTTACAAGAGTGACATGGTTTTGAAAACTAAGAAGTGTGTTACAGAACCAAGTTCTTCAAATGAAAAAATCCTGTCAAAAGAGGCAGCAAAGAGGCTATCTATAAAGGCTACCAAATTACAAAGAAAAAAACATTTGAAAAAAATTTCTTTAAAGGGAAATGTTCCATCTACTTCAAATAAACATCCAGATAATGTCACTGAAAAACCAGTGCAGAAAACAAATGAAAAAATCTTGTCAAAAGTGGCAGCAAAGAGGCTGTCTGCAAAGGCTACCAAATTACAAAGAAAAAAACATTTGAAAAAAAATGCATAAAATTTCTTTGAAGGGAAATGCTCCATCCACTTCAAATAAACATCCAGATAATGTCACTGAAAAACCAGTGCAGAATACAAATGAACCCTCTGCCGAACAGAGTCTTTTGCCCATCAAAAATATGTTAACAGTTCCATCTTCAAATAAATGTAAACTTGATAATAATGTTACTGAAAAATGTAAAAAACAGAAAACAAATGAGCCGTCTCCAAAATGGAGCAAAGGTCCTTTAACTATCATAGAAATGTTTGCCAGAAAATGACTGTATTCTTTTATTAAATAGTTATTAAAGTACTAGATTATGTGCTTGTTAAATTAGTCAGTTCTATTTGTACTTTGTGTGTATGGCATTTTCCTGATCCTTTTTTACAACTGAAATTTGGAGAATACTAGTGTGTTCTGTTTTCAGTACAATATGTGGCATATATTAATTTCTTGACAAATATTTGAAGTGTGAATATTATGTGATGGGAAAAATTTCCTTATATCTTTAAAAGTGTTAAATCAGCCACATAAAAAACTTTTTTATATAATTTTCAAATTGAATAGAATTAAATTTTATTTAAAAAAGAATAGTGTTTGATTTGAATTTTGGATACTGTCCAAATGTGCTACCGCACGCTATTTTGATGCATTTTTTTTTTTTTTATAATGACCCTTCCGCGTGCTTTTTTGAAAAATTTATTGGACTTCCTCCTTTTTGCTCTCTGACCACTCTCATCCCTGATACAAATGAAGGGTTATTTTATTAAATTGATTTTTTGTGAAGGGGCCGTTTTAGTCGAATGTTATTCTGTGAAGGGGCCACTAAACTGTCTGGATCGATCCCTGACTAGTGTCAAGAGAATATGGTATAGAATCTTTTTCCTGTTTTTTTTATTTGCATGATATTTTATTGTTAGCTAAAATAGGTTAGTATGCAAAATTTCAGCTCATTTGAAAATTGGTTAGTAGCCTAAAATTGATTTAATATTGTTCATTAAAGCAGCTTCATGAGGTACCAAGATTCAGGAGATGTTTATCGTCGGTTTAATTTTTGTATTGAGATTAATGGATGAAAGTCTCTTAAAAGCATTTTTTTTACGTGTCCATAGGTTAGTATAGGGAAATACTTCAAACTGGCTATTGGCGAATTTTACGTCAGAAGTAAATTCTGATTTTGTAACTACATTCATAAAAAAAATAAAAAATTGCCCCCCCCCCAAAAAAAAAAATTGGGGGGGGGGGGGGGTACGGCCCTGTTTTATTTTGTGTTCACATCAATTTTTTAATCCTATTTCAAAACATGATGCAGGATTTTGCAAATGATAAAGTCCACTTTCTGATTTATATCAGGGGTCTGTTTAGGGGTCCGTTAACGGACCTTTCACAAAATAATTTATGCTGAAAACGGACCTTTCACAAAATATTTTACCTTAAAAACGGACCCTTCACAAAAAATGTTACCGTTAAAACGGACCCTTTATATTACTTTTCATTTGTAAAACAGCCCATGAACCCTCCCTCCCAACATAAATAGCAGCGTAAACAATGCTTCGCTTTTCATTTCTTAACTTGACCGGGAAGGTACAAGACGGATGCCTACAACCTGCTTCTACGGCTGCAGATGATGTCATTGAAAATCGTTGCCACTCTGCATGTAGCACTTGAGAGCAGCGTGAAAACAGAGAGGCGATTTAGCTTTTCTCCCTCTGGAGTCATGGATCCAGAGTATATTATTTTTCGCCTCGTAAAAGTTTCAGAGTGGCAACACTGGTCAAGTTGTTTATTTCGCTGCACGTGAATGCAACGTTTGCTGTTAACACATACCGCGTGTTTTTTCTTCTCATCATGAAGCGTTCGTACCAGAATTCCGGCTCAAGAAATAGCGATTATTATATTAAAAAAGTTAAACCATCGGACGCTAAAGGATGTATATCCATTAAATCTTTATAATTGACTTAAAATTATAAGTCAATTATTAAGAAATACTTTAATGATGTTTGAAACTTGTTTGCAATTTATTGTTCTGATGTCATATAAAAAAATGATAAAGCACACTTGATAACTAAATACATGTTTAGCGCCAGATATCCGGTATCCGGCAAAATCGCTATCCGTTATATCCTAATGTAGTCACACATATAACATAACATGCATGACGTACAAATTTAGGCCTAGAGGGAGTCAAGAAATTAGTAATTATGCTAGTAATTTTTTTTTCTTTTGCTACACAAGATCACTTTTTGTTAAATTACCCAAATACATATTTTTCACAAATTAATGAAAGCAGGACCCTATTTTCACAAAAACAGGACTCTATTTTCACAAATTTACAAAAACAGGACCCTGGTAATTTCAGATTCACAAAATTATAAGTAAACTTTTCACAAAAACAGGACCCTGTCTGAAAAGTCTGGACAGACCCCTGTATATTCGGAAAGCAAATTTGACTAAATTCATATTTGTTTTACAAAAATAAGTATTTCTAATCAAACAATAAATGCTACTCAATTTACTATTCAATTTTGGGTTTTAAGGCATTTTCTTATTTCATGAAATAATTTTTTGATTGCTAAAATTTGTACGCAGTTTCTACAATCCATTATGAGTAATTATGAGGTCATTTATGAAACTAGTTATGTGTTAATTTTCTTGCTTACATTCCAGTCTAAGTGCAAGAACCTTATAAGTTTAATGCATAGGATTTTCATTTATTAAAGTAATCGTGTCTTTTTTATCCAGATTTTATTTTGCCTCGCTATGCCACAGTGGTTATGCCACTAAAAATGGTAGACGGCCGAAGTATGAAGGTCTGGGGTTCGGTTCCCATCGCACGGCTGTCGATCTAATGGTCTGGAATTTTGGTAGGGTTATTTTGTTTCTTCTCCAGAACTCCAGATGTAACGTGAATACGCGTTATAAACCCCTAGAAAGTCCTCCTGCCAAGGCATTCCCACCCTTGACAGATCGCACTAGTGTAGCGTTACCATAATCACACAGAATCACACACCAAATTTTATTTTAAATTTTTGCTGTACCCAGCAGTAAATCATATTCTTTGAAAAGCAAAAAATTGTAACCTGAAAGAAAATGCACTTATGATAGGAATGGGTGAAAAAATTCATTCCGGAAAGCTTGGTCACAGGTTACGGTATCTCAGAGCATTTAGAATTCAATTTTGATCTTGGATAATTAAATAAATACCCCTTTCCCAGAATTGGAAGGGGAGTAGTCAGAAATCGGATTGAGGAAAGTCAGAGCCTTGATTAAAAAAAAAATAGAACAAACACTGATTGTTAAAATATCTCTTCTGGCGTAAACATTTTTCCTCGCAATTTGGGAAAAAATCATTCTGGCGCTGGAATATTTTCAGCTACATCATTCTCCTTTTCTCATACTTCCTCCAAGCAATCTTGCTTGACCACAATCAGCCATAACGTATTTTTTATATTTTTTTAATGAATATTGATGGATTCGGATTTGTGTTTTTCAACGTGCAAGTGGGTAGGCTGGTGAATGGAACAAAGACCCAAGAATGGAAAAAATCAGTCGATAAAAAATTTTAGGAAGTCAATTTAAAATTTGAATAAAAAACAAAGTGCTGCCATTTTCTATGCATTCTAATTCTCATGCAATTGCCCACAGTTTAGGAAAATATCAGTTCTTCCATTTTCACTTCTCAGCCAGTGATTATTTATATTCTTCCTCTTTCCTCCGCTCATTCCCCGACAACCCTGCTTGACCACAATTAGCGATAACATTTCTTCCCGGAAAAGTGTAAACGCACACACGTTTGCAGAGACCCCCCACTGTTAGCTATGACAGTTCGGACCCTCCTACTCACCATGAATATTTTTTGCCACCAGATGTCGCGATCAAAATGATCGACTTCCGCTCCGTCAGAAGAATCGCCTTAACAAATAAACAATCGAGAACGAAAATATTAACCTGAAACGTACTATCAAAAGAATGTTTATTCATACAAAACTGTATATTGTTGCAAGGAGGTAGCAATAACTAGATGAAAGGAGAACTCGATTCGAGATAATGTAATTTATTGACAGACTGCTAACAGCTACACTTGGCTGTGAACTCCCTACAACTGGCGGGAGCTCAGCTTTTATACAATTATCAAATATTCGAGAAACAAATAATTTGCAGATTAAAGAAACATATAGACTAATCTAGAATTAATACGAAGAATAATTTAAAACAACTATTTACAGGAACATGGCAAAATGGTTCCGGCCGGTTCCGAACTCGGGACCTCTCGCTTCGAAGCCCAGTGCTGTACCTCTGAGCCACCGGGACTCGTGAGAGATGCGGCATTACCCCCTCTTGAAGAACAGCGTCCTGCTGTTTATGAGACTTGCATTTGTGTTCTTGTTCTTGATCGCGTCATGGGTCCAGTATAAGTTTGGCCAGGTGGCAGATTTTTAGTGCTGGATATTCTTCCTTCAGGATTTCCACCGCTCGGAAGGGGGATGTCGTCCACCAACTGGATTTGCTCATTGGGGTCATAATAAGGCTTCATACGGACTATATGTACAACGTCTTTTGTCATTGGCGTCTAGATGTGGGATCAAAGTCTTGTACTTCATATGTAACATCTGACAGGCGTCGTAGGACTTGATAGGGACCAAAGTATCTTTTAAGCAACTTCTCCGAAAGGTCTACTTTCCGCACAGGTATGAAAATCCATACGAGGTCTCCCGGCTGATTATACACGATCCGATGTTTAGAGTCATAATGCTTTCGCTCTCTCTCTCTTGGGCTTCCCTAGTGCGTAATCTCGCCAGCTGCCTAGCTTCTTCAGCTCTCGATACCAATTCAATAGTGTAGTCGGCTTGGGTTTCTTGAGGGAAGAACGGTAACATCATATCGAGCGTCGTCTCGGCATCACATCCGTGAATCAAGTAAAACGGAGTAAACCCGGTTGTGTCTTGTTTGGCCGTGTTATATGCGAAAGTAACGAAGGGTAAAATTTCGTCCCAATCCTTTTGCTCTACATAGACAACATGTCTGCTAACGTCTTGTTAAAGCGTTCTGTGAGCCCATTTGTTTGAGGATGATAAGCTGTCGTGATTCTATGGGCAACATTGCAGAGGTGATTAGGCTCCGAAATCAGTTTCGATTGGAATACCTGCCCTCTGTCTGTGATAAGGATCCTTGGTGATCCATGCTTTAGTATGACGTCTTCTATGAAAAACTTGGCCACTTCTGGTGCTTCAGCGGTAGGCAGTGCTTTCGTAATTATAAAACGCGTCAAGTAGTCGGTGCAGACAATTATCCATTTATTTCCTCTTATCGATTTCAGGAATCTTCCCAGCAAATCTATTCCAACCCGATGGAATGGTGCTAATGCCGTGGGAGCTCTCTCATCATACAGTCCTAGGACAGGATCGGAGGTTAGAGCCTTCTTTAATCTGAGAAAAGCATTTACTTGTTCAGGGCCCCAACAAAATTTACACAACAAAATATAACAAAAATTTTTGATGAAACGTCGGTAGTATGAGCAGAGCCCTAGAAAACTCCTGACGTCGTGTAAATTCTTTGGCGTTGGAAAAAAGCTTACGTCTTCAACTTATCTGGATCAGGGTGACCACTGTCTTCTGATACAAGGTGGCCTAAAATTTTTATTTCTCGGGTGGCAAAGATGCATTTTTTCGTATTTAGAGTAAGTCCAGCTATGGATGCAGCTCAGGATGGTATGCAACCGCTTAAGATGTTCTTCAAAAGTTTCCGAGAAAACTATGATGTCATCTAAGTAACAGAGACACATCGTCCACCTCAAATGTCGCAGCAAATTGTCCATCATTCTTTCAAATGTGGCAGGGGTGTTGCATAAGCCAAACGGCATTACTTTGAATTCGTAGAGTCCTTCGGAGGTAACAAATGCCGTCTTTTCTCGATCGGCTTCATCTACTTCGATTTGCCAGTATCCGGTTCGGAGATCCATGGAAGAGAAATACTTAGTGCCCCTCTAGCAATCCAGCATGTCATCTATGCACGGTAGAGGATATACATCCTTTTTTGTGATCTGATTCAAGCGGCGGTAATCTACGCAGAAGCGCCAGCTTCCATCTTTCTTTTTCACCAGAACAACAGGAGATGACCAAGGGCTCTCAAATGGTTGAATTATACCACGATCTAGCATTTTATTTACCTCTTCTTGTATTATGCGACGCTCGGCCGGTGACACTCGATATGCTCTCTGGCTGATTGGGGCATGGCCGTCAGTATTTATTCGATGCTTAATAGTTAAGTTCTGTGTTTTCGGCTTCCCAGATGATTCAAAGACTTCTGAAAATTTTTGAAGTAACCCAATAATTTTCCCTCTTTGCTCCAGGGTGAGATTAGGGGCTAACATGCTTGAGTAATCTTCGAGGCTACCACTTTGTTCTGTCTGGATTATCGTATTAAGTTCAGTGGTTATTACTGAATTCACTTGGTTTGCATCCGCAGTTTCTGCAGTGCCCACAAACATATCCCTGGGAATAATTTAGGCGGTGGCTTGTTCATTTGTAATCCATAGTTCTCCGATTCCATCCTTTAATGACATGATGGTTGCAGGTACCACAACTTCCTTCCCCAAGGGAAGCAGTTTATTTCTGTCCACCATTACGTCTCCGTTGTGACTGATGACAGATATTTTGGCAGCCGATCGTGCAGGTATTACGGTATCGTCCTTAGCGCAAAGTTTCAAAAATGGAGGATCGGGGCTTTCACATGGAACGTCTTCGAGCGTCAGTTCAAACTTACCACAGTCTATGATGGCTTGCGGTGCTTCTAGAAAATCCCAACCCAAAATAATGTCATGGCTTAAAATTTGGCAACACTGTAAATTCAAACGGCTGGATTCGTCCGTTGATCTCAAGACGAAGCACGCATTTTCCAAGCGGCTGCACATAATTTCCGTTGGCCACTTTTAAAATCAATTTTTCCTTAGTTGGAAACATGGGTTTCTTAATATGGCGTCTATAATTTTCCGAAATTACAGAAGTGGATGCCTCAGAGTCCACAAGAGCATGTATTACCTGATTGGAGGATTTTCGTCGGCATCTGCGGCCTCACCTCCAATTGAGGTCGCGGTCTTCAGTTTTCCTCAATACTGTTGTCTCCACTGGTGCCATCAGCCTACGTTATTTTGTAGAGAAGTCAACACCTGGAGACAAAACTTGTATTTGAGAGTAGATGGCCGCGACTGAAGAGTAGTTGAGAAATAAAGATAGCACTTGAGATTAAGGAGACATCAATCTTTATTGGTTCATAAATGGAACATCAGGGTAACACTTTCACAGGCTATTAAACTTCATAAGAGTTGACAAGTCATTTTAAAGTTCTATAAGAGCTAATTTTGTATTACATTCTTTAACTTATTTGGCAAAAATTTTAGGATGAAAACATCATGAAAAAATGTAAAATTCGATTGGCCGGCTTTTATTTTATATTACTTGAAGAAAACATCATTAATTAAGCTTTAACGTTAATGCACTATTCTGTTAAAGTTTAACTAAAACCATATTAAAAACGGCTGGAAAATAACTAAATTTAAACTAGAGCATAACTGCTCGCTTTTAAAAACAAGGCTACCTCGCCTTACCTGCCGATGTCTGCTTGACTGCTTGCAAAACTCACAGCGAAACTTGCCCCTTTTTTACTGGATCGTCGTCAGCAAATGCCATGGTTTAGCTGTACCCCGGCTTCTTCTCGGTTCGACGTTTACTGGGCTTCTGGAGTGCGCCTGTCATTGGACGATCGGCTTTCAGGGCGATACTTACTGAACCAACCAACCACTCCATCCAAGACGGCGGTTGTTTACGAACGGGAGTTCGCGCTGCGAGGCTTAATTGAATGCCGTTCGCTTACGCCGGCGTTAGGCGAGATTAATGAGAGTTTATAAGTTTAATGAGAAGCTATACCTTTATATTTATTTGACTTTAAGATGTTTAATTTACGTTAGGTGTACAGTTAATCAAATAAACCACCTATTTAAAACTTTATTTGAATTTCCCTTTATTACAGCTTTTAGGATAGCTCCGGAATTCAGGTAAGTTAAAAGATTTAAATAATCATAAGAGGTGGGAAAAACTTGTTCATAAATGACTATTTGGAACAAAAGCCCCTCCTCCCAGCTCTTATGAACAGATGACCTGCCAGCACTTTGAAAAAACACAGTAATAGTCATAGAAAAATTTCACACATTTACAAATGCAGGTAATAGTAAAACAATGTTCAATTCAATTTAAAATAGGCGAGTAGCAAGCAAGTAGCATACTTCAAAAGATTTAGTAAAACAATGTACCAAGAAAACTTTAAGTAAAACAATGTTCTATACAATTCAAAATCTAGGCAGACAAATCTCAAAAAATTACTATCTGCAATTATATTAATTAGTATCAAAAAATATAAAACAGTGTTCTCAAAACAATTTTCAAATATAAAGTCCCTTTTAAACATTTAAAAATCACTGAAAAGATTGACTCGTAACACATGTTATTCAAAAGTTTAAATATGCAGAGAACTCACTTACAAAACCTTTCAAAAGTTACCAAATTTCACTCGGGTACATACGTCAAATGTCATAATTTAGGCTTAGGCTTATCAGGTTATCCCATGCTCGAACGACGTGAATGGCTATTAATCACTTCATTTAGAAACACAGAAAATTCTGCACTTTAATTTGATACCTTAAACTCAATTCTGAGTACAATTCTAAGCAATGAAAAAATCTTAAACGTTTAAACTTTCAAACAGCTTAAACCAACCACCAAGAACATTCAGGTTAGAAAACAGTCAACTAGAAAAATACAGTATATAACAGGGCTCACAAATAGTCTCTTTTTTCCCTAAAAGTCTCTTTTTTAGTTAGAGATCTCTAAAAGTCCCTTTTCCATGTAAATGGTCCCTATTTTCTCTTTTTCACCATGGATTCCAGAAATTTTGAAGTCATGCCATGGTAACTCTCGAATGATCCGCACATGTAAGAAACCTAATTGCAAACCAACTGAGAAACCCATCCACATAAATGTCAAACATGAGAATCTTTACTGGTCCTGCTTATTTTCAATAGAAAATAGAATCTGGATCTTGCTTTTCACTCTCATTTTTTAATGATTCAATCTCAGAAGATAAGGAAATACAAATGGAAAAAATATCAGTTTCTTTTCGTTTTTTTTTTTTTTTTTTTTTTTTTGTTATAAGTACTACAGTGCATGCAAGTTTTTTAGCGTCGGCATAATTTGCCTACACAATTTCTTGCGCTGAAGCATTTTTTTCAAATGTGTTTGCCAGATAAGGAGAAAGGAGGGAGGTCAAGAATAAAATGTTGAAAGTCGCACAAGGTTTACAATTTTTGATAACTGATTGCCAAATTTTGTATCGAGAAGTCTTCAAAACCGAACTAAGCTTGGAAATATCTTCCAAATTTGGCTAGGAACTGGCAAACATGACGGTTTATGACAAAGGAAAAGTATAGTTAGAATATTCCTGGCAGAGTTTGTAAAATAGTTTTAGAAGGCGATTATAATATAAACTTCAATTCCGAAGTGTTTGTGGAACAAGAAAGACAAACACGGCACACTCCATGGATTATGATTCCCATTCCAAGCAGTATTTAAAATGGTGAAGTACAGTTCGAATATACTTGGCAAAGATTGTAAAACAGTTTTAGTAGACAATTTGAAGATAAATTTTGATTCGAAAGATATATTCTGCGGAACAAGGAAGAAAAATTGGGACGACGTATGAATTATGATACACTTTTATTACATAGCACTTTAGTACGTATTTAAAATATGAAAGTGTTTCAGATTTTCTTTTTTTTTTCTTTCTTTTTTTTTTTTTTGCATCTACTTTAAATTACCGCAGTTGTTTACACTTGTAAACATGTTTAATTCTGTGCCATGGTGAATATCAAATACTTAATGGGATCCTTACAATTATACGGCAACATCAGGATGGATCCAAGTCAAGTGCACAAATAATTCCCGATTTTAGGATCGCTACCGAAAAGTTAAAAATTCTAAATACTGAAAAAGAAAGAGTTACTAATTTAAAAAAAAAAAAAATGTATTAAACAAAATCATTCTTCAGTGTTATTTTTCTTCTTTCGTACAATTGTTATCTTCATTGTTCTTCGACGGGAACTCTATTCTCCCGCACCCCCCTCTTTTCAAGTCATACTTTTTTTATATAATGGTATATTTTGTTCAGATTTAAGTTTGTGTGAGTAAACCTTTGCAGAATAGTTTAATTTTGCACAAAAATGCAGATAATGGTGATTCACCCTGACTTGAATTTGTTACAGCCACGAGATATGCTGACTTTAAAAGATAAAATAAGAGATGCACTGTTTTTTATATTTTTAGTTTTCAGACTGTCATATAAGGAATCCTAAAATTTATTAAAAAAGAAAAAGAAACTAAGTGCATCAGATTTAACCTCCTCTCAACCTTTTCCTTGGCTTTTCCCTGCAAATTTCAATTTATTTACATACTGAACTGTACATAATTTTCACATATCTGGCATTCGGTGTTTCCCCAGGCTTGCTGTGTATATATCTCTATTCATATGAAGCATCGGATACTATGAATTGCTGATAAAGAGCAACACAGGCTGCTTAAAGGGATAATTTTTAACAGTAAATAGGTGGGTTTTAATGTTCTGGCTTGTCTGCATTTGTTTAAGACTTATTGTTTTTTCCTCCCTCTATCTTCCTGCTTTCACTTATTTTTGTTATTTTGGGTCCTCATGTAGAGTGGCAACAGAGCCAGCAGGAAGCATGAGAGAATATCATACATTTGGGATCAGGGAATTATATAAATTTGTTTTATTCCTCCCTTTTTCTGATCTTTTTAGGTACAAATTTTTAAATATCAGCTAAGCTGAAATCCCGTATCATGAGGGTAAAAAAAAAAAAAAAAAATCACAAATGTTGTGGGTTGTGTTTTACAAGGTCTCTTTTTTCTAGAATTTGGTCCCTTTTTCCTCTAGAGATATCATTAAAAACAGTTGCGAGTACTGATATAAGTGCAAAAATTCGATTAAAAAGAAATATACGATATATAAATGCAAAAAAATTTCAAATATCTTGACATAAAAAAATACGCCAAAAAGGAAGATACGCTATATATAAATGCAAAGACTTCAAACATTATGACATAATGATGATTAATGATAATGACCTAAAGATCATCAATGATTCAAATACGCACAACTTTTATGCATATACCTTTTACGCATATACCTTGGCCAAGGATTTTCACTCATCAACTTTCATACAGTGGCATGAAAAACAGTTGCATAAATGATGTATTTACATAATGAATCAATGAAAATGACACTTTTCAAAAGGTATTAGTACATATTCAAACATTAATTAGCAAAATTAAAAAAAACGGTGGTGGATTAAAATTATCAAAGATTCTAAATTTCGAAAACCTCGTCAGAAAACCTTTTCAATTCATTTTGAGTGATAGGTTTGGTGAAAATATCAGCCATATTGGCCTTACTTCGAATGAAATTGACTTTAAATTTGTCTTTATAATATAAATCTTACAAAAAATAACCTAACGTCTCTGTGTTTAGTTCGGTGATTCTCTATGGGGCTTTTCAGGAAATCAATGCAAGCCTGATTGTCTACGAATAGGGTAGGTTTGGAGTTATATTTGATTAATCCTAAATCATCTCCTTCTTGCAAAACATTATCTATCCAGGTGAGCTCTTTTATATTCTCCACCATAGCTAGAAATTCAGCCTCCATAGTAGACAGGCTAACAGACTTTTCCTTGAACGCACGCCAGATTATAGGTGCTTTGTCCAAGCAAATGAATTCTCCCCCATGGATATCCTATCGTCTCTATTCGCAGCAAAATCTGTCGCAAGTCTGCATCTGAATACCCAATTAAATCAGTATTTTGACATATAAATTTTAATTTATATGATTTCGTCTTTCTTACGTATCCGAATAATTTTAACAAACCATTCCAGTGTTCCATACCCGGGTCATTTTGGAATTGGGAAAAGATGTTAACAGCGTAAGAAATATCGGGTCTCGTACAATTAGCGAGAAATGACAGGCATCCTAAAATATTTCTATAGGGATAAATTTTCATCTGGTACTGTTCACTGCTAGTTTGAGGTGATTCTAGTTTACTGTACTGCACACTTTTTGTGATTGGGAGTGAAGAAATAGGAAATTTAAATTTTTCAAACCTTCTGCAAATGTCTTCTATGTAGGGAACTTGGTGGATTACTAAAAAGTCGTTAATCTCCTCAAATTCCACACCTAATAACCTTTTGGTTTTACTCAAAATTTTCAAGTCAAATTTGCTTTGTAGTTTGCTTAAAATTGCATCTATTTCTTGTTCAGTGCTTCCAAAAATCACGATATCGTCTACATAGACTAAAAGTACAGCTGAATTGTTAGAAAAAAATGTACAATTACACCACTCAAACTTTCCGAGCCCTATCTCTAGTAAAACGTTTTTAAGCTCGAAATACCAAGCTCGACCACTCTGATGTAAGCCGTATAAAGCACGTTTTAAATGACAAACTAGACCTTCCCCTCCGACTTCCTCATAACCTTCGGGTTGTCTCATGTAAACCTCTTCTTCCAGATTAGCATACAGGTAAGCACAGGCGACATCGCACTGTGTGTGTTTCCACTTTAGCAAGACCACAAACAGAGAAAAGAATAACCTGATTAGAGAAAAGTTTATCACGGTAGAAAAAGTTTTGTCGTAGGATTCCCCTTTTACTTGGTTGTAGCCTTGAGCCACCAAACGGGCTTTATACCTCGCGACATTTCCCTTTTCATCCCTTTTGATGTTGTACACCCATCTGCACCCCAAAGCTTGTTTGCCTGGAGGCAAATTTGTCAATACCCAAACTTTTCTACTGATTAAATTCTTAAACTCTGTGTCCATTGCCTCTTTCCAATTTTTAACTTGTGGAGACCTGAGCATCTGTTTATTGGTACGAGGAACTTCGGGTACTAGTCAGCTCTTATCTTTTACTCTGACTTCGGCATTGCTTGGTTTAGGGTTGATAATGCCCTGAAAAGAAACCTTGCCCTTAAAGCTAAACATGCTTCTGGTTACGTCATCAAATTTTACTTGGTTTTGTTCACAGTATTTCTGAATTTCATTCAAGCTCTTTAGCTTACGTTTCAGGCCTTCTCATGAAAATAGATATCTGTTCTGGATCCGTCGGGTTGAGGAACGGCAGTCCTTACCCAAATAGCATCACGAAGTGCAGGAGGGCTGACCGGACTATCATAACCGCTTTCTTCCGCATCAGATTCCAGATCCGACTCTAAACTAAGTGTGGGAGAGGAACTCGGGAGACTTTCATCTTCAACCGATTCTCGACTCTCCTCGCATGTTTGAGGCAAACTAGAATTGACACTGGGCACCAGTACCGCTCCACTGTCACTTTCCTGAGCTTTCGGAAAAGAAATGTTGCAGCTTTCCACCACCCTTTCCTCCTCCGGGATCCAAATCCTATACCCTTTGGTACTTAAAGCGTACCCTACTAAGATGCCCACTTTGGCCTTCGGGTCAAGCTTTCCCCTTAAGGGTCAAGGAGTTCCAACATAAACTTTTGATCCAAACTCACGTAAGTGTCTTACTGAGGGCTTAATGCCTTTAAATAATTCAATGAGAGTTTTCGACTGCCCTGAATGGCATAACCTGTTCCACACATGCACCAAAATAACACAGCCTCTGGCCAAAAGCTTTTATCTAGGCCGCTTTCTGAAAGGATAGTTCTAGCTCCATCAACAACCGTTTGGTTGAGTGGTTCAGCTGATCCGTTCCGTTCCGGCGTGTATACATTTGTGTGTTCATGCTTTATGCCTTTTTCGGTACAAAAATTTTCAAAATGATTATTTATGAACTCACCCCCATTGTCTGTCTTTATAGCTTTAACTTTTAACCCGTGTGACCTTTCTGCACGTGAAACATCATAATGCACATCATCTGCACGTGAAATGTCATAAACGTCGGATTTTTCCTTTAACTGATAAATAGTCATGTATTTCGAGAATTCATCAATGATCGATAGATAGTATCGCTCCTCACGTTTGCCTACAACATTCGAAGGACCCCAAATATCTAAACAAATTAGGTCTAATTGACCTCGCACTTTTCTTCCACTAACGGTCTTAAACGACACTCGTCTGTGTTTGTGAAGCTTGCAAGGTTCACATGAAAAATTTGGGGGCTTCTTTAGGTTGGGCAGACCTCTAACAGCATGTTCATTGTCCCATTTTTAGAAAGAAATATTTTAGCTAAAAGTTGCTATAAATACAAAATAACTTAAATATTTGATGCAAAAAGAAGGAAGAAGGAAGGAAGGAAAACACAAAATAGATTAATAAAAATTACGTTTTCTTATTCTATATAAAAAAGCAATCACTTTCATTTTCTTCACTTTAAGTACTAATAGAGGCTCGGGCTTCAAAAAATGAGCCTGAACTCATCTCTAGCGGGCATTCATCTACATTATCTGACTAGGGCTGGTGGTGCAGTTACAAAATACTAATTCTATATTTTAACAGCTAAGAATATTTAAAAACTTTGTTAACGTTGTGCATCCATCTACCAACACACACATCATATATATATACATTGTTGCAGAATACTCTGCTTGTTTCCGGGGTTCATCGTTCTAAAGTCCAGTTGGTGTAGAAAGTTCTAGTAAAAAAGTTCACTTGTCAGGATAGAACACGAACTTTATTGCTTCTAGAACTTAGCTGAACAATCAGCTGTACAAAATTCTCAGGCACTAACGTCCAGTAGCTCATTTTATAACAGTCCACTCCGTGCCGAAGCTCTCACAAATGCTGTAATTCTCACACAAAATAAAACACTTCCACAGGTAAAAATTCAGTGGAAATATTCGAGGGGTAACACTAACAGTCCCTCAAGACTCAGCAATCAAGAATTTACACACAGCACTTTAAAAACAGCCTCGAAAACGCAAGCAAAAACACCGCTTCTATCACAGAGCAAAGCGCTGTACACATCAGCATCTGTTCTCAACGAGAGCTGACTCACACACTGAACTGGGGCCTCTGAAACGCTCCTATTTATAGGTAGGGCAGAAGCTACAAGAAACTTCCAGAAGAGTCTATTTCTCGAGGATTCCACATAAAGCGGGAATTTTCATTATGTCATAGAAGAGAAATATTAGGCTAAAATGTTATTTTAATGCAGTAAAACCAACCTTCAAGCCCATTGGGAAAATTGTGCCAAATGGACAAAATGTGGCCAAGCTTGGCGACTTTTGGCAAAATATCGCCAAATTTGGTGCCAAAAAATAAGGGTTATACCTCACACAGCATTCCGCCAAATGCGCCAAACTGTCAAATACCGTTTCCCCACCTTCTTCCGCAAATTCTCCCACTCTAATTGCTGCTTGGACAACAAACAAAAAAAACCCTTTATAGATGGTCCCTTATGCTGGAGGAAAGGAAACCGGGGAAGGGCAGGGTTCGTGATTTTTTTGATTTAAATCAGATTTTTTTGAAGATGTTTTAAAAATTCCTAATATGAATTTATTTTGCATATTATAATAGTATGACATTTTAAACAATATATATAAAATATATTTTATGCTATTTTAGCTATTATTATAAGTGCATAATAAGACTTTTCACAATGCACTTAAATTCATTTTCACATTTTACCAGACTACTTTTCACAACTTCTACAAGATATTCAATTGTGAGTGGACTACCAGATGTGTCAATTGTCTCAACTAGATAATTCTCACCTTTTCTTGTGGATACTGCAGCACATAATATTGGTTCATTATGAACATTTGACCGTCCATCTATACTAAAGTTAACAATTTGTCTATTTAGGTGTTTGGAACATTTTTCTTTCTCTTGATCATATATATTATCAAGTAATGCTGCACCTATTTCTACTTCATTTGGAGCAGTATCCCTGGCCTTAAAGCACAAATCATCTTTTTAAATTGGGGATGATTAACCTGATGAAAAGCAGAATTGGTGGCATAAATATATCTTGCCACTTCCTCATCTAATATTTGCTTTTGAGTTTTAGTGGTCTTTATGACATAATCATTCATGCTGCTCTTAAGAACACCAACATCATTTTCTATCTCACTTGTTTTTCTTTTCATAGTAGGTTTGGCTGCCTCAGATTTTGTACAAGTTAAATTGTTCTCAATTGTTTCTTGAGGTTGATCACTATTAATGTCATTTCTGTCAGAGGAGAAACATTTATCTGCATGTGCTTTCATTCTGGCTACTAATCTCGATAACTTTTTCACAGTTCTTGCATTTGGCTTTAACACCTTTTCCAGAAACTGTCTGCTCTTCATTAAGTACATCCAAATATTATCTTTCTTCCTTTCTGCCATTATCCTTGTACTTTAGCAATAGCTCTCTGAACACAGAATCCTAAACAAGAGTGTTCTAAAATCTGAAATAATTCTAGTGTTGCCAATTTTCTGATCAAATTTCTTTTGTTCTCACACTGTCACACTCAAAAGTCACCCCCCCCCCTTACCAAGGGAAGTGAGGGTCAATTCTGGGGTCAAGGTGACGGTTGACCAGAAGCACTGGAAAAAAGACTCATTGTCTGCTTTGTACGTGTTTCGCTTTCCCAAGAAAATATCCCATTTAATTTACTTCTCTTTTTGGAGATTCCAATTTGTTTCAAAATGAGATTCCGTTTGCTACAAATAGAGCTTTGCGTCGAGGTCAAATAAATATTAGTTTATCAAATATTCATTAGACTTAAAAAAATAAAACCCTCATATAGATATTCTTTCTTTCTTTCTTTCACTCATTCCATTCCATAATGTTGTAATGATATAAAATTATTTTCGCAAGAAAATTCATTTACATGATTTTCTTGGAGTAATTACTCAAATAAATTAATCTAACTTGTATTTTAAAATAATATCAATCGAATTAGTGAAAAGGATTCGGTTGAAATTTATTAGGTTTTACTGTATAATAATAAAATTTTGTCTTAAACGGAAATAAATGTTCTTCCATTGACGCAGTTTTCCATTAAACAAAAGTTATATCCAGTGTTGCATACAGGGAAAGGGCTAAGACGCTTGAGCGCTCCTCCTCCCCCTTTCCAAAGACATTTCTAAAGGGTAGCATTTTACTTTAATGTGCATTTTGCATAGGGAAAATAACCTTTTATTCTAAATTCACCCCTCCCAAAACAAATTACAATATTTTAAAGTGATATTTTGTTTTATTGCATATCGTGTTTAGGTCACAAAAGTTTTTTTTTTCTTTTTTTTTTTTTTTTTAAATTAGCCCCTTCAAAAAAAATTTCCGAATCCTCAACTGGTTATATCCTAGGGTAAGTATTCAGAGGACCAAGAAATATTTGATAAAAGAACAAGTTTCCACGTAGTTAAAGATCCGCTTTAGACAGGCTTGAGCTTTTACTATGCATTATAACTTTAGTACATTTCAGAATCTTCAAAAAAGAAGAAAAAAAACCCGCAATTTTTAAAATGTTTTTAGTAACGGTCTCTTGAAAAACGTTATAGTTTATAAACAATGGTCCTCTATATTAATATTTCGTAGTGATAGAACTTGTAGGCTTGGAAAAAAAAATATATCGATCTCCATAGGCTAATTTTACAGTATGAACTTTAAAAAGTAAACAATGACAATAAAACTACTTTTTTTTTAGTTTAGTTTAATCCCCGGTCAGTTTTTAATGACTTAAATCACCTCATATATAATTTGTCTCACATTCTTGCTTTATTCACTTTCACAGTAACGATAAATTTTTGATTAAAAAAACTAATCTTTAAATGTATTTTTATTTTTTCTATCATTTCGGCTTAGCTGAAAGTTAAATTTGAAAATTATTTTATTTTTAGTGATGTGTATCACTAAACGATTTTTAAATATTTTATGCATTTTATTTTATTCATTTTAATATATTTTAAATGCTTCCAGACAAGTCGTCATTATATTTTTTATCCGTTTTTTGCATAACTCCCCTCACACTAAAGCTTGAGATTAAAAAAATTCCTCAGAGGCCAGTGACCACTGACCCTACAAAGTTCAGTGGCCACTTTGATATAGTTAGTGGCCAAAATTTTCCGTACTTACGTAATTTTTGTTTTCGACACCCTTGCTCCCCCCTTCCGATATATGAGACTAATATGAGATTTTTTATTTTGTACATTTAATGATTCAATGCTTTTTTAGTAATAATGCATGGCATGTTCCATATATTACATTCAGAAGTAACTAGCTATATTTAAAGAAATCTAAGTACTATGCATTTAAAATTTATTAATTCCTTCTGATTCGCTGCAGCTCCTTGTTAGAATCATCACATCACTGTCTGTGTCCATACAATATATAAGTACCCACATGGAGGAGGCTAAAGGAGCTTAACCCCCCCCCCTCACCCCAACCCAAATTAAAAGTGAAATTCTCTTAAAAATAGAGAATTGTAATGAAATTAATGATTTAAAGTATTTTACTTTAAAATTTCTCTTCAGATTAATTCAAACGTATCTTTTACGAAAAATAGTTGGTTATTAAATAAATACAAAGGGCTCCCAAAAATCCGCGAACCTGAAATCTGTATGGCTAAGTGATATAGAATATTTTGACATTATTAGAAAGTTGTCCCTATTACCAAGTACTTATGAAACATGAAGCCTAAGTCAAAAAAAAAAAAGTTTTTAAAGTTTTTTTTTCTGTTTTACAGAATAAAAATAATTACCATAAAATTTTGAAAGCATTTTTCTTTTTAAAAAAAAACTAAAAAACTGGAGGTAAGATAGTATATATAGTATTGCAGACCATTTTCTGAACTTATGGTGTACACATAATAAAGTACTATTTATTTAATTTATCTCTCCTTTCATTCATGGAATTTATGGGGGGAAAAGGAATTGGGACTTAATAAAAGAGGGCCCCAATTTTCTATTAATTTCGATAGTACGCTTCCTCCTAATTTACTAATTTTGAACTTGCAAGAAACTAACAAACGGTTATTTTACTTAAGGTAGTAGCTCCCCAACCTCCTATTAAAAAAAAAAAAAACCACTAAGCATCTTATCAAATTTTAAGGAAAATCAGATGCATTTTAAGATGGGGAGAATCGTAAGCATGTGCTAACACTCAAGCAGCCCATTTTCAAGGTTTCCACTTTCAAATAATCAAGTGTCGGATTATGTAAAACATTTTTTAACGAATGTTACACATACGAAGGGTTCAATTTACAAAGGTGAATCATATAAAAGAAATAACTTAGGGAGAAATTTTTGCGGAAAAGGGGGGGGGGGGGCATGGGCGCCGGCAGAATATTTCCCAGGGGGGGGGAAGACTACTTCAACGTATGGTTACCATGTTGGAAAGAGCAAAAAAGCAACTAAAAACACTGCATACAAAAATCCAGGGGGGGAGCCTGCTGCCGGCGCCCATGGGGGGGAGGATACGTTTTCGCTTCGGCCGACCAAAAATGCCTTCTATTCGTATAATCTACAGAGAAACTTCCTGTCATTAAAACGGAACTTGGGGGAAAAAAAAAAAAAAAAAAAGCTTGAAGTGTGAACAGGAAGGGGGGGGGGGGGAGAGAGAGAGAGAAACACTTCTCTCTTCTCGGACAGCTGTAACGCTGATTAATAGAATTCTGAAGGCATGGAGATCTGTTTATTTAAGCTTTGAAGATCGATTGCTTTTACTGGTGATTACAAAATAAAACAAAATCAAAAGTGTTTTGTCTGTTTCTCTTCCCCCTCCCTCTCGCGCTATTGTAGAGATACCAAAACTCTTGCAAAAGGAAAAACGTAACAATATGAAAGCAGCTGAAATTAGATTTATTTAAAACTGAAAACGGTATGACATTAGTTTTTATTTGCGTATTCCAATGTACAAAATAACGTTTTTGTTCGTTTTAAATAAAGCATTTTGCGTGGTAGTTTTCGATCTCCTGTAGCGTAAATCAGGATGCAAAGAATGCCAACCTCTTCATGGACCTTTCAAAAGCAGAGGGTTTATTTATTGTTTTCAAGTTAATAATAATAATTAAAAAAAAAACTCACGTGCTTCCAGTCTAAAACTTTAGAAGGGTCAAAGTAAAGATCACATGAAATTTTTAAAAAATATAATCGATTACTCTTAAGTTGACTGGACCCTGACTGAGTCGAACGACGGAAAATATACGAAGGGGAGTACTATAATTTAGAAAAACATTAGCTTCGTTCCTTCAGTACAATGTCTTATTAATGAGATACTTAATGCATCTTTCACATACAGTCATATATTGTATCAGTAGGCAAATATCCAATTTAGTTTTAAATAAAACTCCTTTTCACTCTTCTCCTTTTATTACGGCTGTCTATTGTAGAAATTGTAACAAATTATAATTAGAATAATACTTTTGTTCAGATTTTTGTGACCACGTGTAGTATCCCACGGATATGCCTCTCTGCGTACTGGAATGTCGATGTGGAAATGTAATAAAATAATGAGATGGCGCGAAGGGTCAAGGTCAACCAACGGGTCAGGTCACAGAGAGGGACCCTGAGTATTCTGTTCCGGTGCGTTCCTACCCACCCCCAATGTTACATGTTATCAGTTATGATGAGCTCCTCCCCTTTCTTCCCCTCCCATAGATGTCTGCAACCCTTTCTCCCCTGCTTGTCCATATAGCTCTGACATTCAGCTTTTGCTACGAGGCCGAGGGCGGGAGGGGCTGTTTATCTGCGTATCATCAAGTTTAGAGTTTTTTCAACTGCTTTGCTTGGACATACAGCGCCGACTTTTGTTACGGGGACGGAAACGAGGGGGGGGTGTGCTTGCTGAGTAAATTTTGCAGGTCGCCAATTTTGGCGACTGACAGACTGTTTTGCAGTCGCCAGGAATAATTCCACAGTCGCCACTGGCGATCTGGCGACCGCTAATCTCAAGCTTTACCTCACACACACACACACACCCGCGAAAAAAAAAAAAAAAATTAGTGGATCTCACCATTAATGTGTTAAAAATTACAAATTAATAGAGTTAAAAAAATCCTCTCCTGAACTATAGTTTTGTTATAATTATTTCTACTGACATCAAAATACAACAGAATATTACAGTGTAAAAAATTCATTCAAATAATACATGTTCTATTGTAGATTAAGCATTAACAGAATATCTTTTTGATTTTTGCATAAGCAAGCACTTCTTGTAAATAATCAATTCAAGAGATAATTAAACTCTTTTCATTACTTAATTCATTATAATTTGTCAATTATTTCATTTGGTTGTTCTGTTGAACAACACACAGAATTGGTAATCCAGAACCGGTCCTACAGTTTAACGTGCACATTCGTCGCGTGTACAGGTTTTTCTTAGATCACAAGAGGACAAGACACAAGAGGAAAATCGCTGCACTCGTGCTTTGCAACGGTGGGGAGCGAAGCAGACAATAATTTTTAGGCATGTTATTCCTTAACACCTAATACACCCGGGCAACGTTTGCAACGTAAGTTTATCTTTGTGTGTGTGTGTAAAAATGGGGGGGGGGGGGGGCACTCGCTAAATACTCATGCGTTTCAAGTCGAATTACAGAATTTTGCACCCCGTATCTAGTTAGTAGTATAAACCTTCTGTATGCAAATAAAATAATTTTGTCCCGAATGAATGATTTTGGAAGCATTGTGAAATTGCTTTCAGGAATAAAGCTGTACAGATATCTTATTCACATGCAATAACAATAATAGTTTTTTTTTTTTTGCACAACCTCTTTCAGCTTGTGGGCCGTAGAAATTCAAATGTTATGTATCAAAGGTCAAGTAGTGCGCCCTTTTAACTAATATAGTTTTAAAAACAAAATATTAAAGACTACTTGATGGATGTAATGACACAATTCCAAATTTTTAATTATAATTTTCTCTTAATTTTGCAAATTAAGTTTTTGAAAATCTGGTGGCACACACAGGCAAGGCCATAGGCGTAGAGTTATATGGGCTCGAGCCCCCCCAATAAATTGTGAATAGGGGCTGAGCCCACCCAATAATTTACCACTAAATACAGAAAATTAATTTATACTAACATAAAAAAGTATTTCAAGCCATTTACAAACGTTTAAAAAAACCTTTACTTGGACTTTTAAAAATTTTCTTCTTTTGATTTCAATCATGATTTAGTATTCATTGTGACGCCACGTAACACACAATGTTACTATAAGCTGCCCTCACCAGGCTCTGGTTAATTAAAATCAGATTATGCAATGTAAAGTATGAAATAAAGAAAAGTTCAGATGTGTCTAAAATGCACTATCTCATCGAAAATGTTTTTTTTCCTCCTTTGGATTTTTTTACACTGCTTCTATTTTTAACTTATAACATGGTAGTAAGATACTAACATGGATACTTACCTTACATAGGTGTAGAATTTTATAGACCCATAGAGCTCGAGCGCCTCCAATAATTTACTCTTATATATAGTAAGTCATAGCTGCCAACTACTACGGAATATAATTAACCATTTTTTGTAAACAGTATATTTTTTAATTATTTTTTTAAAATAGCAATCAGCTCGCGTGCACAGCACAAAAATTTTGCTATATTTTAAGCCGAAAAATCACGTAGAAAAAGTGATTATATATATTCCATGGTAGTTGGCAGCTACAGTAGAAGACCCAAAATCCGCACAGCTTGGGACCAGGCCTTGTGCGGATTTTAGAATTTTGCGGATTTCGGGTCATGACAGGAAAAAATGCTCCAATTTTTACCCAGATAAAATCATATGAAAATAATGTAAACATGATTAAACATCTTTAAAAAAAAAAAAACATACTGAAAGTGGTTATATTATTTAAATTTAATTCTTAATTATAGAATTAATACAAAAGGAGAATAAACTTACAAATTATTTTTTTAACTTGGCAAACATTTCTTTTATAGAAGTTTGTTTTAAAACTTTAGGGTGTTGCAGTCTCAGTTTTTTTTGTATTTGATGAACAGTCATAATTTCTTGTTCTGTTATGCAGTTTTGCTGCTCTAAAAACTTCAGGTATTTTTCGCCTGCAGTCAAACCTTCATCAAAAAGTATTTTTTCCTCATCCTGTTCACCTGCAGCACTATCACTATCGGAGTCCACATCCTGAGGCTTTAAAACTGAATCGATTATTTCACTATCGGTTAACTGTTCAGTTATTTGATTATCATCAGAGCTCATGTATTCTAGAATGTCACTTTCTTGAAACAAGGGTTTATCGCCTATCACCTGCTTGGCATAAATCAATAGCTCTTCAGCTTTAGCTTTCATTGGATTCTCTCTGAACCCAGAAAATTCAGCATCTTCATCTGTTTCTATGAACAGAGATGACGGCCAGAGGTTATGCCATCCATTCACGAGAGTGGACTTAGACACAGAGTTCCAGGATTCTGCCAGAACATAAATGCAATCCTTGATGGAAAAGATTTTTTTAATGTCTTCAAGTCCGAAAGAAGGCACAGCATTTAAAATCTTCTTCAGAAATTCTGTCTTGTAGTAGCATTTCAAACTTCGTATGATACCTTGGTCCATGGGCTGAATTAAACACGTAGTGTTGGGTGGTAAAAAATGGGCAACCACATTGTCAGAACACAAAATCGATTCATCTGGATGTGCAGGACAATTATCCAAGAGCAATAAAATTTTACAGTCAGGTTGCAAACCAACACTCGTGCAATGATTTCGGGCCTCCTTTACAAAATGGTTCATGAACCAATCAGTTGTAATTTCTTTTGTAATCCAGGCCCGTTTATTACTCCTGTATATTACAGGTAACGTTTTCACTCCTTTCAATGCACGGGGATGTTTGCTTTTGGCAACTACAAGCAATTTGCACTTGTACGTACCAGCTGCATTGCTGCAAACTAATACCATTACCCTTTCTTTTGATTCTTTAATTCCAGATGAAGCACCTTCTTCACTAGCTGCATATGTTTGTCGTGGCAAACATCTCCAGAAAAGACCAGTTTCATCTGCGTTGAATATCTGTTCTGGAGATAAATTTTCACTAGCCACTAGTGAAGAAAATTCATCGATAAACTCCTCAGCAGCTTCCCTGTCAGCTGAGAGTTTCTCTCCATGTGTTTTAATATAGCGCAGACCATGCCTCTGTTTGAATTTCTTCAACCAGCCTGAACTAAAGTCACAGGGTTGCTCCACCTTTAATTCAGCATGCAACTCTTTAGCTTTCGCTCTTAGTACAATTCCAGAAATTGGGATCCCGTCATCTCGCCGAGCTCTGAACCATTCGTATATTATGGTATCCAAATCTGCAGATTTTGCCTGATGCATAGTTTTTCGATTTTGAAATCCTGAATTGCTGTCACTTTTACTGTAAAAATTCAAATATTTTTCTTTACTTTTCCGAATGTCGTATACCGTTCTTACGGAAATGCCATAAGTTTGGGCAATATTTGCAGGACTTGTGCCGGTATCCAACTTTTTGATGATTTCCACTTTTTGGAGAATTGTTAAAGAAACATGTTTTCTTTTACTAGTGCTGGTGGAAGCTGTGGAATCACGGACTCGTTTCAAGTTCGACATTATAAAATAAAAAATAGCAGAAACTGCAACTCGTGCATCCAAAAAAGAGCAAACTACAAACGTTAGAACGTTAGAGCGAGTACCATGTGATAAAAGCCACAGACGCACATTAACGCTGCGCCCCGTCAAGGTCAAAGATCAACCACAGAGTTTAACTTCCTCCATAAACACAGAGGAGAAATACAACATAACGAACACCTGCACAGCAGAATCGCTCTTTCGCAAGTGACGTCATCACAACGCGTGAAAACAAGTTGCTCGTACTCTGGTTTTGCAAACTCGTGGGTCGCTGATTTCATTGTTTACATTCAAGAGGCTGCGCGGATTTTAGAGCCTTGCGGATTTTGGATCGGCGGATTTCGGGTCTTCTACTGTATTTCTAAGTTATATGTACGTGAATCAGTGGCGTAGCCAGAAATTTTTCATGGGGGAGTTATGACTTCTGCAACTCACATATATGTATACGAGTGTATGATAAGGGAGTGAAGAATATACATTTTGTATGGAAAAAAATTCCTCATGGGGGGGGTTGACCCCCCCTAACATCCCCTTGGCTACGCCACTGACGTGAATATATGTGGTTGTGGGGCCCGGCCCCCCAATATTTTTGAAAACTTTACGCTTATGGGCAAGGCAAATGTGTAATCCCACAGTACTGTGATTGTTTGTGTCATGTTTGCAACAAGCTCGGTTGATGATAACTAAATTAAACATTTAGATTAGATGAATGATTTTTTTAACAGTAGGTATGCTACATTGTTTACAAAAAAAGAAAAATTGTTCACCGAACTCAACTTTTTTGTAGTTATGACCAATCGAGTTTATTGTGGGCATGACAATACTGTGGAATCTCACAAATAGCAAATAAAAATTCTTGATAATATGATGGGACCAGGGGCATAGCCAGAAATTTTTCATGGGGGGGGGGTTACGACTACTACAACTCTATATGTATACATGTGTGTAATAATGTAGTGAAGAATATACATTTTGTATGGGTAAAATTTCTCTTGGGGGGTTATGACCTCCCTAACCCCCTCCCCTTGGCTACGCCCCTGGATGGCACATATTCATAAAAGTCTATTAATTATAACTCAAATTTTCTGCTGCCATATTTATGGCCATTAAAAACAAATCTGAAAGAATTACATTTTCACAATTAATTCCTTTTCCTAAAAATTGAATTGATAGATTCTGTTGTGTTTTTCAGCATGCAACTGGATTGGCAGATGAATGGAAAAGGGTGTCATGAGCTAGTAATAGCCCGTAGGGCCTTGTGCATCCCTGATTTAAATCAAATTATTTAAATCAAGATTAAAATCACCGATTTAAATCTGCTGATGTAAATCATTGACACCCTATTTAAAAACGAATGAAAAGTTGTATGGTTTCTTACTAGTACCACTTTAAAGCACTGTCATCTTTCGGGATTTCCTAATTTTTTAAAGAAAGGGTTGCTAATAGAAATTGAACATTTTAATTAACACGTATTATCTTAAAAAGAAAGGCATGCTTGGCCATGAGGGGCGTAGAAGGGAGCGTTATATGCCCACTCCGACCCAAGCCACTGTTACTGTGAAATTCTTGGGTTATTTAAGTATCATGTACATACAGTGTGCACCGGTTATAACGGACCAGGGATCTAACGTACTATCGGTTATAACGTACCTAGAAGCTAGGTCCCGATTGAAGTCCTATATTTATATTGTTTAACTTCGGTTAAAACATACTTAACAAAAGTACGTACTTCGGCTATAACGTACATTTTATACCAAAGCCAAAAATAAAATCTTGCTTTTCTTAAGAATTTCTTTCCTTTTTCTCGGAAATTTCAGTACGTTCACAAACACTCGTTGTCAGTTTTAGAATCTCTAGCAAGATGAATTGTGTATGAATGAAGGGAGCGATCTTTTGTCTTTTTCTCCTGCTAGGCAAGGCTAAGAACAAGACCATGTTTTCTCTTTGTTATTCATCAATATAAATGCCTTCTGAAAAGCCCTACTATAATGATCCTGATGATAGTGAAGTACCAAGCATACCCCACGCATTACATGCTGCTAAAACATTATTACGATTTTTTGAATACCGAAGTGATGATGCGGAGACTCTACAAAAGTCTATTATGGATATCAAAAACGGTATCTTTAAAGTAGCATCTGCTGATTTAAAACAAAAGAAAATTAGAGATTATTTGTCTAAATAAAAAATGTTCTGTTTTTATTTAATTTAAATTTTTAAAAATCACACCCGTTTAAAACACACATTACAGTGAAATTATGAGCCCACTTTCTTTTTTTGTGTAATATTGAATCTTACTGCCGGTATTGCTTATAACGTACTTCGGCTACAAAGTTCTACTTTTTGAGGTCCCGTGAGAGTACGTTATAACCGGTGTCTACTGTACTAAAATGCTTGATATCCTGATTTGAGATTATGTAATATGGTATCATATTCACTCTGATTTGTAATCAGGTATGGCTTGTTATTACTGGTTTTCTTTTCATAAGTGCAGGAATTTATTCTGAATCATGGTAATTTATCTTGTTAACTCTTTGGTTTTAAATAATAATTCTTAGAATGAATGATTTATAAGTAATAATATTTACATAAAACTATTTTTATTTCTGAAAGTATTAATTTAAATATTACTTCTTTTATTTTAGACATGCTTTTTTTTTCAGAATTAAATTATGGTATTAATAAGTCAGTTTAAAAAAACTTCCTTAAAAGAACTTTTTACATCAAATGTTAGTATAAATGTAATGTTTTTAAACAAATTCTCATTTCTAAATGCTAAAAAAAAACCTTTTTTAAAGGAAACTGGCTAAAAATTATTTGAAACTCATTTCTTAAGATGTAAAATATCGGCTATATATAACTGTATTTAAAATTAATTTTTAATTAGTTTTGTTGTAATAGTTTTAATAATTATATTTTCACCATTATTAGTATTGCAAAGATTATTCCCCTTCACCAATTTTGATTAAATATACGCACCGGAAAAAAAGCGAATAATTTGAATGGTTTCATTTTTGGGGCGTGAAATGAAAAAATGTGAGAAACAAGTGGGCGTCCAAAAGGGCGTAAAGAGAGGTACATTAGTGTATTTTGTATTCATCTCTATTGAAAATTGCCATTCAGATAACTTTTCCAGTAGCCCCATGGCCATCCGAAACGCCTCAACGCCCTTTAGCTTTTGATAAAGTTTTTTTATTTTTATTTTTACATAGAAAAGAAATTACTACACATCTGCACTTTTACTGCAAAACAAATTTGAGCCCAGTAGTCAAGTGAATGCCTTCACCTCCCTCTTCTACAAATTTGAACCCAGTATTTAACTGCAGGCTAAGTGAAAATACAAGTGTTTCTATAAGGGGGGGACTCAGAGTGTGAAGCATGTTAGTGTAAAAATGCTACTAAAAAAGAAAAAAAAGAATTCAAATATTTAAAAAAAAATCCACTCCACCAAAAAGCGCACTTTCGGATGCCCACTCCTTTCTTACATTTTTTATTTCAAGTGCCCCCCCCCCTCACACACACACACACACACGCATCCAAAAAATTAAACCCCTTCAATATTATGCGGGTTTTTTTTACGCTTTCTTCAGTCCACCGAATTGATGTAGTGCCACTATGTATAATTGAGTAATTTTGCTTCAAGGCTTTATTTTTTATGCAAAATTTAAGATAAGTCCATCAACAATTTTGCATTAGAAACATTTATTTCTAAAAAGAAAATGTTTACAACATCCTTTTCAAGCAGTCATAAGATTGTAAACAAGCAAAAACTAATGCACATATGAACAAACGCTACATATGAGAAAACGCTAGAAATAAATTTCTTTTGTTTTGTGAAAGACGATGAGGTCATTCAATAAAATAACTGAATAAATTCGTTTTGTAGCGACTTTTTCCTTTAACAGATTACATGAAGAAATAAAATCTGTATTAAACTGGGGCTTAGTTGAAGCAGAGTGGGGTACGACTTGGTTTTATATATGTCTTAGTGAGTTTTGTATTTCTTTGGCATAATTAACGTTTAATTTTTTTTACAAAGTTTTTCATTAGTTTTACTTTTTCTCATTAATACTTCCTAAAATCATGGACACCCATACCATTTGGGGGCAAGGGGGGGGGAGGCTGCTCATCTCCAGATTTGATTTCAAATACTATTTTAGTACAAAGAAATTGAGTATGCTATAAAAATGTTCAGTCTATCGACAGGGATCGAGATCATCTTGCATCATTATATGTACGTTAAAGCCTCAACTGAATTAGATTTGAAAATTTTTTTCCTCATGTATCATTTGAAATTCCTTGAATTTTATTTAACTAATTTGCAAATTTTAAATGCTCTTAAATAATAGTTACCATACTCTTTTTTTAATATATATTTGGCCCCTCACCCCTAAAATACTAACTATTTATTTTATCGTTATTTATTTTGTTATCAAAACGCAACATAATTTAACATGGCGAAATATTCACATAAATAAGACATGATATCAGGCCGACAGGATTTTCGGCCCCAGGACAGCCATTTGCGAAGGGAGACACCCCCCGCCTCTCAAAAAAAATCTATCCAGAAGGAATTTTTAAACACTTTACAGCTAGTGCAATTTGAATTTACCGTAGGCCATACACTGTAAAAGCATCTTATTTTCGCGAATTTTTATACGTTGAACCGAAAGCTAAAACATCACGAAAATACCTAAACATAGAACCCTTTTTGCATAAGGCATTTTAAGAAATTCCCGTTTTTCTGGAAAGTTCGTACCCCCTCCCCATTTTGAACAGCTGCAAAGAAGCTGATATAAATTTAAGTGAATGAGCTGCATTCTATTAGTTGTATTACTGTTTTGCATTCGTGAAATAGTTGTGTAGTATTCGACAAATAGTTTTAAGAACGAAAGTTGTCAAGAGAGAGTTTGTAGCTGTAGTACCATATTGAATCTATCAGACAACCAAACAAATATACGGCCCTACATTTCTAACGAACACATTTGCTATGTTTATGGAGCATGTATTCGATCTTCTGTCCAAATCTTAAATATGGGGTCAAATGAATGTTAAACGAGTAAAATCATTAAAGTTAAATTAGATATAAATCTGATATTGTTGAAACTCATCTAAATAATACAATAATTTTGCAAGCATGCATTTTGTGTGTGTGTGTTTGGAGGGGGGGGGGGGTAACACTTGAAATATGCATATGAACTTAATATTCATAAAAACTATGGTGCTGACCTAAGTCTAATTAAGAATAACGGGGGTCCTAGGCTTACTATTTTTTAGGAGATTCTATATAGTTTAACCATGGAAAAAATATTTGTTCCTGTTTAAAATATTTTATGTAGTATTTGAGTCGTATAAAAGAATGCTCTTCACAGACTATTTTTATAGCATTTTAACTCTTTTGCAGGGACAAATATAATAATTGTCATAAATTTGGCTCTTAGGACAGATTAATATATATATATATATATATATACAGTAAGGCACCGTTTATTTTTTTCTCATTTATACGTCATTTTCATGAAGTCCCGATTCATTCCTATTTATTTTAATGCAAAAATGCTTCGTGTATACGACACACAATATCGGTTATACGCAGTTTTAAATTTTCCTTAGTTTCGAAAATTTTGTCTCTGTGTTTATGTTACTCTTTAGGGAGAAATTGTGAAGAGTTGTACATTTAACAACCTTCTTATAAAGACGCAGTTGACTTTTTAAAAATGTTTACAACTCACTTTGCCTATCAGAAAACGTTGGGAAAAGACTTTTCATGAACTTAATTCAATCCGTAATGCTGTAACTAATAATTAATGACAATCAGCAAATCTGGCGACTATGGATGGTTCATTAAATTCAATGTCTGTGCAAACAAGAATTACATCATGGTATTCAATGTATATTACATGAATCTTAAATGTATGCAGTATTAGGTATTTCCCAATAAATGTAGGATTTGTTTCACTTTCAAGAGAATTTTTTATTTTACTTTATTTTTTAACTTAGTTTTTACCCGAAAACACAATATCTAACATGAACAAATTTACTATTACCTTAAAAAACATACAATTATTATATTTACATAAATTTGCATTAGCAGCGTTGTTAAACATGTAATAATAAAATTTGTTTAATATTTCATTTATACGTCGTTTTAGATTGGCGAATCCCGACTGGTCATTAAAAGCCTTGAATACTCCAAACAGCTTCCCAAAAACATGTCTTTGCAAGGGCCAAGGGCTTGCTTTTGTGTTTCCCCCCTTTCACAAAGCCCGGACGTGAGAATTGACTGGCTACGTAATAAGGGACCATATCTAAGGTTCAGGTCTGAAATTCTTCTAGATTTCGGTACCGTACGGAGGCAATCAATCATTTTAATGGTTCTTCTTCCCTTGCATTGTATTCTCCCCTTTAGGTTTACTGGGATGCTGTGTGAGGGAACACCAAAATAAGTCCCCAAAACTGAAGTTACCGAAGGTTTAAGATCAATATTTCTTGAGATTTCTAGAACCTCCAAAGAAAAACAATGGGAAACTGAAACCTCCGTATCTCCGGTTCTAGTTGACTGATTTTGATGCAACAAAAAACAAAATTTAACTATTTGAAACACAGAATATGAATTTCGAATTATTTTAAGCCCCAGAACAGTGGGTTTACCCCGAAAATTTGTAGCAATATATATAGGGAAAAGTTGGATTACGACAGCTTTTTCTCACGTTTAAAATTACATGAATAAAGTGCTTCAATTTCTATTTGAATGTATTACAATGTATTTGAATTAATAAAAACTTATAAAACATTATTTAATACGGCGGATTAATCAGTTAAAATTTTTTATTTGGGAATACCTTATTCCCCCGTAAACGATATATATTTCGGTTACACATAAACACATAACCATCATCAGTCGTTTCTGGATCTCACACTAATGGCGGCTTCCTCTTCTATCTCTCCTCTTGAATTAATAGTATTTGAATTAATTAGAACGTTGGTTTCAAAAATGACTATTTTTTAATGCATAAACACTATATTCTAGGGTAAATAAATTACTTTTTGGAAGTATGTAGGTACCCGCTTTTGTCCAATAATGTTGCTTATTAGAAAATAAGACATATCTTTCAAATGTGATACAAAACCTGATTCCATAATTTTAAGTAATGTTTAAAATCCTTCTTTGTGATATAGGGGAAAAAGAAAAATACCTTTCTCTAATAAGGAAAAAAAAAAGAATTTCCTGCCTGAAAATAACGGAGGTGGGGGGGGGGGGGGAAAGCTGATTCTGTGACTGAAAATACTGAAGAAAAACCGTTTCATAAAATAACATGTGAACGGAAATTAACCGTTTTCTCGGACACTGGAAATGGGAAAATGGTTATTGTCTGGCAGCATTGATGCCAGACAGTAAAACAAAACAGGACCACTTTTCAAATATCAGACCATCATTATATGGCAATATTTCAATAGTTAGGAATTTTAGCAAATCAAGGATCCACATGAACCCTTGCATTCATTAACCTTTTTCAGGCCAATGTTCCCATTTGGGAACATCAAATTAAAAATTTATTCAAAAATGAAATTTTATCAATATTGTCTTGAAAAAATTAGCAGACTAGTTTAAAGATGACTTGAGTTTTTGAAAAAAGAAGTTGCATTTCTATCATTAGTGGGAAACAGGCCAAAAAATCATGAAAATAGGCATTTTCATAAAGTTTTACAGAGATAACTTGATACACACCCACCCCCTTCAAATTTAATTAATATTTTTACTTAAGAATTAATAAAAGATTTATTTTTTAATTTAATAGTTTACTTATTGTTTAAACTACTCATCCTAGTGATGGATGCTAGAAGAATTTTTTCAAGACAAGACAGAGATTTACAGCTTTTTTGCGAGATGGGACACACATTTTTAACATTACAATATAGGGATTTTGTGAGACGAGACAAAGCTTTTCCGTTGTTTTGCGAGATGTCATTTTTTTGTCTTGCGTTCAATCCTAACCCATCAGTATATTCCGGTTTCGAAACTAACATAAAAATAGAGTCAGAAATGACCCATGCCCCCAATTGGGAACACAGTAAAAATTGTGTACAATATTTTTTCCCATTTAATTGTCTAAAATCCTTTAACTAACACATAAGAAGACAAAATATGAAAAAATAAAATAAAAATAAATAAAATATGCCTGGATCTTGATTTGGTCTGTAAAAGGCTAAATGCAACTAATTACATGAAGTGTTAGCTTTCTAATTTTTATATAACAGGGTTTCTACAGACCTGGAAAGTCAGGGAAATGAGCTTTGGTCAGGGATTTAGGGAAAAAGTCAGGGAAATTAGAAGAAATTGAAGAAAGGTCAGGGAAATGCAAGAAAAATTGAATTTTGCCGCATAATCAAGAAAATATTTGCTGTTTGAACCTAATTGTAGAAATTGTTTTATTTTCATTTTCTCATTTAACCTTATAAATAATTTTAAAATGTGTCCTTTATGAGCATATCTTGTGCAGTTGAAATATGCTTAATTTTATCCTAAATTATTATCAAACAGGGTTTTTTTTAGAATCCAATGATGTCAAATAAATTTCTTCTATATATTAATTTTATTATTATTATTATTTGTAAAAAAAAAGGGCAAAAAATATATAAAAGTTATTAATTAAAGGATGTAATATTAAAAATAGGAATGCAAAATTCAGGATTGCACGCTAGATAAAAAGTCAGGGAAGTGCGTGATAGATGTCAGGAAAAGTTAGGGATACAAAAGCTGTGAAATCTGTAGAAACCCTGTATAAGGTTTCTCACTTATAAATAATATGGTTAGGTGGGGTAAAATGAACAGTCTACAAAAAGCAGACAATAAATGTCAAATGCATTGGTTTACTGGCATACTGATTTTTGTTTAGCTCATTTACATTACAAGTAATATTTTTAAACTAATTTATTTGATTTGGTAATATTCTTTTAATATGTAATGGCAGCACTTACAGTTTCATGTTTGACTCTATCTATACAAGGTTAAAATTTACTTTGCTATAGCATTTTTTGTGATTTAAAGTTCTTGAAATTTTGATGATACAAAGCCTACTGTCATTCTTGAGGAATACATTTCTGTATCAAGATAATTTGTATTCGTATTATTTTTTATTTTGGAGTAGTTCAAAGAAAGTGGGGTAAAACGATCATACTGCTAGTCTTGCACTTAAAGAACACATGTATCATTTTAGATTTCTTTTTTTCATCTGTAATATATTTTATAAGGTATTAAGATTCCGTTATTCTATTTTTATTTTTACCTGGAAATAAGAAAAATAACCCAAAATTTACGATACTGGAATCATAAATTTATAAATAAATGCTAACAAAGGATGTGTCTGCTGCACAGTTCGAAGAAAAGCATGAAATTGAAGACCATGAAGTAAAGAAAGTATGCTATTCTTGATATTTTGTGAAGAAAAATCCCAATTCTTATTTAAAAAGAGTTGAAAGAAGAATTCAAAATGGCATACCGTAATGCCTCTTTCGGACAAAATATCTGCTGGCTCTTAAGTGCTGTGGTAAAAGTTTTATTAAGCATTTTTGGACAGATCTTGTATGCAGAAAAGGAGCTATTTACAATTTAATACTTTGCAAAATCTTTATTTTAAAAAATGTACATTGCCAGAAAATGTCGATGTTGAGGAAGTTCAAACTGGACAGATAATTCAAATACTGGATGAGCCAAATTTCGATAGTAGAGGACATTATAAATTCTGATAGCTAAATTAAAACTCCATGTAAAACTGTTTAATAAAATATTTATCTATTTTCCAGTTGATTTTATTCATATAATATCATTTTCTATGAGTTTTTCATTTTTTACATGCATAATCATTTTACCCCACACCATGGGGTAAAATGATCATAATAACAAGCCAAAAAGAATTAATGATCAAACAGTTTTAATGTTTGTAAAAGAAAAAAAAACAAAAATATATAGTTAATGTCAGATAGTCCAATGTAAAATATTTGTCAAAAAATTTTAAATATGTTGCATCATTTTAGATGTGTAGCTTAGTAAAGTTGAAAATAGCTAAATTTATGGTCATTTTACCCCACCTGACCCTAGACTTTGTATTCATTTATTATTATATTTTTTCAGTGAATTGCGTCAATCAAGGAACAGATTATTAGATCTTTTGACAGATCCAAATAATACTGCTGGTACACTGAATGATGCATTTGAGAAGTATCTCAGTTTGTTACATGCACTGATTGTAGCTCCAGACGACAAGGGTGGAGAGAGTAAACTGAGATATTCGTCTCGTTTTCGTTGGACTCAGTCATTACTTGGAAGCACTCCTTTGTAAGTATAACAAGGTATTAATTTGAAACTTAAACCTGAAACAGAGTAAGAATAGGAGTAGAAAATTTCAAGACACTTTGTAAATCAATGAGTTATCTTTACCCATTGGTGTAACAAAGAGGGAGAAAAATTTAACCTTTAACGATAAGTGGTTAGAATTAACCAGTTATACCAAATAATTCATTAATGGGAAAAAAAATTGCAAAAGATCAAATTGCAAAGTTATAACTAACTGTTCCACTTCTAGCCTAACTTAATGGGAATGGCGATTTTTTTTCGAGGAAACAAGTTAGTGTGATTTCTGATACTGAGACAAGGGCCAGAAGTCAAGGAAAATCCCTTCTCAGGCCCATCTTTTTACTTTTTTTTTTTCTCGTGCTGACCGGGGGTGGGTGAGAGAACATAAGTAAATGGACCTTCGATGGAATGAGGGAAGAGTGCGGTGAGGTATGGTTTCATCAATGAGAGAATTGAGCGATGCAGTCATACACATCCACCTCACTTTGCTAGAAGACTATTGCTGTGTGCACATGCTACCATGAAAATGCTTTGAGAAGACTGGCTAAGGTACGGGACTAATAATAAGACGGTTGTAAGCAAGGCCTGACTATAACATTTTTGTGCCTAGGGCACTTTTCAAAATTTAGGCCCTTGTATATAGCTGACTCAATTTTTGTGTGCCTGTACATAGCTTTAAATTTAATTTTGTGGCTTATTTGTATATGTATGTCCAGGGCACGTGACCCAAGTACCCATGTGATAATTGGGGTCTGGTTGTAAGTTCCAAAAAGAGGTTGTGGGTTGAAAATCATCTCTGTGGTCATTAAGAACTAGCGAGAAATCATACTTTCTTATACTGTCTATTTAGGAGTATCTTCTTTCTGCTGATGAATATCTTTGGATTTCGGCACTCGATAGTCAGAAAATGGCAGTGGCAGATGCGGAATTTTTTTTGAGTTGAGTTCTAAGATAAAACTTATTTGACCTAAACACTATAACGAAAAATGTAACAGTAAACCAATACCAATATAATTTGCTTTGGGAAGGGCTAATTATAGCTTATTTGACTTAAGGAAATGAACAATAAAGTAAAATGTTATGCTTAAGCTTTTTTTTTTTTTTTTGGAGTGGGGGTGGATGAAGCCCCTTAGCCCGTGTTCTGGACCTGACACTGGAAGTTCAGAATTTTTGTTGTTTTCGGATACTAATATTAGTTCTTACAGGGAAAGTAATGTGTGCTGGATTAGTACTAAATAATGCATTTAACTGTGTACGAGTTACTTACTGCTATGATTTTGACCATTTTAATGTCAAAAGTGAAAGTGGTAAAATCCAACTGATAAAATTACTGCTGCTATTGCCAGTGCCTCACTAATCAGATAGAAGATCTTCCAGCGGGAATGGCAGACCAGTTTTAGCAGACACTTTTAGCATGAATGACAAATGAGCTTGATTGTCAACTAAATTCAGTCTTGGAAAATTCGACCAAACAAATGTGCGTTTTATGCCTTTCATGCGTAGCATTATTGAGCGAACTAAGAAGAGCCATGTGCAAATTAACATTAAGGTATATTTCTTTACTAAATTGATGATGTTGAATAACTTTAAATGACTCTTTTCCCGTATCTCGGATTATTTTTGTGATAAGAGCAGTAACTGCAAATTTATCCAACAAATGGCGCTGTAAGCTGTTTAAATTGTTTAGTTCAACTTAACTACACCTAGACCCTACTTTTATGACTGTAGCTCTTGCCAATCTGAAATTATTGACGTGACAGCAGACTTTGGCGGGAATACTGTATATATATTTGTACTTGCTTAGACCCTCATCAGAAGTTTGAGATATCTAAATGTTGGTGCCCCTTGAAAGCTGCTAATAACTTTTGGAACCACGAATTTAAGGTGCACACATTTGTCACCGGTAAACAGTGGTCTTCGGTGGTAGGTGGAAAATCAAATGCGTGATCTGGCATTCAAATCACGAATGCCATGTATTTTTGTGCTCTTTCCCACATCAGACAAAAAGAGTAATCAGTAATAAAAACTTATAAAACATTAATTAATACGGCGGATTAATCAGTTAAAATTTTTTATTTGGGAATACCTTATTCCCCCGTAAACGATATATATTTCGGTTACACATAAACACATAACCATCATCAGTCGTTTCTGGATCTCACACTAATGGCGGCTTCCTCTTCTCTCTTCTTCCGGAATTTTCGATGAATGACGTCATCCCATGATTGGTCGATTGTATGAAGCGCATCCTTGATGCGCCATCGACCAATCATGGGATGACGTCATGGGATCGACCATCCCAATCATGGGATCAGAAGAGGAAGCCGCCATTAGTGTGAGATCCAGAAACGACTGATGATGGTTATGTGTTTATGTGTAACCGAAATATATATCGTTTATGGGGGAATAAGGTATTCCCAAATAAAAAATTTTAACTGATTAATCCGCCGTATTAATTAATGTTTTATAAGTTTTTATTATGTCTAGCCGATACCGGGCTTTTTAAGTATTTTATGTCTTGTGTTTCGACAAGCTTATACTCTACACTTTTGGTCTTCACCTACGTGCTTTCAAGTTTTTGTGCCACCATTCAAGCTTTTGTTCATCTCATGACGCCTGTTACGGTTGAGCCTCCAAATGTGGAGCATATATAAAGTAAGTTAAGATGTTTTTCCAAGAAAAAAGTTAGAGAATTTCAGCATATCAATTTTTTAAAAGACTGTGTACATTTTAAAATTACACCTAAATTCATGAAAATTAAAAATAGTTTCCTTCTTAATGAATTCTTTTATGATATGAAAAATTTTGAGCTATTCTTACTTAAAAAATATATTAGGAACAAATTTAAATATATAGCTAAGTTAACGAAAGAAGAAAAATTTTACAACCACAAACTTCAAACCATGTGCTCTCCGGATAATTACCGTTTAAAAGTCAATAAAATAAACAATTTTTGCAAGAAAGAAAAAGAGATTTACCACACTAACCACTATAAAAAACTTAACTTTTGGATGAGAAATAATAAATGCTATAAACAAGCTCAAACTAACAAAGAAGACCAGTTCATTAATCTATCCTCCATAACTCTTACTCAACAGCAAAAAGCCACTCTAAACCTCGGTCCCAAATTCATTCTTGATGACAAAATACATACCTGCCAACTTGTACGGTTTGGCCGTACAATGTACGGATTTTAGCTTAGTTGTACGGTTATACGGCCACAAGGCAAAATTGTACGATTTTTTGGCAAAGTTTAGGCTAATGTGATTTTATTTACTATGTTTTAAAATTTAGTGGTTTTGTGGAGTATTTTAAAATTTAAATCACCAATTGACGTTACGTCGAACGTAAAAACACTAGATCGTTTTATTTTCCATATTTACGCTAACTCTCCCCCCTCCCCTACCTTTTCTGCCTTCTTGCACTGATACGCTGTGTTACTGTTAACCCGAGAGGGAAAATAGGAATAGGAATTTCCTCCGATCTCCGATGCTGCGAAAGCTATGATTGGCTCACAGATTTTTTTTTCTCCCTCCCACCCGCAGCTTGGCTTGTGACGTGTTAGGAGAAGTGGGATGGGAGCGTTCGTAATCGACATGCCGAGTGGCCATGCTTTGGCAAAGTTTGCTGCTGCGCATGCACGGAGGTGGATGCGCATTCGTTTAGAAATATCTCCCTCCCAATACCGCTTGGCTCCCATCCGTAAGCGCAAGCGCAAGAACAACTTTCAATCACAAACACGTGTTGATGAAATTGTCCAGTGTAGTTTGAAGTTGTGAAATATTAATTTGAAATGTCGAAAATTAAACATAAACAAATATAATTAAAAACAAATAAAGTTTTCCTTGAATCTTTTACAAAGGAATCTCCGTGTATCGTCAAATCGCGAAGGGGATGCAATTTTGCTTTTTGCTCCGTGTATAGGACCGACATCAAAATTGCGTATCAAACATGAATAATCTTGCTAAGTATCAAACATAAATAATCTTGCAGACAAATAATTTTCAGTTGTTGTTGTTGTGTGTGATTATGGCAACGCTACACTAGGGCGATCTGCCAGGGGGGTGCCTTGGTAGGAGGACTTTCTAAGGGGTTCTAACGCGTATTCATGTTACATCTGGAGAAAACCTACCAAAACTCCGGATCGACAGCCGCGCGATGGGACCCGAACCCGGGACCTTCACACTTCAGCCATCTACCATTTTCAGTGGCAGAACCATTTGTGCCATGGTGAGGCCAAATCATTTTCAGATATAGTTTATTTTTTAAATTTATTTCCAAATATGTGCTCACATGAACTATGTGGAAATGATGTTTGCAAGCCAGTAGATGAAGTCAGGGATGAGCTTCAATCTCAATTTCGCAAATTGATAATTTGCCCGAGGAAGTTCAATCAGAAGAAAGAATGGAGAAAAAATGGGCTAAAAATTGAGATTGAGAAAATTAACAGCTGCTAGTGGGAAATTTAAATATGATCGAATGTTATGCTAAGCATATTGACTATACCACACAGTAATGCTGCTTGTGAATGTTTGTTTAGCAGTGTTAAGAAAAATAGAACACTATTTCATAGTATTTTGTCTAATGAAGACATTTTAATTGCAAAAAGAAACTCAAAGGCCATTGCTATGAGCAAGAGTTTGATAAGGATTTTTTAAAAGCAGCCAAATCAGCTACTTATGAACATTTGTACTCTAAAGATACCAAATAAATGCCCCTCCTTTCCTATATGTGTATATGTATTAAAAATAGTGTACTAAATTTGAATAGTAATTTTAAAAATTGTGTTTGATTACATTTTATCTTTAGTAGGCATATTTATTGCGTTACTGCGTGACACCGTGGTATTGTAAGATTTTCAAAAATTGCATGTTGGCAGGTATGCAAAATAGATATCAATGATACCGTTGCAAGCATTAAGGCCGCCATTGTCTCATTACCCCCCTCATATAAACAAGCAATCCGTATGCATGCCCAACAAGAAATGAATAAAAAACTTAAAATTACTGTTAAAGATCATGAAGACCGTAAATGCCTCAGCAACCTAAAGAAAAATAACAAGATCGTTTGCTTAAGCTCTGACAAGACAGGAAAGATTGTTATTCTGGATAAAAAAGATTACCAAGAAAAAATGGAACAAACCATCAATAGCCTAAACGTTTTACATCTTCCCAAAGACCCCACCACGAAAATCAATAATAAACTAAAAACTTTAATAAAAAATGGTACCTGGCCGGATCAGAAAGGTCCTAACTATAACAATACCGCTAATTTTGCCCCACGGATTTTCGCTAAATTTAAAGATCATAAAAATCCCCCCTCCCTTCGCCCAATTGTGAGCAAATGCGAAGGCCCCACCTACACTCTTGAAAAATATATGAAGGATATATTGCAAGAAATTATACCCCCCTCTAACAGCACTCTAACTTCCACCGACGATTTCATTAAAAACATCCGCGATTATAAACTTAATGAAGACGATATTATGGTCAGTTTCGATGTTGTAAATCTATACCCGTCAATAGATATTAAAGAAATGAACCAAATTATTAACAAACAAATTCAAAGTAGTTTTAAAGATATAGACATAATTAACACCCTAACTAGTACAATAAATCTAATTTTAAATAATTCATATTTTCAATATAATAATCACTTCTACCAACAAATACAAGGAGTCCCCATGGGCTCCCCCATATCCGGAATAATTGCCGACTGGAAAATGAGAATCCTTGTGGAACAGATTAAACAGACACACAATAGTACCATCAAACTTTGGCTTCGCTATGTCGACGATATCTTCGCTATCCTTACCACCCACAATAATGAAGAAAATAATTTGATCAATCAACTTAATGCCATAGACCCGAACATTAAATTTACCTACGAAAAAGAAATCAATAATAGCCTCAATTACTTAGATGTGAACATAACCAGAAACAATCTCATTGAGACCACCATTTTTCGAAAACCTACTTGTAATACTAATATAGTAAATTTTAAATCTAAAACCCCTTTCAACTATAAAATTGCAGCTATTCGTTCCTATATCGACCGCGCTTTCAAAGTTTGTTCTAATGCAGACCTCCTTCAAAAAGAAATTGCTTTCATTAGGAAACAATGTCAAGATGCCAACTACCCTCGAGAAATTTTCAATAAAGTTTTTAAAGCAAGGCAACGTAAATTAAATATTATTGACAACTGTCAAAAAGATAAACCACGTTTTACTACCGCTATCCCCTTTAGCCGAGGGATAGCCAATAAACTTTCTAATATCGCCAGTAAAAAGAACTTCCGTATTCCAATTAAACCTAATAAAACAAATTTTCAGCGCATTAGATCGGAAAAAGACCCAATCAACCCCATCGAAACTGCAGGGATCTATAAAATTAATTTTTTGTCAAACGATACTAATAAAGAAAATTGCTACATCGGCGTTACAAAGAGGAAAATTAAAGAGCGAAAAAACGAACATTTTCAAGACATTAACCTCCAGAAACAAAGTACCGCTCTGGCCCGTTTTGCTTTGGAAGAGCCCATTACCATTGATTTTAAAAATATTAAAAAAATAGCCAACTTTAAAAATAGTATATATGCCTACATTCGTGAGAGCTTGGAAATAGTGACGACAGATGGCAGCATCAACGATGCGCTTCATACAATCGACCAATCATGGGATGACGTCATTCATCGAAAATTCCGGAAGAAGAGAGAAGAGATAGAAGAGGAAGCCGCCATTAGTGTGAGATCCAGAAACGACTGATGATGGTTATGTGTTTATGTGTAACCAAAATATATATCGTTTACGGGGGAATAAGGTATTCCCAAATAAAAAATTTTAACTGAGTAATCAGTACTTTAAAAGAAAAGGACAGACAGTATTAAAATATTTAAAAGGTTAAAAACTCATTAAAATCCATCAGTAGCACTTTCAGTAGCGGCTACCACCTTCCTCAGCTCTAGTTTCAAAATGCCTTGCTCTCTTCCTCAGAATATCGTTCCATCCAGGATCTATCTGCGCAAGCATCATGTCATTTACAGCGCCATCTCTGGTTATAATCTGCAAAGCTTCCATGTTTAGGGCATAGTAGTTATTTTTGTAATTCGTGAGTTTTTGGCTATTATTAAAGTTGATTACTATGGGGCATTCTTGGGCTATTTTAAAAAGGCCGGTACTGGGTTTATTGAATTTAATATCAGTGTGATGTTCCTTTTTTCTGTCTTTAATTTTTCTTTTAGTCATACCTATGTAGCAGCCTGATTTATTTGAATTATTGTCTGTAAAGTTTATTTTATAAATGCCGGCGGTTTCATTAGGGTGAATAGGGTCTTTATCACTGCGAATGCGTTTGAAAATATTTTGATTAGGTTTTATTGGTATTTTAATGTTTTTTTTAGCAGCCTCATTTGTTATTTTTAGAGCAGCTCCCCTGCAGTAAGGAATGGCGTTGGTAAATTTCTGTCTCGGGTTTTGATGGTTGTTAATTTGTTCCAGTTTTTTTATTCTCTTTTTAATAAGGTTTTTGACGAGGGATTTTGGGTAACCTGCGTGTTTACATTGGGTTTTAATAAATTGTAGTTCTTTATTGAGGAGGTTTTTGTCTGAACATACAGTAATGGCGCGATTGACATACGAGCGGATGGCGACAATTTTAAATTTGTAGGGAGTTTTGAATTAAAATTTACTATTTCATTATTATTGGTAGCTTTTCTGAAGACGGTACTATGGATATTATTCTTCATATCCCTAGTGATTTTAACATCAGGGTAATTTATGGTAGCATTTTCTTCTATTTCCATGATGAATTGGATTTTTTTGTCTATTGCATTGATTTCTTTGAGGATATTTTCGGTTTCATTTTTGTTAACTATTGTAAAAACATCGTCGACATAGCGAAACCATGTGCTTATGTGGTTAGATAGTTTATCAAATATTACCCTCTCCACTAACTGCATTTTCCAATCGGCGACCCCATAGATACACCTCTCTTTTGTGTGTAAAATTTTTGATTAAATTGAAAGTATGAATTGTTAAGAATAAGGTTAAGTGTGCTATTTATTGTAGAGGATGTAGAATTATTGCCAATATTGGAGGTGGTTTCAGGGTTCGCGTTTACTCAGATTTCTGAGTCATTTACCCAAATTTTCTTGACTGTGATGCAAAAAATTACGCACATAATGGGTTTTGCATATGCAAAAACCCATATCTCTCAAGATAATGGGCCTTTGTGACCCACTTTTATCAGATGTCAGCGCGATCCCTGTGGTTTGCTTAGTGATTATTGAATTCATTTCTTGAAGATCTATGAAGGGGTAAAGGTTGGTGACGTCAAAACTAACGAAACATTCTTGGGTGTTTATTGTTATGTCTTTAAGGTGTCGAATAAAGTCTTCTGTTGAGGAAAGAATATTGTCATTGTGAGGTAGGAGTTCTTGCAGGATAGGTTTCAGATATTTCTCAAGGTCATATGTTGGTCCTTCACATTTACTTACTATGAGTCTTAAAGAGGGAGGGGTTTTATGGTCTTTGTATTTAGCAAAAATTCTTGGGGCTATGGGAGCAAAAATAGTTAAAATGGGTTGTTTATTAGCAGGCCAAGTTCCATTTTTAATTAATTCTTTATTAAAAAAATTTCTGGTCAGATCTTTTGGTAATTCTTCTATTTGCAGTTTATTGATAGTTTCTTCCATTTGGGTAATATAATCAGTTTTATTCATAATCACTATTTTACCTTATTGATTATTAATTTTATATTGTTAGTTTCTTCCATTTGGGTATAATCAGTTTAATCAGTTTTTAGAATAATTGTTGAAATTAATAGTAATTATGAATAAAACTGATTATATTACCCAAATGAAAGAAACTATCAATAAACTGCAAATAGAAGAATTACCAAAAGATCCGACCGCAAAAATTTTTAATAAAGTTAAAGAATTAATTAAAAATGGAACCTGGCCTGCTAATAAACAACCCACTTTAACTAATTTTGCCCCCATAGCCCCAAGAATTTTTGCTAAATACAAAGACCATAAAACCCCTCCCTCTTTAAGACCCATAGTAAGTAAATGTGAAGGACCAACATATGAGCCTGAGAAATATCTAAAACCTATCCTGCAAGAACTACCTCACAATGACAATATTCTTTCCTCAACAGAAGACTTTATTCAATGCCTTAAAGACATAACAATAAACACCCAGGAATATTTCATTAGTTTTGACGTCACCAACCTTTACCCCTCCATAGATCTTCAAGAAATGAATTCAATAATCAATAAGCAAATCACCTCCAATATTGGCAATAATTCTACATCCTTTACAATAAATAGCGCACTTAACCTTATTCTTAACAATTCATACTTTCAATTTAATAAAAAATTTTACACACAAAAGAAAGGCGTACCTAGGGGTCGCCGATTGGAAAATGCGGCTAGTGGAGAGGGTAATATTTGATAAACTATCTAACCACATAAGCACATGGTTTCGCTATGTCGACGATGTTTTTGCAATAGTTAACAAAAATGAAACTGAAAATATCCTCAAAAAAATCAATGCAAATAGACAAAAACATCCAATTCACCATGGAAATAGAAGAAAATGCTACCATAAATTACCTTGATGTTAAAATCACTAGAGATATTAAGAATAATATCCATACTACCATCTTCAGAAAAGCTACCAATAATGACATAGTAAATTTTAATTCAAAAACTCCCAACAAATTTAAAATTGCCGCCATCCACTCGTACGTCAATCGCGCCATTACTGTATGCTCAGACGAAAACCTCCTCAATAAAGAACTACAATTTATTAAAACCCAATGTAAAAGTGCAGGTTACCCAAAATCCCTCGTCAAAAACCTTTTTTAAAAAGAGAATAAAAAAACAAGAACAAATTAACAACCATCAAAACCCGAGACAGAAATTTACCAATGCCATTCCTTACTGCAGGGGAGCCGCTCTAAAAATAACAAATGAAGCTGCTAAGAAATTAAAATACCAATAAAACCTAATCAGAATATTTTCAAACGCATTCGCAGTGTTAAAGACCCTATTAACCCTAATGAAACCGCCGGTATTTATAAAATAAACTTTACAGACAATCATTCAAATAAATCAGGCTGCCACATAGGTATGACTAAAAGGAAAATTAAAGACAGAAAAAAGGAACACCACAATGATATTAAATTCAATAAGCCCAGTACCGCTCTCTCTAAATTAGCCCAAGAATGCCCCATAGTAATCAACTTTAATAATAGCCAAAAACTCACCAATTACAAAAATAACTACTATGCCCTAAACATGGAAGCTTTGCAGATTATAACCAGAGATGGCGCTGTAAATGACATGATGCTTGCGCAGATAGATCCTGGATGGAACGATATTCTGAGGAAGAGAACAAGGCATTTTGAAACTAGAGCTGAGGAAGGTGGTGGCTGCCACTGAAAGTGCTACTGACGGATTTTAATGAGTTTTTAACCTTTTAAATAGAGTAATCAGTACTTTTTATATTTTAAATTTTAATTTATTATTAAAGAACCTCTTCCAAGAAATACTTTCTTTCTCTCCCCTTCCCTCACAAAAAAGGTTTAAATTTTTTAGCCCAAAGCATAACAATTAAGAATTTAAGAAGTTTTAAAGGAACTGTAACTAGTTTATCGTGTTCAAATAAAATTGCTAACTTCAGGCTCCTTTTTTTAAGAATTAAGAAATTTTATATGAACAAAATTCCTACTGCTTAACATAATAGTGATGCTTCAAAATGTTTTTATTTAATTAAAAGTAAACAACTGATGACTTTTCTCCCTGTATGGTCAAATCTTTTAACCAAAATTTTGATGGTTTTAATTTAATTTAAGAAAATTGGACAGGTTACCATCTAAACATTAAGAAGTAAGTAAATGTACAGCCGTGGTGTTAAATATACACACTTTTAAAAATCGCTAACCCAGGGTGGCTACAGAAATTGAGAAAAAAAGTTCCCTGATTTTTCCCTGATTTCCCTGACTATCTTTATCAAATTTCCAGAACTAATTATATACATACCATAATCTTTCATGTAAATCACCATTGTGTATCATGCACCAACAGGTGAATGCTTCATATAGGGAAATAAATATGAAAAAACCACAAAAATACTTAATAAAATTGTAATTCAAATTCATAAATCCAAACATAAAGTTTAGCTGAACACTAAAAGACAATATAGCAGAAAGTTTCCTCGTTTTTTAAAGATAGTGTTCAATTTTAAGCGTAAGGATGACTGATCAAAATAAACTGGCCACCTAATAACTTATTTTATTTAATCGTTGCACCATTTCAAATTAAAAAAAATATGTAAAAAGGCTTCAAAATGAGCCCTATCTATAAAAAAAAGACGACATCTAGAATATAAAGACTAGTGCGAAATCCGAAAACTTTATCATGTGCACATTGTTTTTTCAAAACCTTCATTCATACTTCTATGTTCTCATATAATCTATATTCTGGTTTTCAGATTCCTAAAATGTTTGCATCAGTTGAGTATTGTATGATCCGGAACGGAGCCGCGAGTCAGACGCTGACTGACAACTAAAAATGATCTACGGAAAAAACACTCAAAATACTGGTGTTAAACAATAAAGTAAATAAAAAACTTTGTAAAAAACACACATAAGATGTTATAGGTAAGAGGATACGTACGTTTCAACCAAAAAATGTTTTGGCCTTCTTCAGTCCTCAAAAATACGTACGTTTCAACCAAAAATTGTTTTAGCCTTCTTCAGTCCAAGCCCTTCGTTGCAAGCAACACAGGGTACTGAAAAGAGAAAAACAAGCAAGATGTTGCCACAAAAGGCAAAGAAAAGTCGAACAAAACCACGGAGAGGGGAGAAAAAAATAGAAATAAAAAAAAGGGAAAGGAAAGAAGCACAAAACTACAGAAATAAGAAAGGAATAAATAAATAATAAAAAAGGAACACACGAATACAAACACACACACACAAAAAGAGAAAACAGAACAAAACAAACAGAACACAATTTTTTTTTTTAATTAAAAACCACGAAAAGGACAGCACAAAATATATATAAAACAGTTTTTTTTTTTTTTTTTTTATGTAAAGGAAGACAGTAACACACGTACACACACAATAAATAAATAAATAAATAAAATAAATAAATAAAAAAGGGGGGGAGTAGACGAAGAAAGTGAAAAGAAACTTACAACAGCAGCTTCCAAGCAGAATGAACGAAAGGAACGGAAGAACCATCGTTCACAAGACGTTCTAAGTGCTGGGTAATGGAAAAACCTTCCAAAAAATCCAGTTGGGACAAAGACTGAGGAGTGCACAAAATCTTAGCCTTAGAAAACTGAAAACGATGATTGGAATTCCAACAATGCGAGGCAATAGAAGATTTGGAAAGTTCGTGCTTAGAAACATATCTCTCATGCTCTTTGAGCCTAAATTTGAGAGATCTTCTGGTCTGACCAATATAGCCCAAATCACAAGATCCACAAGGAATATAATAAACACCCCAACGGTTCTCAGTAGGAATAGGATCTTTAAGGGAAGAAAATTTAAGTTTATTAACAGGTTTGAAAATGACTTTGAAACCGAAATTTTTGAGAAGTTTAGAAATTTTGTAGCATAAAGGTGAAAAGAAAGGTAGTACAATTAAATCGTTGTGAAAATTAAAAGTATTAGTAGAAGTATTAGTCTTTATATTCAGATGACTAGCAAATAATTTTTTGGTTGAAACGTACGTATCCTCTTACCTATAACATCTTATGTGTGTTTTTTACAAAGTTTTTTATTTACTTCAAAAATGATCTAGTTCACTAGGCAAAAACGAAAGTTCCCTGATTTTTAAATATTTTGACAAAATTCCCTGATATTTCCATGATTTTTCCAGATCGATAAAGTACCCTGATTTTTCCATGATTTCCCTGATTTCCCTGATCTGTCGACACCCTGTAACCTCAGTTGGAAAAAATAAATTAACATTCCAAATCATTCTGAGAAAAGCAGCATTTTAAAACCAAATCAAATGTCCAGGTTTTAGTGTAAAAAAGAAGCAAAGTTTTCAATTGTGTTCCAGTTTTTATTATTTACTTGAAACTTTAATGTATAATTTAATATAATAAACTGTTGTTTTAAATGCCCTTTAGCAATCGCGGAGCGGTGTCACATCTCCCTATAGGCTGGCGTTAGGCAAAAGGGAGCAACTTCCATTTTATTGAGCCCCAGTGAAAGGAAGATCGATCTTACCTAGGGGGTCTCCTAACTTTGAGCCAATTCCAGATGAGAGACCTTGCACTTGCAATCGGCAATCAGCCGTAGCAAATTGGCGCCCCAGGGGTATCATTTGAACATGGAGGACTTTGGACCCACGAACAGATTTTATGTGCACCAACTCCGATTAGCGTACACGGTCCCACAGAGTCCAGCGAGAGATGAGTTCACTCCTCACTCTCACTCCAAGGACTGGTGAAGTCGGTGCTGCTTCACATTCCGTGTTCATATGGGAACGGAGTTAAGTGACTAGGCCACTGCACCGGGCCGTAGCCAGATTATTCAACAAACAGAGACGACCCGAGGGGCGTGCAGGGCCCCAGGCGAAGCACTAGAGCGGGGCCTCTTCTCTATCATGTCTTATGAGATAGCAATATAATGGCCCAGGAGCAGGGCCTCTATAAGCGCGGGGCCTTAGGGGATCGCCTACATTCGCACCCCCTTTGGGCCGGCCCTGCAACAAAGGGGGCAGTGCCCCCAGGATGACTATGCATTTTCAATTGTTTTCTTCAACCGAAACTCAGAGGTCTTTTAAGTGTTATGAAAGCATGTTTTTGACTACTTTATTGTACTGTTTTTACTTGTTTCATTGCGTGTGTTAATAAAGAGCATTAATGATTTTTATTAACAAACACTATACACACACAATTATTGTGTGTGTTAATAAAAACCATAATTGCAGTGGTGGCAAAATGTCCTAAACACGCTCAATTTTTGATAATTTTTGTGGTTGACTTAATTTTTTGTTATGAAATTATCATGATATCTTGACTATTGTTAGTGATTCTGATGTGTTTTAAATTTTCAAAGAAGGCTGAAAAGTGTTTATGATTTTGGTTTGTCTGTCCATCTGTGCTCTAACTGCCGTAAATATGCATCCATTACTACAAAATTTATATATGTTATATAATGTATGGTGTATATAGGATTGATAGCTCTTTACAGGAGCACCCAAAAGAATTCGATACATTATGTTCTACGGGTAGTCATTCTTCAAATCCCACTGCAGAGATATTTGGCTATTTCAAATGAAACAAAATTGGTTTATGTTATTAAGGATTACACAATAAACCTTTCCATCGAAAATAGTGTCTCTACCATTTACAGTTCATTTACTGGAGTACCGAAATGTACAGTTACTCTGGAAATTTGTGAAAATCAGATAGCCTTTATTTTTTAACAATATCTTGGTTAAATGCAAGATCAAGACAATAATTTAATTAAAGACAGTATCTTCTTATCTGGGGGTACACTGCCTCCAGATGCACCCCCTTAGGTACGAGCTTGCCAGTGCGGGACAAATAATAAACTAATACTAACTTGCATATAATGTACTACCGCGAAGATAAAGCGGGCTGTAACCTACAAATTCAGGCCAGTTATGCCAATGCGTTTACCTGAGCCTACCTGAAATGAAGGAAATTTATGAAGTCCATAAATTTTAGTTTGCTGCCTGGGTGATGTACTGGCTAATGCACCATTCCACGTACACCTCAGCTGGGATCTTGGTTCGATTCCTGCTGTGTGCTTGGGTATCATGGGTAATGATGGCTGCCATTGGATGAGGGCAAATCCAAGGGGGGGGGGCAACTGCCCTCCCCTCTTGAGCAGACTAGAGCTCAATCATCTGTTTCTTTGGAAATCTGACCTATTCCTGGTAAAATGCAACTATGCCTTCCTTTGTCTACTCTTTTTTTCTACGAAAATGTTTCATTGCTCCTTGTGCAAATTTTATCTACAGCAAATTAAAGTGTATATGTTATTCGCAAATGATTGGTGTATGTAACTTTGCTGTACGATGCACGATAACCAAATAAAGAGTAAGTTTAACTTTTTTTGTGCAGCTGTAAAAGATTCTTACTCTATTTTGAAAATTTATGAATTTTCATCCTCATTGTTGTACAATTCTTCAGCAAGTTGCTTATGCTTATATGAATAAATTGCCTATCAATAGAGTATGAACAAATTAGAATTAAATACTAGTTTAAAAGAAAGGGATGGGGGGGGGGATGAAACAGAAAAATATAACTCAAGACTTTTAATTGGAGCTGAGTATTTACCTTCACAGAGAATGTAGAAATGAACGCCTTTCAAGAGATTTTTTTTAATGAAAAACTGCATTAGTTACAATATTTAAATAATGAGAGTAAAGTTTTGATTTTAATGTTTGGCAGGGCTGCCAACCTCTTTCAACCTATATGTGTAGTACAAAGAACAAAAATGTGTAGTTTTCGCTGTTTCATGTGTAGTTGCGCGGTTTTGTTATACTAGAAGCGCCTTGGGACCATCATATTTTGTATCATCTACACTAAAACACCCTGAAGTTATTGCATCATTGACCTTAAAAATTATCTAAAAAAAAAGTTACATAGAGAAAAGAAAAATATGATACTTATAGCACAAATGCTACAAACAGATTTTCTGGATTATCTATTGCATATTTAAGGGTCCACCTTTAATATACATCCTACCTTGATTTTTGGTGCCAAAAATGCCGTTTTTGACGGCGCCAAAGAAACAAAGTAGCTGCGGAATCGCGTTTCCAAACGTGTTTTCCAACCGGTTACACTATTAAAATTTGAATATTTCTTACAAGAATTTAGGATTAACAATCGAAAAAACATAAATTTCCAGAACTTAACTAACAATTGATTTTTATGTGAGAGGGGGGGGGGGGGCAACCCTCAACCCCTCGTTTCATTTTAACGATAAAAATAATCGAAATATTAAAAGATTACAACAAAAAATAATTTTAAAATGTTAAGAAAACGTTGTGAAAAAGAATAAAAACAGAATGTAGCACAGAATTTATTCGCATTTTCAGAAAAACGTCAAATATTGCATTTATCGCTAATTTTGGAGCCAAAGAAAAAAAAAAGTAGGATGTATATTGATGCTTAGCCTTTTGACGCGCAATCTTTTTTTTTTTTTTTTTTTTTCAGCCTCAGTTGATATTGCAAACGTTTAATCAATGTAAATTCCGTTATTTTAACATAGCGATAAACCACGGTGTCCTATAAAGTAGCACATGCACGCGATATACTAAACTAAAATGACAACGGCAACTGATAAATAAACTATACGTCTAAAGAACGCAACGCGGCTTAGTTCGCTTTGATATTTCAATCCGTGCGCGCGCAATTCATATTTCTTTCCCTACAGCACAAAATAGGGAGGGAGCCAAGAACGCACGCACTCACCAAGAACGTCAGCGCACGCACTACCATGGAAAATAGATGATGCGCGCACCTCCGTATTTCTGTTGCCCGAGGCGTAGAAACGGAAGCTTTCGTTGACGTCAAGAAATCCGTCTGAGCAGAGTCATCCGATTGGCCAAAATCCGTTAGCGAAAGTTTCCGTGGCTGGGGAGAGAGCCAAGGAGTCGAAAAATCTTACGGCCAGCCAACTCGCGCGACGTCAAGTCGATTACTTGGCAGGCGTGCGCCGATATCTTTCTATCCACGTACAAAGCATAAAATAAGATCGGGTTATTAAAAAATAAAAAAAATACCAAATTTACATAAGAGTGTACATCTTTGGCTGTAGATTTCTTTTCCTTGAAAAAGAAGGAAAAAAGCGTAGTTCTCAACATGCGTTGCGTAGAGCGTAGAAAAAGTAAACAATGCGTAGTTACTACGCCAAATGCGTAGTAGTTGGCAGCCCTGATGTTTGGGAATGCAGCTGATTATCTACACTAGAGGTCTGTATGGGCCCAGGCCTGGCCTAAGGCACATACGCAGGCCGGGCTCGGGCTCGGGCTTCCAATGCAAACTGAAAATTAGTAATGGGTCGAGCTGGGCTGGGCTAGCCTATGGCCTTTTTTTTCTTTCGGGCCAAACCGGCCTTTGATCAAAAAAATGTTGGCGACATACATTTTCTAACAGTAAGTGTATAAAATCAAAACAGGAATTCAAATCAAGAACAGACGCCCAATTTCCTACGCAGCTACCAACTGTTTGGTCTACTCTCATCCAGACAGAGCACTTTCTTTCCCCACAGATAACACTTGAAAAATAAAATAAAATTATTAGGGAAAAGTTTTCTATTTATTTATGCGTCAGGGGTCAGTCCAGGTTTCTTTCCCAGGGTCCTATTTTTGTGAAATTTTACCTAATTTTGTGAATTTATAATTAATTTTGTGAATTTATACCTAATTTTGTGAATTTTTTCTATTTTTGTGAATCTTTCCTTATTTTGTGAACTTCTTCCAATTTTCTTTTTCATTTTTGAGCAAGAAAGCAATCACGAAATAGAATTGAATATTTTTTTAAAAATTAAAAACAAAATGGGTATAGTTAGTTCCTTTAAAAAAAGTTGGCCAAAACTGAATAATTCCTGTTCACCGAACATCCGGGATAGTCATTCCCTGGAACAATATTTTTAAAAAAATTCGATTAAAATTAAAAATATAAAGCTTTAAATCTTTACTTTTAAATGATTAAAAAATAGATTTTATAATAAATGTAGGCCATGGTAGTTTTGATTTTAAATTGCAGGTACTAGACACCTATTTATACCCCAAATTCAAACTTTAGTAATTTTTAAATATTACAATGTCTGTCAGTTTCGACTGGAAATACTCTAATACTAACGATGTGAAAAATGCAATTTTTAAATCTAGTTAAATTTCAACAATTGAAGGGAAAGCAAAAATAAGGTGCAGATAATTACAGATGGGAGAAATTAGTTAACATTTTTAAAAATTAATTTCAACTTGTACCATTAAAGAAAAATTACTTGTCAGTGTACACAGAATATCCCAAAAACACTGACCTGGGGTTTTATTCCTTAAATATTTTACAGTAAATCACAAATTTATGTTTAAAAAAAAAAAAAGGCACAAAATTTTACAGTAATGATTATAAATGTTGGAAGATTAAATCTAAAATACAAATGTACATTTTTATATGGTCTCCAAACAGAAAATTCCCAGTCTGTAAGATGTGCCCATGCATTAATTAAGTTTAAAAAATTTAATTAAGTTATAAATTTTCAGTCTTCTATCAAAAATGATAACTTCTAGCAAAAAATTGTTCGCTGCGGCCCTGCCTATGCCGATAGCATTTCTCTGTAGTGTACCCCTATGACTACTCTTTAAAATGATATTAAATCCCAATAAAATCACTCCTATGCTTTGTTGTTCACTCCCAAGAATGAAAAAATGCAGTATTACACTATTTCTACTCCCCCTTTTTTTCCAGCTTTGAGCAGTGATTGACCTATATTTATCCCATTTCACATTCCACAGTGTGGATTCTCGACCGATTAAACAGGGCGCTGCACCTGGCAATCCTTTTTCTCCCCCCTATGCCTGGGTATGTCGGTCCGTTTTTCCATTCTTATTTGCCAAAACTTTTTCTCCTTCCTTACCATACAGTTTTCTTATACAGGAGACAATACAATGAAGTCAAAATTGATGTTTAAACGACCCTTTACAAAACAGGAGGTATAACTGTTCCTTCAAAAAAATCCAATCAGCTTTTTTTTTAATGCAATGAGATAAAATGTCCTTTTATAAATAATTATTTTTTCTGTTTTCTTTTATTTGCGTGATCTGAAAGATACCCTTGGAATGTTTGTTTTTTCAGCAATGTAAAAGGGCCATCTGGCACATTACGCTTTCAGTTGGGGGGAAAGAAGGGAGTTGAGAATGATTTCACCCGTAAAGATGTTATGTTTGATAAGTATGCAGTTGTGAATTAGTAAACAATAAGCTTAGACTTAACCACGTAATGACGGCAGCTCCCGTTGTTTTGAATTGAATGTTATGCACTCTTGCAAGTTGTTCTTAATGATTGCTTTTAGTGTAATCATTATATGGCCTTTCTACTTCAGATTATTTATAGTTATTACAGATATTTACTAAACATTAGAGAATTACGGATTCATTTCAAAATGCAAAACTAATTATTGCGAGTTAGAACGTTTGCGCGATTTTGAAACATTGCATTGATCTGAATTTATGTCTGTCCTTTAGAATAAGATTTAGGACTAAGTTAATCATTTTGAGATTGCATCAAACGATTTCTGAACATTTAATACATGGTGCATAAATGTGCCAGTTTGGAAAACAAAGTGCTTTCTTTTAATCTCCTCCCCAACCTGGCTGCCCTTTTTACATACGCCACTGGCTTTATTCATGAAGAACGTTGTAATTATCCGAGAATGACAGCTGTCATCACCTTTTCTTCTGGCAATGAGCCTTATTAATATTATAGTGGAATAAGTCTTGATGTTTGATTTTTTGGCATAAACACAACTCACATGAAAAGAAATAATAAATGAGCGCTCGCTACTAGTCCGATTTTTATTCCCAGAAAGAGAGCTCCTACATAGCAGGTGGGGGGAACTTAGGAGGAAGAACAAACAAGTGCAGGAGTCTGCTTCAAACTGCAATCGTAGACGGTGTAATTTACCCCCCTGGCTTAGGGCCTCCAATCAACCTATCTCCCGTCATCATCATCAACGTTGTTTACATTTAGGCCAATATATTATTGGGTGCCGATCGGCGATCGCTAAATGATAATAATTCCTCAACTCAATTGAAAAGTGCAATAGTTATTTTGTGATAGGGCCGTTTTGGTCAAACTGAATTTTGTGAAGGGTCCGTTTTTCCGATATTGAATTTTGTGAAGGGTCCGTTTTTCTGATATTGAATTTTGTGAAGGGTCTGTTTTCGGACCCGATTTAGACCTGGACAGACCCCTGTGCGTGTATTATAGTCCTGCCACGATAACTAGACAGTCGGTCACATGAATTTGGTCGAGTCCACAGGGGAAATTCGGTAACAGATTTTCTGTCGGGGGTAAAATCAGGTGGCCGTAATTGGCGCCTTATCGCGCATACACGGCTAGTAAACTTATGGTGGAATTTTTTTGATTTTCTGGGAAAATATGAACAATATACTGTAAATGACCGTCAAAATATTCCAATAAATCGAACTCACTTGTATCTGTATCTACAAAATAATTCTATGTTTCTTTCTTTTATTTTTTTTTTACTAACACACTTTTATTAACTTCACCTGTATGTAAAGAGAGCGTTCAAAAGTAACTTTCACAAACTTCAGAACGTCAGATTAAATTGAAATTTTACACATTTATCAAGACAATACAATAATTTAATAAGTTTGTTCTATTTATAGACATTTTTTTTTACGAATACCCAAATAGTGTCTTTAGTATTTGTGTGTGTGTGTATATATATATCCCCATGCAAAAACCCGTAACTGGTTAAAAATTTGTGACGCAGCATTTTACTTTATAGCTCTAAGAATTTTAAATATGGGTCTTAAAAATAATGATATCAAATTTTGAGTGATGCCCTGCTGGGAATTTTAAAGATTTGTTTTTAAATTCCATTACAGTTACTTTCGTTTTATTTTCTAAAGACGATTTACGCATTTAAGCAATGCTTTTAATTATGAAATACACTGTCAAATATATCACTTTTTCACTGAGTCTATATAATGTATTCAAATGAATTTATTTCAATAATTTATCTTTTGCGTCACGCTATCCAAAAGGGCAAGCAAAATTTACGTAAATATTTAGTTAGTGTCATAGTAACCAAACTAAGTGAAATGTATATGAAAATTTTGCTTGCCCTTTTGGATAGCGTGATGCAAAAGATAAATTAAATTATTGAAATAAATTCATTTGAATACATTATATAGACTCAGTGAAAGTGTGATATGTTTGACAGTGTATTTCATAATTAAAAGCATTGCTTAAATGCGTAAATTTTCTTTAGAAAATAAAACGAAAGTAACTGTAATGGAATTTAAAAACAAATCTTTAAAATTCCCAGCAGGGTGTCACTCAAAATTTGATATCATTATTTTTAAGACCCATATTTAAAATTCATAGAGCTATAAAGTAAAATGCTGCGTCACAAATTTTTAACCAGTTAAGGGTTTTTGCATGGGGATATCATTACTTTTTAAGGGTATGGTCAGAAGATAATAAATTAGTTTCAAGGGCGAATTTCGGAAGTTTGCTTGACACTAAGTTATGTAAATAAATATACAAACCTGTTTTCATGCAGTATCAGAGTATTTGATTAAAAAAGTCACAGCAAGTTCTTTTGTAACATGTAACAGAAAATTGACATTTTTGTTAGAATTTTATAATAAGAGACATAATACTGATTATATTCAATAATTTTTTGAGTAATTTTCTATTTATAATTTGGGTCGAGTACAGATTAGTATCCCTGCCACCATCTTGCATGATTTTATTTCATAAATTTGCATTCAGTTTAATGCTAAACGTAATTTTTAGTATAGTTAACTTTTTTACTATAATTATATAACTATTGGGCCGCATCAGTGGCCGAGCGCATAGTGCTCTGAACTGGGAGACCGAAGGTGCCTGGTTCGAAATCAGGTTGCGTCCGCTAATCGGCCGTAATTCAACAATATATAACTATTGGTTCTATTGTTTTAATGCATTGTGATTCATTAATTTGCATTCAGTTTAACGATAACCGTAAGTTAAGTTTCGTTAAAATTATTAATTTAATAATCTCGTTCTTAATTAATGATAGTCTAGTTACTCGTTCTATTATTTTAATGCAATGTTTGCTTTCAGTTTAAACCTATCTCTAAGTTAAAATTTTAACTATATTATGATAGACTCAGTTTTTAACTAAGTTAATGATACATCTCAAAATTGTTGATTCAATTAATTAATGACTATAATCATTAATAATAAAATAGAAAATTACTCAAAAAATTATTGTTTATAATTGGTTTTATGTCGCTTTTTAGAAAACTAACTTCATACTATGTTTGTTTGTTTTTTTATCAGTTGATAATTTCATTTTTTTAGAGAACGTTTAGTTGAACTACCAGTTTAAGAATAAGGGTCTTGCGCGGTTGACTTTCTTAGTGCTTCTGAAGCGTATTTACGTTACATCGGGAGAAAAACCATCCAAAACTCCGAAATTTTAGATTATCAGCCATCCGGTAGACAAGAACCCTGGACCTTCATACTTCAGTTATCTACCATCTTCAGTATCTTATCAACTCGGCTCGGGTGGGCACAACATCTTGTTTTAGATGCCATCTCCGGCCTTTAAATGTCTAATACAAAATATAGTGCATGTATAAATTTAGATTAATTAATCAAATTTCTATCTGAAGAGTATTGAACAAAATTTTAAATCTGGTATTTAAAGGAATAAAAAATAAAAGTGAGAAAAACCTAAGATTTGGAAAAAATAGTGGTTTTTTAAAATTATAATTCAATAATTTCAATAAATTTTATATATACATGAAGAGTAAAAGAATTATTATTAAAACTAGTTAGTATGTAAAACTACTATTTATTTTCCTTTGAATACTAAATAATTATTATTAATTAATTATGTGAGCTTTCTGAAGAGAAAAAAAAAAATCCATTGAAATATTAATTACATATTGAATTTTCCAAATAGAATTAATAATATTAGAAAAATAAAGACTTCATTTAATTAGAAATAGCTATCAAAATACTAGGGAAACGAAATACTTAAAGAAAAAGTTAGGAAGGAGTTTTACCAAAAAATACTTAAATCAATTATTTTTTTAATTCAAAGTCTTAACTATTTTTAATTATTAATTATAGCAAAATAAATTACAGAAAAAATAAGTAAAGTATATAATAATCTGTTATTATTTTTTAAAATTAAATAAAACAAAAATGACAGTAACACAAAGCTCATCTCGCAAAAGTGTGACGTCGGGTACACTGTTGGAATATGTAAAAATAAACTAAATATATTTTATCTGTTTAGCTAAATTATAGTATATTAAAACTTTATTTTCATTAAGTCTAAGTATTTTTTAAAAACTTAAAGTTCCCTTAACCCTAAAGTAAAATATCTAAAGTTTCCCTTCCCCCAATAAGTTTTCCAACCATTCTCACCAAAGTCCTAACAATGCTTTTGTGGTATGTTGTGGAATATAACAGACTTATTTTTATTATGTACATGCCTGTTTCCTTATATATACAAAAGTTCTAAAATAACATTTACCCTTTAAAATAGTCTTGTAAAATGTTTAACTTATTTAAAACAGCATTTAAATTAAAGGCAGTAGTATTTAAAGTAAAAATAAACTACTTCTAAGTTACTTTCAATCATTATATAAGGTTAAAATAGTCTTAAATTATCATACTAAAATAACTTGATTCACCATCTGACATACTGTAGATGTAAACAAACCATTAGTTGCCACTTAATAATAACTAAATGTTAATAAAATTATTCCATTGGCTGAAAGCTGTGACATCATCTTTGATGTGTCACCTCATCTAAATAAAACCAGAAATGATTTTAATTTTCTTTCCAGGTTTGGAAAGTATGCAAATTTGAGCTTCTGAAGCATGGGCAGGGTAGTATAAAAGGAGTGTTAGTTTTGGTTGTCTAGCAGTGCAGTACAGTACAGTACAGTACAGTTCTGAACCCAGTGCAGATGTATTGTGGTAGGCCTGAAAAAGGCAAATGAAAGGCTGGGCCTTGTTATGTTTTTTTTGTGGAAGCTCTTGTGATGACCTGTTTTTGAGACTGGTCAATCACACCAGTCTCAAAAAAAAAACACTAAAAATCACTAAAAATGGCTTACAAAGCCATTTTTAGTGACCAGTAAATGGTGAGCTGTGCAAGTAAAATAGAAATTTTTTTTTTCCTCTTTCTGGCTGCCCTGCTCATGCTGGTAAATTTTGAAACAAATGTTTTTCTTGTATTTCTGTCTTATGACTGGATGAACTTTTTGTTCTTCATAAATAAACTGTTTGTCATTCAAGAACTTGTCTTCATTTTTGATCCACGCAATACCTCTGATTCAAAATTGACATCAAAATTTATAGTAAAAATTAAATGGAAGCTAAATTTGAAAGTACCAGGCTCTGCTACCCCCCAACAGAATGGTAGCAGAGCGTGGTTCTGATCTTATTGACTGTCATCCTTTTACAGAAGCTGTTCCTGATGTTTCTTGTCAAGTGATTTAAAATTTTTTCACATGTTTAATATGGCTGAGCAGAGGTTACCTTTTAGTTTTGAGAGACTTACTTCAAATAATTACAGACTATGGAAGTTTAACTTAGATATGTATTTGACTAGCATTGGTTTATTTAAATATACTTCTGAAGAGTGTGAAAAGGGACCAGAGGAAGTTGTTAAAGATGAAAAATCTACTGTTAGTGGTGTTATAGATGAAAGTGCCAGAAAAGCTCTAGCAATAATTTGTTTAAGTATCAGTGATGAATGCAAGAATGTAGTATTTGATAGTACAAACCCTAGAGAAGCTTGGGCTGCAGTCAAGGCAGTCTATGAACCTAGCAGCCGAGCAAGAATTGCTCAGTTAAGAAGGCAGTTTTACACCACAAAATGTCATGCCTCAGAATCTATGAGTTCTTACATTGCAAAGGTGGTACAGAATGCTAGAAGCCTGGAAAAGGCTGGTAAAGAAGTCCCAGAAGATGAAATAGTTTTTCAAATTTTAGATAATCTGCCAGAAGAACTGAGAATATAGTTACTCAATTGTACCAGCTGCCAGACAGTGACTTTAATATTGAAAAGGTGCGACAGGCACTATTGGCAGAGGCTGATAGGAAATTATTCAGGTTCCCGAAAGGAAACAGCGAGGCTCTCGTGTCCGACAGCTATCTTCATAAAGATCAAGATGGTGCTAAATCTCCTTCCAGGTCTACTAAGTGGAGGTCCAGACCAAAAGTACGGTATGCCAAGAGATGTTTCAGTTGTGGATCGACAAGTCACCTGATAAGAGACTGTTCCAAAAGAGGATCCCCCCAAAGGAAAAGGTCTTCTTCACGAGGACGAGGAAAGAAACCAGAGGCCACCTACATCGCTGCTCTCGTCAACGAGTGTTTTCCTATGCAGTGGAGCTTGGATAGTGCCGTGACTGACTGTTTCTGCAATAATCGTCGAGTCTTCAAGACCTTCCAGAACACTGAGGGCAAGGCAGCCATGGCAAGAGGGACTATGGCCATCAAGGGTACTGGTGGTATCTCTTTAAGATTAGATTCAGGTAACATTTTAAATCTTGATAAAGTATATTATGCTCCCGGTTTATGCAGAAATTTAATATCTGTCAAGTTTCTATGTGATAAAAATTATAATGTTCTGTTTAGTAAAACTAAAGCTACAGTTTTTAATGAAAATAATGATGAAATTTTAACTTGTACACATAAGAACAGATTTTATAGTTGCAATGTATATTGTAATTTTGATGATGACAATGAAATTAAGGCTGGGACCTATATTTTAAGCAATAATGTTTTTAAATGGCATATGAGATTCGGCCATTTTAATGTAAAATCTCTTAAAGAATTTTCTAGATCTGAACATGTATATGGCTTAGACAATCTAAAGGGGGAAGTAGGTAACTGTGAAGCCTGTAGTTTTGCTAAAAGCACTAAAAAGGCTTGTCGAGAACAGGAAGAAATTAGAACCCAAAATGTATTAGAATTAATTCATATGGATTTGTGGGGTCCCTCCCGGGTCCCTTCCCTTGGTGGGGCAAGGTATATATTTGTTATTGTTGACGATTTCTCTCGTTACACTTTTGTTTACATGCTGAAAAATAAGGATCTTGTCTTTGATCAGTTTAAATTATTTAAAATTATGGTTGAGAAACAAACAGGCCATTTGGTTAAAAGAGTAAGGACTGATTGTGGTGGAGAGTTCTGCAATAATAATTTTAAAGAATTTTTTTCTAAAGAGGGAATCGTTCATGAACAAACTAATCCCTACACTCCACAGATGAATGGCATTGCCGAACGTTCCAATAAAACTCTTTTGGAAGGCGTGAGAGCCTTATTGTTTTCATCCGATTTACCCGAAAGCCTCTGGGCTGAATTTGCCAATGCTTTAGTTTACCTCCGTAACCGTTTTCCACATAAGAAACTAAACGGAAAGGCTCCGCTAAACCTTTGGAAAAACAAGAGTTTTTCGGTTAGGCACCTTAGAGCCATTGGGAGTGAAGCTTTTGTACATTTGCCCCAGCGGAATAGGAGTAAGTTGGATAGAAGAGCATCAAAAGGCTATTTAGTGGGCTATGCCATGGGGACTAAGGGATATAGAATTTGGTTACCTGGCACCACTGAGGTGATAGAGACAAAGCATGTACAAATTGTAGAAAATTTTCAGCACTTGGGTTCTGGCCCTTCAAGTGAAAATAAAAGTAAGCAACATGTAACTTTTGAATTGTATGATGAAAGTAAAACTGATGAGGAACCTCCCCCTCAAGACGAGGATTCTGGAGATGAATCTCCTTCTGTTAGCCCTCCAACAAGTTGGAAGAGGGTTGAAAAGATACGTCAGACGGGTAAAACTGCTGGGTGTGTTGATGTATATTACCATCCTGAGAAGGGTGTAAGGCTAAGGAGCCTGAGAGAGGTTGAAGTGTACTGTAGAAGTAAAGATATTTTTTTTGACAAAAGTAAATTTAGTTTTCGAGCTGTAACAAGCTCTGGGCCTTCTGAGGAAAGACAGGAAGAACAGGAATCGGAGGATGAAGTACCTGCTATAGAAAAAGAGGGGGACCTGTCAGTAGGAGAAATTTTTTGTGTTGAAACTAAAATTCCCAACGGTTATAAACAGTCGCAAAAACTGCTAGAAAAAGACAACTGGAGGAAAGCCATGTTAGAGGAATTAAAAGTCATGGAGGATAGGGGCGTGTATAGGTTGGTTCCTCGTCCCAAAGGTAAAAAGGTATTGGGTACAAGATGGGTATTTACCCTTAAAGAAGACGCTTCTAGAAAAATTAAAAAGTTTAAGGCCCGGCTGGTGGCACAAGGCTACCGACAAGTTGAGGGGATAGATTATTTTGATACCTACTCACCAGTAGTTTCTTTTTCTTTGATAAGATATTTATTTGCTGTCTTAGTGGTCTCTAAGGGATGGTTAACCAGGCATTTAGACGTTAAGGGGGCATACCTCTATGCTAGCTTGCAAGAAGAGATTTTTGTTGAGCAGCCTGAAGGTTTTGAGGTTGTTGATAAGAATTTTGTTTGGAAACTAGAGAGAGCCTTAGATGGCCTCCACCAAGCAGGGAGAGAATGGTTTGATGAATTGAATAAAACTTTTTTGGATTTAGGTTTTAGTAAAATTAATGATTGTAATTGTGTTTATACATTGGATAAATCTGTCATAGTTCTAGTTTACGTGGATGATTTAGCAATTTTTGCCAAAAATTTAGACGTTTTGGAAAAGACTATTACATTAATACAAAGCAAATATGAGATTAAAAACTTGGGGAAAATAGAATCTTTCTTGGGAGTGCAGTTTGTAGAAAAAGATAGCAAGTTTTACATGCACCAGGAAAAGTATATTGACAAACTTGTAGAAAACTTCCAGGTGCCTACCATCCATTGTAAATTACCCTTAACACCTGGAACTACATTAAATGTAACAGCTAAAGGTGAAGAAGCAGTAAATGTGCCTTATAGAGAATTAATAGGGTCTTTACTTTTTCTTGCTACTCGCACTCGTCCTGATATTCAATTTGCAGTTATTGTATTAGCCCAGTTTTCTTCAAATCCATCTTATTCCCACTGGAAAAATTTATGTCAAGTCCTTCAATACATTATAAACACTAAACACTTTTCTATTAACCTTAGTCGTGTATCGGATTGCAACTTAAATGTCTATGTAGATGCAAGTTGGGCATCTGACATTGTGGACAGGAAATCAATTTCTGGATATGTAATTTTTGTAGATAATGTACCTGTGAAATGGAATAGTTCGAAACAAAAATGTACAGCCCTTTCGAGCATGGAGGTAGAGTACGTCTCCTTATCTGACTGTATTAAAGAACTGATCTGGTTGCGTAGATTACTTGATAATTTTGAATTTTTAAAGATTAATAATGAAAAGCCAAACGTATTTTGTGATAATCAGAGTGCTATATGTTTTGCTAAAAGTAAAATTGAGAATAATCGTACCAAGTATATCGACACAAGATATCATTTTGTCAGAGACTATTTAGATGAAATCAACTTGCAATTTGTTTCTGGAAAAATCAATGTTGCTGATGTTTTTACAAAAGCATTAACTGGTGAAAAGTTTAATTACTTTTGTAAATGCCTGTTTGCTTGAATATGAGAAATATTCCTTGGTTTTTTTTTGTTAGTGAAATTGGTTGTGGATGAGTTGGTAAAAGGGGGCATTTGTTGGAATATGTAAAAATAAACTAAATATATTTTATCTGTTTAGCTAAATTATGGTATATTAAAACTTCGTTTTCATTAAGTCTAAGTATTTTTTTAAAACTTAGGGGTAAAGTTCCCTTAACCCTAAAGTAAAATATCTAAAGTTTCCCTTCCCCCAATAAGTTTTCCAACCATCCTCACCAAAGTCCTAACAATGCTTTTGTGGTATGTTGTGGAATATAACAGACTTATTTTTATTATGTACATGCCTGTTTCCTTATATATAAAAAAGTTCTAAAATAACATTTACCTTTTAAAATAGTCTTGTAAAATGTTTAACTTATTTAAAACAGCATTTAAATTAAAGGCAATAGTATTTAAAGTAAAAGATAAACTACTTCTAAGTTACTCTTAATCATTATATAAGGTTAAAATAGTCTTAAATTATCATACTAAAATAACTTGATTCACCATCTGACATACTGTAGATGTAAACAAACCATTAGTTGCCACTTAATAACTAAATGTTAATAAAATTATTCCATTGGCTGAAAGCTGTGACATCATCTTTGATGTGTCACCTCATCTAAATAAAACCAGAAATGACTTTAATTTTCTTTCCAGGTTTGGAAAGTATGCAAATTTGAGCTTGTGAAGCATGGGCAGGGTAGTATAAAAGGAGTGTTAGTTTTGGTTGTTTTGCAGTGCAGTGCAGTACAGTACAGTTCTGAACCCAGTGCTGATGTGTTGTGGTAGGCCTGAAAAAGGCAAATGAAAGGCTGGGCCTTGTTATGTTTTTTTGTGGAAGCTCTTGTGATGACCTGGTTTTGAGACTGGTAGAAGCCATTTTTAGTGACCAGTAAATGGTGAGCTGTGCAAGTAAAATAGAAGTTTTTTTTCCCTCTTTCTGGCTGCCCTGCTCATGCTGGTAAATTTTGAAACAAACGTTTTTCTTGTATTTCTGTCTTATGACTGGATGAACTTTTTGTTCTTCATAAATAAACTGTTTGTCATTCAAGAACTTGTCTTCATTTTTGATCCACGCAATACCTCTGATTCAAAATTGACATCAAAATTTATAGTAAAAATTGAATGGAAGTTAAATTTGAAAGTACCAGGCTCTGCTACCCCCAAGAAAAATGACGTATTCGGCGCAGACCGGCGCAAAAATCGGCTAAAAGCACAGTTCGGCGCAATAATTTGTGTTTCGGCGCAGAATTAACATCCCTGTATATATATATATATATATATATATATATATTTCGGTCACCATTTTTGTGTTAAATGTTTTCCACTGCATTTTTATTTATGAATGACAAATATTTTTTTCTTTACAAATATTATACATTTAGTAAAAGCAGTTAATAGTAAGCAGAAAATATTCTGCAGTCAGTATGTAATAAGGACTGAATAAATACTTTTATAAAGAGAGTGAGTGAGACTGGAGAATTTCTAGAGAAGAAAATCTAACAAAGCTGTTATGATAGGAAAGTATTCTCCCCAAGCGTAATATTAAGGAGAAACCAATGTTATTTGAGAGACATATAAGTACTAAATAATTATTTAAAATAAAAATTAAATTATTGGACATATATAAATTGGAAATATAAATTGAAAATTTGGACAGATAACTTTAATTTCTGAAGAGAAGAAAAACAGAAAAAGAAAAGGAAATACTAAAAGTTTTTATGTTTAATTACATAAAGAAATAGTAATGCAATCTCTTGGAACTTAACTGTTCTATATGTATAAAGGAGTACTTTTTATATTACTGAAACTATTAAATTTTTACATTAATTTCTTTCCTTAGATTAATGATTTCTAATCAGATTTAAATCAAGATATTAACCAGTCCATTAAAAGCCCCACTAAATTTAATAGTTTACTATTTTTAAAAAATATATTAAAATTGAAAATATATATTAAAATATATTAAAAAAGAAAAGAAAAGCTTTACACATAAAAACAATTTGGAGCATATTCCTTTAAAATGCAAAAAACTGTACATGCATAAATATATATGATTAAAATTGATATTTAATTAGATCTGTTAAAATTTACATATGTCCTAATTGCTTAGTTTATGTATTAAAATTAGTTGCTTAATTATTGGGAGGGAGGAGAAGTTCAAGAAATGAGATAAATATTTGGTGTAAAATAATAAGATTATTTATAGAGGGATGCAGAAATAAGCAGGTGGGAGTTAAAATCTGCAGGGAAAGTACTGTTAGTAAAATATTTCAAATATACACAAGTTCATATATTTTTTTTTATTACATGAAATCAATGTACAGTAGAACCCGGGTTATCCGAGATTTATATATATTCATTTTAACAGGGATGAGAATCTTCCGCGGATCCGCGGAATTCCGCGGTTTGGTTATTTCCGCGTATTTTGCTTTTTTTTTTATTTTCCGCGTTTTTAAAAAGACATTACTTTCCGCTTTTTCGTGTGTTTAAGTTCCGCGTTTAAAAATATTTTCAGTGCAATTTTCTTTTTTAAAGATGTATTCGCCGAAATACATCTTGCTTACCGATATCAAGACCGTATTGCTAGCCCCAACACGTATTCGTCTTCGGCCATGCTTATTGCGTATTCAAAAATCTTGCAGGATTGGAATCCAAGGAGAAGCCTTTATGATCCACTCCTCCAAGCCAATGGAAGCCCTGCAACTTGCTAAGCATGCGCGCATCGAAGAAGTATGGGAATATTCAATGAGGAGATCAAAAGTCGAAAGACCCTCCGCGAAGTTTGTTCCTTTCGATAAGCGGAAGCGCTGAATTTTATTACATGTTGTGGTTTGATCCGTTTTGCAGTTTTCTGTCCTCAGTTATGGAAAGCAATCATTTGGATATCATAAACCGCATTAAGGCTGCGGAAATAAACAAAGAAAATCACAATTAAGACTTTTCTACAATCTGCATTTTTTTTTTTAATTGCTTTCGTAGTGAATTAATTTTGAGGCATCAGATAAATCCCACAACATGCCAAGCTTAAAACAAACAATTATTCTCCAATGCACGCATTATGCATTGTCAGCATAACAGCTGGCCCGTCCGGTGGAAGAGGAAAGAAATGTTTACTTTAAAAGAAATGAATTTCTCTCTCTCTCCCTCCTCTGCCGTTGACCTAGACCTTCCAAACAGTCGTTTATTTATTTAATAATGTTCCTCTTTCTAAATTGAAAACATTGTTTATATTAAATCGTAGGTTCTTATTTGGCTTCCTAAATCATAGGCGTTAGCATCACAAAAACGCAAGGTTTTTTTTTTTTTTTTTTGGAAGTGTGCATGGGGGAGCACGCACATAGCATATTCTAAAGTAAAAATAGGTATGTTTCTTTAAGTTTAAAAAAAAAAAAAAAGGTTTTGGAATGAATGGTTTTCCAAACAAAGTTCCGGGGGGCACACGCCCCCCGTCCACCCCCCCCCTTTGCCCGACGATATGCTTATGTCTCAACTTAGCAGTAAAGTACTTTTAAATAGTCTATGAGAAGTAGGGAAGGAAGAGTTCTTAATTTAACACTATAACTGGATTTAAGCCATCAATAGTTGTCAAAACTGCTGAACCAATGCATTGTGCAAGTAGTATTTGTATTTAAAAATTATTTTTAAGCATTATAATTATGTGAAACTAAGGTTTTTTGTACCCTAGTTGTTGGCAGGTATATAACTAGTCAGCTTTCCCCTCCTCCCTCTCCCATTTGTTAGGAGAGAGAAAAGTAAATGAGATCGCATTCAGCAGACTTTTAATGGGAACATATATGGCCTAAATTTTTTGAAATATCTATGTATTTTTGTTAGTGTTAACTTTTTAAAGTTACAGGATAGATTTTATTGTCTGATGTAAGAGAAAAGTTGAAATTACTTTTAACATTTTGGATATATATTTCTTTTACTGTGCCATATTCTGTGTTCTTGGGTTATTTTATAATGAATTGTGGTAAATCTATGGGAGCTTGAAATATTTAATGACATTCTGGAATTTCATGAGAGACAGTTCATAGAAAATCAGGTAATTCTCTCCCCCCCCCCCCCTAGAAATTACATTGCATTCACTTTCAAAAGAATAAAGTAAAATTGTTTTGTAAAGCTAGGATTTCGTCTTGACTGTAGATTTTGTAAAATTGATTAAGATCATCCTTTAAATAATGATAACCTCTGTTTCATTATTGAATGTTCTGCATCTAAAATTGCACATAAACGTTTATGAATTTTAATTTTTAAAGATATAAAAAATTATAATTTAAATAAAAATATTTTAATAAATAATTGTAACATATATATTGTTGATATAAAATAATTGTAATATACATATATATATATATATATATATATATATATATCAGAGGCGTAGCCAAGGGGGGGGGGTTAGGGGGGGTCATAACCCCCCCCCCATGAGGAATTTTTTACCATACAAAATGTATATTCTTCACTACATTATCACACACACGTATACATATATATGAGTTGTAGTAGACATAACCCCCCCCCCCATGAAAAATTTCTGGCTACGCCCCTGAATATATATATATATATATAAAAAAGAGGCATCATGCGCTTGAACCTTGCTCGAAGTCGAAATTACGTGCACGCACTTTTCCTCTTTTTTCATATTTGTGTATTCTCATGCCTGTTTTAAAGATAAGTTACTTTTTAGCCCAAACTGTATCTAATAAGTTGAATTTCACCATTAAATCTGATTTTTCTTTGATTTCCCTGACTTTCCAGGTCTGTAGAAACCCTGATGTGCTGCCAACAGAAACTTAGAAAAATAATTCAAGCCGATAAATCTTATTACAAATTATAGTGCTGCACTATTAATTTAAGAATACATAGTAAAACAAGTCTAGACACAGTCTTGGTCCGTAAGTGGGTGATTGTGTCATTGAATTTATGTAGTAAAACACTTAGTTTTTTTAAATTTCCCATACATA
>JAWZYV010013511.1:0-253699 GCA_038373885.1 Cheiracanthium punctorium
AAAGCACGTTTTGTAAATATTTAAACGGTTTTAATATTTTAAATATATAAAGTTTTAATATAGTATCTCTGATCCGATAATTTTTCTTTCAACACAAGGAATCCCGTAGAAATATAAAGGATGAAAAATCAGCAAGTACGAGAAATAATTTTTTACAGAGTTAATAGTTAAAGTAATTAAAAATGTAAAAAACACACATAAGAAGTAAAAGGAAAGAGGATACGCGTTTCGTTCAAAAATTGTTTTGAACTTCTTCAGTCCAAGCCCTTCGACGTAAAGAACACAGGGAACTCTGTTCCCTGTGTTATCGTTACTTTATCGTTTACCACCAGTATTTTGAGTGTTTTTTCAGAGTTAATAGTTATTTGTGGAATGTATAAGTACTTTTGCAATCGGAAATTCATAGAAAACATCAAGTGAGCTGAAATTTTATAGCACAGGAAGGATTGCAAAGTCAGAATTTTAGAATACTTTAAAACGAAACTTTTCGTTCACCAAAACAATATTCCGTTAGATTTTCAGAGAAATATTACATGTTTATTAAATACTTATATTGTTTGTTGAATATAGTATTCTCAAAGATCAAAATTTGTTCGGTTATTCAAAATTTTCTTCTTTCTTTTCTTTTCTTTTTTTTTTTGTGTGTGGTAATTTCGATTTCTCATTCAGTTTTTTTTTTTAATTTATCAAACGAAAGAATCAATGCCAAAAATAAGTTAAAACATCATAACTGTTATACAACTTTTTGTAGCATTAAATAATCATTTAGTATATATATATATAAATTTTTTTGGCATATATACTGAGTCTTATAATTAAGTTGTATATCCTAACTTTAGTCTCTCAGTCTATATTTTAAATATACATATAGTTATAATTCGAAAATAGTAAGAATAATCTGAGATAATGCAGAAATAATAAATGAATAATGCACAAAAATATCACCCTTAATTTAAATCAGTTTTATCAGTCTCTCGTACATTTTGTGAGCAACTTTTTATTTTGTTTTGTTTTTTCATTTTGTTCTAAATAAAGAAATCTTTTAAAACAAGTGGTGGATACAGCTATGCATGTTTTTCTATCTTGTTTTGTCACAATCCTACCACCTATCCTCATATAGGGCAAACAATATAGTAGATATAGATCATTAGGAACTGTTAAGGATACAAATATATGTAGGTGTTATTTTCTTAAGTAAAATAAAAACTGGATTATTGTTTTTAATAATATGTACTTATTTTCTTAAAACTGCTAAGGCTTTGAGATTTAGGCTGGATTTCACACAGATATGAAATATATAACTTTTGATATTGTTTGATACTCTATGTTTTCAGAGGAAAGATATCACCTTGTTTCGGAAATATCTTACCCAGTCCCTCAATATAATAATATACCCCCTCCCCTTTTTTTAAATGCATGCTGTGGGTGGTGCCTGATGAAAAACACTACTCTTGTATTTTATTCTCCCATATCCTTACGTTTTTTTAAAACTGATTTGCGGTTTTGCACTGATGATTGTTAGTGTTGATGTGCGATTTGTTGATATGCACTTTTGTATTTTCGCAGGTTTATTCTTAGCATTTTTCTAATAATAACTATATATATATATATATATATATATATATATATATATATATATATATATATATATATATATATAAATTCAGAAACTAAATTTAGGATAAATAATTTAATTATAAGATTCCGTGACTATACATACATATGAAAAGTAATTCTAAATACCTTGAATATTAATTGATACCAAAAGTTGTATAACCGTCATGTTGTTTATATTTTAAGATTTTGTTTCAATGCTTGAAAAGGACTTGTAATCAGGAATTGAAATAACTTTGAATGGAATTTTGGGGTTCTATTAATTTAAATTTACATTCGTATTTTTATCTCATACATTTAAAAATTAAAAAATAATCTTTCAGCATGATGAATTACATATTAATGATCAATTTTAAGTGAAGAAACCATGAGCTAATTTGTACACAAAAGATTAAGGGGGAAAAAATTCAAGGATTATAATTTTACTATTTGTCAAAAGTCAAGAATTTGGATAATCACTATTTTGGCAAATGTATATATGTCCGGGTGTCAAGAAAAGGACTCCCTGATTTCAAAATTAAATATCTCGAAAACAAAGATCGATAGAGGAATGCAGTAAACGGTATGTTTATTGTAAAAGCTGTAAGAATTTTATACAGCAGTTTGAAATAATAGTTACAAAAGCTGCTAACAGATGGCGCTGTATTCGCCATACGTAATGCCTAGTATAAATAGTGATCCGAAGCCCAGAGAGATCAGTTCCACTATTGAAGCGTGAAAGGAGGTTAGCGTACCGAAGGAAGAGATTAAAACCATGTACTCCATTGAACAACGCGTTTTTCTGGTGCTAGAGTACCACAGGTTAAAAAAGAGTCCTACGGCAACAAGGCGCAGTTTTCAAGCACGATTTAATGTTCCAAAAGGACCCAATGCGAAAACCACTCGTACGCTCTTCGCCAAATTTCAACGAACTGGCAGCGTTACTGATGATCTAGTGGGGAATGTTGGCCGCAAGCAAACTGCAGTTACGCCTGCAAATGTCGCCACACTGGCGATTTTGGGGTTCCGAAAATCCATATTGGTGTGAAGCGAAACCCCTGTATTCTCCTAAAGTTACTGTGTGGGCTGCAGTATGGTATGCAGCAGAGGCATTATTGGCCCTTTTTTCATTCGAGAAACGGTCACTAGTGAACGTTACGTTGCAATTTTGGAACAATTTGTCGCCACACAGCAAGTGTTAGAGGATCGACTACGTACTGAATGGTTTATGCAAGATGGAGCCCGACCACATCGTACCGAACAAGTGTTTCGCTTTCTTGATGAATACTTCAGGAATCGAGTCATTGCTTTAGAATATCCAAAATTTACTGGTGCAGGCATGGATTGGCCTCCATATTCGCCGGATTTGACTCCCTGTGACTATTTTTTGTGGGACACATTGAAAGACACTGTCTACTTGAAGCATCCCGCCACGCTGGACGAGCTTGAATCGGCGATCTGTGTGGCATGTGAATCCATTTCTGTTGAGACACTACGAAATGTGATGGTAAATTTCATTCTTCGTTTGCGCCACCTCTGTAGCGCCAATGGTGAACATTTTGAAAACATTGTGACGTGATTTTTTGCAAAGAATGTTTTCATACGATTATTTCATTTATGTATGCTGATAATGAGCTGTACAGCGTACAGCGCCATCTGTTAGCAGCTTTTGTAACTATTATTTCAAATTGCTGTATAAAATTCGTACAGCTTTCACAATAAACATACCGTTTACTGCATTGCTCTATCGATCTTTGTTTTCGAGATATTTAATTTTGAAATCATGGAGTCCTTTTCTGGACACCTGGTGTATATATAAAGCTCGGCTGTTCGAACCTCGTCAGGTATAGACCCCCCCTGAACCCCCCTAATTTTTTATTTCATTATTGCCATATTAAAACGATATTAATTGACTATGTCATTTTACCCCTCACCCCTTTTTCTTTTTCTTTTAGTTTTCCTTTACATTTATTTCATCGACTGGAAGTAGGATGGTTTCCTGATCTTTCCTTGCAATTGCAAACGTGGGTTGATGATAACTGAAGTAACTTATATAATTTTTAGTATCTATCTTAACACACCAAAAATTTTGCTTTTCGTTATTTGATATTGTTGAGAGAGCTTAAGGCGAGTAGGATTGCTGTATTTCGCCTGGTAACCCTATTGGCGAGTCATCGAGAGTGGATAAGAATCCTAGGCTTATGTTTAAAATTATTCTTTTTTCCACTTTCACATTCGCTAGCCCAGTGCCAGATGCGTTTACACATTTTACAAGTTATTCTTGATGCATCCTTAATTTTATGAGTCCATGTTTTATGTTTCCATGTTTCGCAATTATCTTTATTCAGCGTTTCAATTCGCCAAGTTCCAGTCGCCATTTTGAGGATGAATGATGCAGGCTTGAAACGAACGTTAAAAATCAGCAAATAAATAAATAAACCCATCTGGTGTCCATATCCTTTTAGAATTGTTAGCAGAGTTATGGCACAAACATCATAAGCGTGGGATTTTAACATTTACTTTATTAAATTAGAACGGAAGAAACAGGCACATCACGTAACAAGGTAACATCAAGAAGGAAAAAGTATAGAAGAAGTAAAAAGCAAGGATCCGTAACTTAATGTAATGCGCGTTATAACCAATTCGTTATTCGTTACAAATCATAACGTTATTCACAAGCCGAAGAACGTTATTCATACCGTAACTTTCAAATCGTTCTTCTCGAAATAACGTTATAATCAATAACGTTAATGATTTGAGAAATCAGTATTCGGTTACTTGACCCAAAACCGCTCGTGGAATAACGTTATATTTAATAACGATATTCAACGTACACTTATTGTAACGTTATTCTTTTCTGTGCTGTACATAATAACTCAAGAACAGTAACAGAATGCATTCATGGTTAATCATGTTAAGCGTTCAGTTTATAACTTTAAACTCACATAACTATTTGATAACGATACAGTATCAATTAGTTAGAATATAACCTGTCGTTCAATAACAATTTAAATACGGTATGAGACCATAACGTTAAAGGTACAGAACGACATCTTCATACCGTTATAACGCTATAACGAAATGCCATTCATATTGAAACAATCCGTTACAAAATATAACATATTGTTCCAATATATTTAAATACGGTATAAGATCTAACCGTTCGAGTAACCTAAAAATTTTGATCCGAATCAGCGGCTTTTCGGACTGAGAGGAGGGTGAATGAAAGGTAAAAGTATTGAGTGGGTTCACCACCCGCATTTGTATTCCGTACGTAAAACACAGGATACGTGCAAGGACTGATTTCCAGCAGGGCATTCGGGGCAATCGCCAGGGCCCCCAACAATAAGGGGCCCTCCCTAATAACCCTTTAACTCTAAAAAATTGCACATTTTGAATTGAATTTAAAATGAAAGACAGCTAATTTCAGTGTTGTAGTCCTAAGAAAAAAAGTGGGGGGACGCTCATTTTTGACGAAATTTAACCTAAACTTATCGGATTCATTAATTGAAATTATTCCTTAAACAAACAATAAAACTAATTTAACCATCATTTGTTTATTAATTAATTAAAATGAACTCATTGTTAAATTATTGATTCCTTGTTAATAATCTAAGCTAAGTCTTTTTGTTGAACCGTGTAAGCTACTTAATTTGTTGTTGCGAACATGTAATCGGATTTGTGTGCTTGGCTCGAAGCCCTCCTATAAATCTTCGTCAGAAGAACAGCACAAGGGGGGGGGTGCCCTCCGTTGGGGTCTTTCTAAGGGGTCCTAACTCGTATTCGCGCTAAGTTTCGGAGAAAACCACGGAAAACTCCGAACTGTTACGGACGCGCGATGGGAGCTACTTAATTTTTTCCACTTACATTTGTCAACAATCCAATGTTGTTGTTTCTATTGTTAACACGTAAAGCGGATTTGTGTGCTTGGCTGGAAACCCGTTTATAAATCCTCGTCAGAAAGACAACACAAGAGGGGGTGCCCTCCGTGAGAGTCTTTGTAAGGGGTCCTAACCCGTAATTACTCAAAGTTTCGAAGAGAACCACGGAAAACTCCGAACGGTTTGTTCAACGGACGCGCAATGGGACCCGAGCCCGGGACCTTCACACTTCGCCCGTCTACCATTTCCAGTTACATAACTACTGTGCCATGGTGAGGCAACAATCCAATGTCAAAGTGACAGATTTTCTTTTGGATTGATACGTGACTATTCGCTAACCCGATTTTTGTCACTTTTTTGGCCATTCGGAAAGACATTTTTTACCAAGAGTGCATTCGGAAAGCTTATAATGTGTTCCACTTACATTTGTCAACAATCCAATGTTGTTGTTTCTATTGTTAACACGTAAAGCGGATTTGTGTGCTTGGCTGGAAACCCGTTTATAAATCCTCGTCAGAAAGACAACACAAGAGGGGGTGCCCTCCGTGAGAGTCTTTGTAAGGGGTCCTAACCCGTAATTACTCAAAGTTTCGAAGAGAACCACGGAAAACTCCGAACGGTTTGTTCAACGGACGCGCAATGGGACCCGAGCCCGGGACCTTCACACTTCGCCCGTCTACCATTTCCAGTTACATAACTACTGTGCCATGGTGAGGCAACAATCCAATGTCAAAGTGACAGATTTTCTTTTGGATTGATACTATTCGCTAACCCGATTTTTGTCACTTTTTTGGCCATTCGGAAAGACATTTTTTACCAAGAGTGCATTCGGAAAGCTTATAATGTGTTCTATTCTTATGGATATGTTTTCACTACTGATGTGTTTAAGAAACCCTTACAAACCCATTTGTAAAGTCGATTCAAACAGTCAATAGTTTCCTTTTGATTTTTATACCGATGTACTTGCTCTCGCGCGAACAAAACGAAAATTTTAATTTCTTCATAGAATTTTTAAAAAACCTTGTAAATGAGTGCCCCCCCCCCTGAGACTAAAAAGTGGGGGGACGTTTGGGCTGAAGTGAAAAAGTAGGGGGACGGCGTCCCCCCGGGTCCCCCTTCGACTACACTACTGGCTAATTTAATTTTATATATGTGAAAAAAACAGTAATCATAATTTGTTACTATTTCATAGCGCTATCATTATATGCACACCTTTTTTTTTAGCTAACGGTATAGTCTCAGGCAATTATTCAGCGCAAACATCATTTAGGCGTGGTCTATTTAGTGGTTATTATTGTAAAAAAGTAACATGCTGAAGTTTTGTGGGCTTCAGCATGTTACTTTTTTTGGAATATTAAAAAATATTTTGTTTAAAGTGTGAATGTCTAGCATTTTGTCCTATTATGCGTCTGTCAATCTATCAGTGTTGAGTTTTGGTCGCTTTTCTACAGATGCAGCGTGAATACGCGTTAGAACCCTTTAAAATGTCCTTCGACCAAGGCACTCCCTATCTTTTGCAGATAGCCCTTGTGTAGCTTTGCCATAATACAATGCAACAACCAAAATAAAATCTTTTTAAGACAGAACGCTTTTAAAGTCTAGTCCTGCCAACTCTTAGCAGCATGAGGTGTGTTAAACAGTAACACTTTTAATTAGTAATAGGTTGGTGTATAATTATCAAAACAATCCCAGCTTTCGATTCAGGGTGGTTTGTCCGTTTCAAACCTGGTGAAATTAGCTTGGAAGATAAGCCAGGAAGAAGTCGACCATCGAATTTTGACGACCAGGCACCTTTGGCAGACTGGAAGGGAACGAAAGCTGGGATTGTTCCGCCAGATGGGGAAAGGGAAAAAAGGCCTGATAATTATGCACCAACCTAATAATTTTAAATGTTAAAGAAATCAGTAGTTGTTCTTTCTGCACTTTAAAGGAATGTAAAAACGTGGCATACTGATGTTGACACCGCCCGTGAAAAGGTTAAATTGTAGGTCTGTTTAAAAAAAATATATTTTTAAAAGGAAGTGGGAGTTAAGGGCTTAGCAAGAGTCACGCATCCTCCTAACACCGACATTTTTAGGTCAGATAGTATTAGCATTAATGAGTATGTGTGTATTTTGCAAATCTAAAAGACGGGTATCTGCTTAGTGGGGGACGCTGCCTTGGGCGGAGGTCTTTTTAAGAAATTCAACGCATATTCACGCAACATCGGGCAAAAATCGCCCAAAACTTCAAACTGTTAGATAGACAGCCACGCAGTTGGCCCGAAGCCTAGAATTTGATACTTTATCAATCCACTATGCTCAATGTCTTATTCACTTGGCCACGGTACGGCATTATAAGCATTCAGATTTTTATGTCTTGCGAAAATTCCGTTTATTTATACACAACTCTAATGTATGGCTCCTTCCAAAGAAGCGACTGTCTGCACTCCTGCTCAAGAAAGTGGAACAAAACTGGGAATCACTGATCTAGTGCTATCAGCAATGTTAATATATTTAAAAAGACATACAGTTTTGCGTGTTTAATGTCATATGTAACTCATTGATTTCATGAACTCCGATTGTGTATCAATCATCCATCACTTTTATGTTTTATCTTGTTTTTTGTATGCCATTTCTTTTTTGAAGGAAGGGGAGGAATTATGTTGAGTCGAGAAACAGTATTTTCTTTATGTACATGCAAATTATGTCCTCCCTCCCCCCCCCCTTGCAAATGTGAAGCAGGGAGGGAGGGAGGACATAAAAGACCTCCTCAAGAGGGTGACAATTAAAGATCCAATAAAGAATAAGATGTTGGAAAACCGTGAAACTGTTATGATAAAAAAATATATATATTGCTATAACGTAAATGTGATGACTTGTTTTCGGAATATTTTGTCATTTCTCTCATGTGTCAATGATCCTCATCTCTAAATCTATCGCATTTTTACTTTCCGAACCTGTTCTATGTATGGAAGTATAGTAATCTTGAAAATATTCGACTTTTAAGATTTTCATGTATTTATACGTTTTCGGGAATTAATTCATTTATGTTGTTCTTGCGGTAATGTATTTATGTATGTGTGTAATTGTGTACGTGAGCAAACACGATAGCTCCTAAACAGTTCATTTGATTGAGCTGAAATTTTGTACATATATTATAGACCACCCTCGCATGACCCATATTGATTTTCACGTGTACAGGATGTATAGTTTTTTACAAGGCTGTAGAAAGAATTTAATACATTGGACGGGAGCTCTTGAAAGTGCGTTAGCGTCTATTGAGAATTTCAGTATTTTGTGTTATGGCAAGCCTACATGAAGGGCATCTACCCACGGGAGAGGGAGCTTTGGGCAGAGGACTTTTATAAGGGGTTCTAACGCCTATTTACGTTGTATCTGCATGCACATAAAACCATCTGAAACTCCAGACCCTTTGATCGTTACACATTATGGTCTATAGACATAAATAATTTAAGGCGTACTAGTGCCTAAATGGTGCATTCGTATAAGTTCAAATTCAGTATGTATATTGTAGATCTCCGTTTTAAAGCCTGTTTAGAACACTAGATTCTCGTAAATGTAGGCACGAACAATGACTTTCATTTTCAGTACGGTACATACATACTGTACTAATGTACAGCACTTGTAAGTAAGCTTAATATGTAAACGTGTTCCTTTTTCATTCAATTAATTAAAAGCTCTTTTCTTTAAAAATATTTTTTTATCCCATTTTCAACATACATACGCACAATAATTAATTAAAATACATACTACACCCATTTTTTGAAAAAATCCAATTATCCAAATTTTTGAATCCTAATATCCGAATAGGGTCCGGTCACAATTGATTCGGATAATTGGAGTTCTACTGTAATGTGATGGCGGAAAATTTCGGTATACAGATTTTGACGAAATAACCGATTTTTACTACCTCTAAATTTACTTTTAAAAGTTTTTGCTAGGCATCTCATCGTATGTGTGTTCATATAAATGCATCTACAATCCATTTTGACCGACCACGAGTCCATTTTGACGAGATTTTCCCATCTGTGCCTACGTATGTACATTTGTAATTCGCATATCTCAAAACTATTGGTTGTAGAACGTTGAAATTTTACAGGGTCAACCAAATGGCTTTAAATATATTAAGGTGTATGGATACATTGGGTTCTTTGAAAGTCTGTGATGAAACACTATTTCGGCTATTGTCCAAAATTTCCCGAACTATCTCAAACTTGTCGGCGTCTGGCAAAATATATCCCGATTAAGTGCCAAAAGCAAATCTTTCAAATACAGCCCAACTTGGCGATATCTCAAATGTTTGGCTAGAAATCGCTAAGCCATAATATTATTGCAGTATTTTATCTTTTTGAAACAAAGTAAATTTAGATGAAGTGCACCGAAATTATTTTTAATTTTATAAACGCGCAAGGAAATCATGTGGTGTCCACATCAGATTTTTTTCTATGATAGATAGGTGAACGCCGGGAATAGTCGGGGAAAGGGGGGCAAGATGGGGTAGCGGGCAAGACGGGGTACCGGGTCTCATCGGTCCTGCGAACGACCTATCACAGCCGCTCTGGCTCATAATGGCGCGCCATTGTATAGTTTATCAGTCAGCGCTGTGACCGGCTTGTGAGTCTATGCGTTTTTGCCCTACTGCCAAAAACTCGGTTTTTGTCAAGTTCGTTGTGATTTTCGTGTTATACATCGCATGTGTTCTGTACCTCAATATTAGTTTTCTAGGACTGACTGAAAGTTATTCTTGTTTATCAATGATTACACCAGCAGGAAAGAACATGTTTGTTTCTGTATTTCGATTTAGTTTTTTAAGGTATGCTATTTTATTGAAATAAGCGTGGGAGGGCAAAATGGGGTATGGGATACCCCATCTTTCCCCTCGAAGAAAATTATGATTTCTCTAAGACACTTTATGATCCTTTAAACTTAACTGAGTTTTTATCTTGTTTTAGCCTTCGCTTTATCTGGCAATCACATCTGAAAAGTGCCTCGCCGTGACAAGGCATGTAGACAAAGACAAATTATGTCGACGCTGAAAAACATGCTTGATTTTAATAGTACTGTAGTTCTAACAACGTGAGAGTGTGAGGATTCGAAGCATGCAGAAACTAGTCCTTGTACTAAACAGTGAATGTCTGTCTTACATACCTTATACATTACTGTTAACATTTAAATGGAAAATAGCGTCGTTTAATACTTATATCTACTGAATGAGCATAAATTAAATTATTTTGACTCTCAATTTTCTCACTTTTGTTCATTGAAGCTTTACTCGCGGATCCAGAACTGTCACTAGCAAATTATTGCCCTGTTGTGGTTAACGTGAATCATAGCACACATGATTAAGCACGCATGAGGTACTCAAACGTGAGACACTCATATTTCTAATGAACAAGCTGTATCATTTTCGAGCACTTCATATTACCAATTCCCCCCCCCCCTTCCGAAAAAAAGGTAACGAGAATGATCGGCTCATGTCGGCAATTATAAAAGAACGATATCACTTTTGGTATTAAACACGTAAACTAGTATGTCTCTTAAAATGTATTAATGTTGTCGAAATTCTCTTCAGATTCCCAACCTTTTCACTACCTTGACCAGAAATGTAGAGGGTAATTTATTCGAGGTAAAAATATGCATTTTAGTGTCGGGAATAAGTAAATGTAATTCTGCAAGACATAAAAATCTAAAAGCTCATGGTAACTGATCTAAAAATTTCGGTGTCGAGGGGGATATATATCCCTTGCTACGCCTCTAATTTCGACTTCCTTAATTTCATTTTATTAATAGACCAACAAATTTATTTTTTCATTTACAAAAGAAAAAGAAAACAAGAAACAGTTAAAACACAAAAAAATAATCTTCACCCTTCAAAACGTCCCTGAAACCTCGGACCATTTAAAACTTTCATTGACACCCTTTGGAATCTCGGCTTAGACGTTTAAATAACCCAGATAATAAAAAACGATTTCTCTTCAATATCCAAAACTCCAGAGTCAGACTGACAACCGCGGGATAAGCCAAAACGCTGAGACTTTCCACTTCATCCAAAACAGTTTTTACAATCGTAAAAAGGTGGCATGTCCCAGCTGACTGTGCCCCAGAGATGTTTAAATTTTTTATTTGAAAAGTAAGCAGAAATAGAAGAAATCTGTTAAAAGTGCGAAAAGTTATTTTCGATCCCCAATACGTCCCTGGAATAATATAGACCCATTGAAAACTTCATTGACTCCTTTTGGAATCTCGGCTTTAGAAGTTCAAGTAATCTAGCTCATGCACCCACTATTAGAAAAAAGGTTTTTCTTCAAGATCATGCACACAGGGCCCTTGCTAAAGGGGGAGGTGGGGTAGGGGGAGTCTACCCTCTAATACTTGCAAAATTCTGTTAAACTTGGCAAAATTAGACTCCTAATTGGCAAACTTGGTAAAAAAAAATAATAATGAAAATCATAATTCATTTCTGATACGCTTGACAAAATTACACAAACCCAGTTCGCAAAATTAAAAGTTGGTAATATAGTTGATAAAAAAATTAATAAGTTGGTAAAAACCGATGTTTGACTTGGCAGTTTATCGACATATCTCCCCTCCTTAAATAAAGTCTTAGCAATGGCTTTGTATGTACCCCATTATATACCCTTATGTTATTCAATATACCCCTATCATACCGTCTGACTCGTGACTCCTGGACATGGGCGTCGGCACAAAATTTTCCGATGCGGGGGTGGGGGGAGGACAAAGATTGTTTCAACATATGGTTATCGTATTGGAAAAAAACTAAAAAGCAGAGAAAAAGCAGCATATAATCATCTAGGGGGGGAGGCAAATGATCACCTTGGCCTATGCTTCCGAAGCCCTTGCTCCTGGACAGCCCCTATGTCCGTGTGTGTGCTACATACAAAACATAAGTCCGGGTGACTCTCACGCAACACTTATCTTACACCCTCCTCTCAGTCCGAAAAGCCGTTGAATGGGATCAGAAATCTTTTACGTTATTTGAACCGTTAGATCTTATACCGTATTTAAATATATTGACACCAATTTGTTATAATTTGTAACGAAATGTTCCAATATTATTGCATATAGTTATGTAGCTATAACGGTATGAAAATATCGTTCTGTTCCTTTAACGTTATGGTTTCATACCGTATTTAAAACGTTATTCAGCGAAATGCTATATTCTATAACTAATTGATTCTGTATCGTTATGAAATAGTTAGGTGAGTTTAACGTTATAAACTAAGGGTTAGCATGAGTAACCGAATGCATTCTGTTACTTTTTGTTCAGTTTCTGAGTATAACACAAAACGGAATAACGTTATAATAAGTATACCATTGATTAACGTTATTCTGAATAACGTTATTGCAATAACGTATTCATTTGCGTTCTGTAGATATGTTATGGTACGATAACAAAATACAAAATCTAACGTAACTAATACATAACGAAAATCAAGCAGTTATTTGTACATATAAAAATTGTATAACGAATTATTTTGTTACAAGGCCGAATAACGTTACAATTTTGTTACGTAAAGTTACGGATCCTACAGAAAACAGCTTCTCTGTCCTGCCAACATTGCACCTGCCTAATAGAACAGTTCTATCATCAGCAGTTTCAAAATTAGAAAGTTTTTTAAAATCGTAAGCAGTCGGTTTGCATTTTTTTTCAAATCATGGATTTGTACCAAAAAAGTTATGGAGTCGCGGGTCATTTCGACCACTGGCTAAATATTTTAATTTCTATCCCTGATATTCTCAGTACAAAGAACTTTAAAACTGGAAACAGTATTTTCCTTGTAAATAACATTTATGTCTTTTGACTATCGGGACCGAAATTAATGAAAGGCGAAGAGTTCGGAATTTATATATAACGTTTTGTGAATTTGCAGAAAACCCCTTGAAATCGCGCAAAAAAATAAATCGCAATATCTCTGGAAATTATCATAGGAAAGTGAACTTTTATATTTAGTGTAAGCCGAAGATTTTCCTTCGTTTAATAAATCAAAATAGAGTGTTGCCATTAAAAAAGTTGATGCTGAATTAAATAAGAAGATGACCCTTTCAAATCATATTAATAGGAGACATACATATATTAATAGGAGATTAAAGTATACGTTATCTGCAAACGAATGGCATATATAGCTTTATTGTACGACGAAAGACGGGCCAAGTAAAGAGCAAGTGAGAGGGTTTTTTTTTTTTTTTCAAGCTGTACATATTATATAACTTGATGAATGTAAAATGTAAAAAAAAAGGAATTGTAGACTGTACGAAGAATGTAAAGAAGAAATCTGATGTAATGTAGAAAACGCAGTAGCAAAGATGGCATGTAAAAATTTCGATATGTAATAAATTTGGATCATATTACTGCGTGTGGCCTAGTGTGCCCGCGCCTTTGGCGTGGTCTCGCAGGTAGTAATTTGGAAGCAGGCATATTTATACTGTAAACTGAATGAGGGTGACCTGTTTTCATCTAAATTTATCAAACTTTGTCCATATAAGTCACGCGTGTTTTCGCTATGCTACCAGCCATCCGTTATAGTTACCATCATTTTGAAAATAAATTACTTTAATCATCAATAGGGTTTTATTCATTTTACAGTGCAACAAATCACATGTTAGTTTGCCGACGCAATGTACTTATGATCATAAATGTCTTTATTAAAAATTTAATTCCAACGCCTCCGCATGTTTACGCCACAGTGTGAGCTTCTTGCCTTTCGCGACTCTGTAAGCCACCTTTTAAGTTGCTACAAAAGCGTTGTGTATTATTGATGCAGTTTTTAAAAATGTTTTTTTTTTGTTGTTTCAGTTCTTTTAACTCCCTGGCAGAAAAAAAAAATTACGTGTGCCAGCCAACCATGCAGCGATGATTAGATTCAAAATGGTGCTTCAATTTACTTGGAAGCATACACACGTAAAACAAATCTCTAAATAATCGTCATCATATTTAAGTCTAGTTTCTTCACTGTCGTCCCGCTGGTTGAAAGCACACTTTATTTCCCACTATAACGTATGTGGCGAACCACAGAATCTGGAAACATAATTGTAGCGCAAAACTGAAATTTCGGACGTTGCGAAGACTGTGGCGAGTGCCTGACGGTGATGCGTAGAGCTTATGATCAGTGTTACCACGCAGCGACCAACGAGCTGTAAAACCAGTTAGACTACATCCACTGAGCAGCACGTTTGTGCTGTGTGACTTTCCTCTGTACGCGTATTAGCTGTAACCTTATAATTGTTAGTTAGTATAATAAATAATGGTTCTTGTTAAATGTTAATTTGTAATAATTTATATATTTTGGGCGGTATTGCAGACCATCTCATTTCGTGACCTAGAAATTGAATTCGCAAGCGTTTCAGCATTCATTTAAAAAACAGAAAGAAATGCATCTCGGATGCAGGTGGTAAAAAAAATTTAATTACATCGGTCTCTTGGTGACAATGAATTGTGTAATTCTAATAGAGTTACATGTTACAAAAGCATTCTTGGGAAAACATCCGCATATTTCTTAGGTTGTCTAATTACTCCTTCTAGTATTAAACTCCCTGCTTGAAAAGACAGTAATATTTTGTACATTTTCCAAAATCCGAAACTCTTTCTGAACGCAAAGGATTTTTGGCCATGCTAAATTTTTATGGACAAATTTTGCCAGAAGCTGCAACTAAACAAGCAACTTTACATAACTTAATAAAAGATTCAAAGGAATTAGGAAATCGTCTTGTCATTTCAGCCTTCGAAAAATTCAAATCTGGCCTAGCAAATTCGGCAACGCTTTGCTTTCACTCTCCAGGCTAACAGCTATCATTGATGGTAGAATCCTCAGATATAGCTGTTGGAGCTATACGTGTTGTATGGCACTGGGCATACGTGTTGTATGCCCAGTGTTGTTGCTTTCTATGCCCAGTGTTCTAATGAACCACTCAGTTTTATTCTTATACAAAAAAATCTCTTCGGCCGAGCAAAAATGCAGCACTTATGACGGAGAGTTACATGCTGTATATCGTGCAGTTAAATATTGTTACGAATTTTGGGGGAAAACCGCTGTTCTGGGGTTTAAAATAGTTTAAAATTCGTATTCTACGCATCAAATAGTTAAATTTTGGATTTTGTTGCATCAAAATCGGTTAACTAGAACTCGAGGAACCGAGTTTTTGGTTTCCTCATTGGTTTACATAGCATTTTCTGGAAATCTCGAAAAATATTGGCCCTAGGCCTTCGCTAACCTCACTTTTGGGGACTTATTTTTGGCGCCAAGTTTGGTAACATCTCGCGAAACAGTTGCCAAGATTGGCGACATTTCGGACATTTGACACGATTTTACCAATGGGGCCGTAGTGATGCATCCATCCTCCCTGGTGCAGTCCCATAAACGGCGCTATCATCGCCACTTTCACAGCACTTCAACTTTCACTCCGCGAAAGCGGAGAAGTTTTTAATTTCGGTACGTATTACTACGGATTGTTAGCCGATCTCTATATAAGAGGACGAGTTATCTTGTTACTGTAATAAAGTTTATATTATTCTAACAATGGAATCATCATTGATGTACAATATATAAGTGTTCACGCAAGGTCATTGCAGTCACTTCAGTGGTGTCTACCGGAGAAGTATTAGCTTTTTTATTTTCGTCGCCAACTTTCTGTTCCACATTGCTAAGATGTATGAGACAGCAGCTGTGAAAGTCCCAAATTTTATTCCCACGGACCCGGCCTTGTGGTTTATTATGTTAGAGTCAACATTCCAACTGGCTGTCCCAAAGCCTATAACAGATTCCAAGACGAAATATAATTATTGTGTTTCGCACTTGCCCGCCGGAAATCGCAATGGTCGTCCGTGACGTCATCATTTTTCCTGATCCAAACGATCCCTTTAAAATATTGAAAGACGACATTGGGCAACGATGTGTTGAAACAAAATCGCAGGAAATTCGCCGACTATTAGCAGGCGAACAGCTCGACGACACAAAGTCTACTGAGCTACTTCGTGTTATGCAACGACGAGCGGAAAATCACAAAATTTCCGACTCCCTCCAAGTGGAATTGTACCTGGAGCAGTTACCGTCCAGCGCTCAGTCAATACTTGCATTCAAGATCTTACCCCAACTAAAGCAGCCGAAATAGCCGATAAAATTTTGGATATATAGCCCCCTCAGGAAAGTAGTGTTTCTCCTAATACGTAGTTCTTCGGCGGCCGACTTTGCTCTTTTACAAGAACTTTTACGTAAAGAAGTTGCTTCCTTAAGACGTTCCAGAAGTCACTGAGATATGGTCCTCGTTTTCGGCAGAAAAGCCCTAGTGTTAAAAGTGAAAGTAATTTATGTTGGTATCATAAAAAATTTAACGAGAAAGCCAAAAAAAAATGTCTTCCGCCATGCACATTTGCTGCGGGAAACAATGCAGACCAGGGGGTCTATTCTGCCACGTACGTTAAAGCGAACGTTCGGATTTGTGACGTCATCCAAAACTTATCCGTGCCGTATCCTAGTTAATGAATGTTCGAAAATTTGGTATTCTGGAAGCCCTCCAAAACGTTCGAAACAGACCACAGCGTGCGGAAGGCGGAGCAAATGCCAAACAGTTCGTCCTAAAACGTCGATGTCTCACAAACAAGAGTGATAATTTTTACGTCACTTCCTATTGATTATAGCCAATGAAAATTCGGCAGACGATTTTCGGAAAGCAGTGAAAACTTGTAAACTGTCGAAGTGATAAGTTACAGCCGGGCTCAGGGTACTCCAAGCAAACTTATTTCCATGTTGATTTCCCAAAACGATTTTTAATTGTTTGATAACTTTAATATTCAACAAAAATAAGGCATTTCACCTCGGTTTCAACTACAGTGCAGTAAGTTTTAACTCTTGTATGAATTTAACCCATTTATGCCAAGCGTCCCTTTTTTGGGACGGCAATATCGCTATCATTCGAAAACGTTATTTATTTTTCCTAGCCTTTATTCGCGAGTATTGAACCTCAATTCCACAAAATATTTTAATATGGCAAGTAGGATGTTGACATTTCAATTTTTATACATAACAATTTTAAATGAAATCATCCCTTGTTCAAAAAGTTGACATCAGAAATTTATCAATTACTTCTGGTGTTAGCAAAAATCGAAGAAAGTCGCAAAAATATCCAGGCACGAATGGGTTAAAGTAAATTGAATGACTATAAATATAATTAATTCTTTGATAATAGTTGAAATCGTCTAAGCCTAACGATCTGAGAACGTAAATAAACATCATGTACCCGTAATGTAGGCATTTATTAGTCCTATACTAGTGCTGTATTATATTTTTGTGTTTTTTAACTTGATAATGAATATAGTTGAACACAAATAACAACAAAATGTGTATTACTTTTGTTTCATAAATTATTTATGTATTTATTGTGTATTTTGAAATGTTTTTTTGTATCACTTTGCATGATTACTTGTTATATAATGAATTAATCATGCTTTGTAAATAGCGATCTGATCAGCGAAGACAATATTTATACATTGAAGCGATTTTTTTCAACAATAAAAACTTTAATGTATTTTCTTTATAATAATAGTATTTAATTTTGTAATGGGTGCTAGATTATTTAAATGCATAGTTACTGTAAACTCTGTGTCAAGATGTTCTTTTTCATGGAATGGACCTCATTATAGAATTCTACATTCAGTGGAACCTGCCTAATGTGACCACCCTCGGGAACGACAAAACTGGTCAACTTACACAGGTGGTCACCTTACAAAGGTAGCACTTTAATAAATTTGTTCATGCTGAAAATTCAAATAACACTTGCACAAACACTCTACAGTTTATTTATAACAGATCTCAAAATCAATAAATATCCATGAACAAAAAAGAGGAATGTAGGGAGTAAAATATTGAAACATTAAAATGCACATTGCATTCAAATTGTGTGCGACTTCCTTATACTTACGTTTCAATATGTATTTTAATACTTCTTGGTAACAATGAATAATAAAATATGAATTAAAATATAAATTTCCATTTTGCAGCTTGACATATTACTAAAGTACAGTTTGAATGTTTGGATGTTTGCACAAATATATTTCATTATACCATTTTCACTAGTGTACATCAATAACACATTTTTTAGATAACATACTGAGCTGTAACAGCAAAGTTCTAAAAGGGCTGGTCGCCAAATAAATCGCCAGGTTGAAAAAATGAAAAGAAATGTTAGGCTTTATACATGTTTGTCAAAATTTAAATATGACTCGCCACAGGGGTGATCAAAATATAGTCTTTGTAGCCTAGACAAAATTATTGTAATCCTGTGGGAAGAAAATTAAATATATTCACAGACTACAGACGCCAACAAAATGCATTACAAAGGCTAAAACCAAAGTAAATTAAGAAACAGTTAAATAGAATTATTGACAGATGGGAGATTTAAAATGCCAAGAGTATTACATTTAGAATAGGTAAAGGGAAATCAGAAGTACTCATGAATGTGTGATTAACTTCATCAAAAGTAATTGTAAATATGTGATTAACTGCATCTCACACACCTCTTACCGGAAACCATGCTGAATCAATTTTAGCATCTACAGAAATATAAAAGAATCTAGACTAAAACAAGTTTTCCTTTTTAATTTATTTATCTAATTCTTTTTGTTTTATTTATTCATCTATTGAGAAGTGTTACAGAAGAGAGAATCAGTGTTGAGATCAAATCTTGTGTTAAACAACTGAAAAGGGATATAGCATTCTATATTATCTGAATATGTTTTATATTTAAGAGCCAGTTTATACTGGAAAGTGGTCACATTTGACAGGTTAAAAAACTTAAATTTGGCAGATTAGCTGGTCACTATACAGTTTTCACAGGTGGTCACTTTACAGGATATTTTCCCCATACATTTTATATGAGTTACAATGAAATTTCATAAAAGTGTTCACTTTAGACAGCTGGTCTCTTTACCAAGGTGGTCACTTTAGCAGGTTCCACTGTATGTAATTTGTATTGAATATAACTATAAATGTAATTTGTAATGAATATAACTAGAGTGATTATTGTCATTGCAAGTTTGCCTGTAAATTGATTATTTTTTGTGAACTTCAAAAGATTAAAATTGTTTATTTACCTTATGTTTTTTAAACATACAGTATATCACTCGTACGTACAGCTGCGGAAAAAAAAGTCCCACTTGTACTTTTTTTGGCGGTCGTTCGTCGCACAGCAAAGTTACAGATACCAATCGTTTACGATTGACGTATACTTTAATTTGCTATGCATAAAAATTGCATAAGGGGCCATCTACATATTAAAATTCGCACCAATTTTTTTTTTCTCAATAGTAACCCCTAGATTTCACTTCATATTTAAAAAATTTAGCTCATTTTAACCCCGGATACCCATTTTCAAGATATTTAAACTGAAATTGGGCGAGTTATGAGCTTCCAAAATCCCCCTCCCCATATGTTAAAATATTTTTTCATACTTCAATTCATATCTCATATAATATTGATAATAGGAAGCTGATTTTTATTCGTACTATTAGAACTAAATGACCCAAACATAATACACTGTTATTATGATTTTTAATAAAATATTACTATTAATTATGAATTATTAAATTAATATTCAAAAAAATTATGAATAGAAACCTAGTAAAATTTCGATTTAAATAGATGCAGAAGTAATATTACATGGCTGTGGAAAATTTCAAATTTTTACTTTCAGTAGTTTAATTTATATTAAATAAAATATGCTATTTTCACGAGTTAAGGGACCATATATAAATTTATTAAGTGACAATTATTTGAAAATTGCATAAAATAAACGTAAATTAGATTTATTTTGTGCAAAAACACAGTAAAAGATACCGGTATTCAAAAATATCAAGTTTTGAAGCAACTAAAATAGAGGATTTTACAGTTTGATGGTCATTCTATAAAGTGTCTATTATTGCGTCCGCTACCATATTCCCACAAATAAATATTTTCCAGCTATAGAATTAGATTCAGTAAATGTATGTCTTCTAATACAACATCCTATTTCTTAAAAACTAACATCCTCAACTTTCCAGGCATGAATGTGACCTAATTTAATATCGGAAACATTAGGTACCCCCATACTTTATCAAACATTCAAAAAAACATTAAAAATCACGGTTTTCTCTCTAAATTTTCATCTGACTATAAATTAAAATACCACCAAAAGTCTTATATATAGAAGTCCAAGAATAGTCCAAGAATAGTCGAAGAATATTGCACATTGCAGACGATAGTATTAAATGAAGAAAGTCAAATAACAAATACAGTGATAATATTGGGTTGTAGGGATCGACCGATAGTATCGGCAACCGATAGTATCGGCGCCGATACCTCCAATTTTTTTAGGTATCGGTATCGGTTCTTCCGATTCTAAAAGTATCGGGAAAGTATCGGTTTCTGTTGCTTTCATCCATTTTCACCGATACTTTTCAACCGATACTTCGTTTTTCAGAAAAAACAACGCAGTCGCAACACCATTCTAGAATCCTTGTTTTGGTAATGAGATGAGAGGCGTCGTTTCATTGGCACATTTGTTTGTGCGAGTGTTTTCGAACTGTGTTTTTTTTTTAAATTGTAACCATCGCTAAATGGATGTCGTATCACCAAGTGTGGTCGAAATTATGGACGAAGAATCGTTAGATGACAGTTTAACAGGACAATCGCCTATTCTTCTAAATTATTTTGAATTCGTGCACAACACTAAATACGCTCTCTGAAAGGATTGCAAAAAACAAATGTCGAGAGGTAGGCTATAATTTTACTTCAGTTTTATGAACGTTTATTATCTCACTGTGTTGACTCGAAAAAGAGTTCATTCTTATATATACATATATATATGACAACTAAAAAGTTTGTAATATTTGCTGAAGTAACTGCAAAAATCTCTAATCTCTGTACAACAAAATTTTCTCTATAGCGAATTTTTCAACTGGAACCAAGCGAGTTCGTTATAGGGAGATTCAATTGTGTGTATATATATATATATATATAAACACACACAATTGAATCTCCCTACAACGAACTCGCTTGGTTCCAGTTGAAAAATTCGCTATAGAGAAACTTATAGTCTCGGGCAATTACAGATTTGTGTATCATTCTGTTTTGAGAAGTGTAATAATTATCAATATCTAATAATTATTTATATAGTTAATTAAAAAAATTAAAGCTGTATTAGTATAATTAGTAATACTAATTATTATATAGTTTATTTCCAATTTTGGGGTAAAAAACATATTTCTTGTGAATAATAGTATTTGGTTTATATGTAAGGGAAACACAGTACTAATCGGTGTGTACCTGCTCTTCGTACGGAAAAGATCAAATACATGGATCCTTCCGGATTAATTGTGACTTAACCCTGTCCGGAGAACCAAAATATTTGGATTTTCAAAAAGAACTTAAAAATGATCATATGAGTTCATATTAAACAGTAATCTTGCTAAACATTTAATAGTTCACTTAGTGGTTAAATAATTGGTACAGATAAATAAAACCATTAATTAATGTGAACTTATTATGCATTTTAAGGGAAGAATTTATATACGTATTTAATGAACAATATCTAAATACATATGTACTTACATAATATTGTACAGTTTATACATTATCACAATTTAATGCAGTTTAAGTAATCTAAAAAATATTTTCATATGTGAAAGAATTCTAATTAAAGAAAATCTAAATAAAAATTGCAAGAAAGAAACATATAGTAAGAGCATGCAGGAAGCTGTTTTTGGTCTAATGTGGAAACCTTTTATCTGGCAAATAGCAACAATTAGGCGACAAAATAGAAGTTGAGAAAAATTGATTTAAATATTTGCACCAGTCGGCACTGGAAATGAAATGGATTATCTTATATCCCTTTAACTCCCACCCCCCGTGTTTGTGTTCTGTCAAGCCTAAATGAGGGGCATCTACCTATAGGGTGGGGGCTTGGGCGGAGGACATTTTAAGGGAGCCTAACGCATATTCACGTAACATCTGGAGAAAATCGCCCAAAACTCTAGACTGCTAGATCGACAGCGACCACGATCGACCACGTGAGGAGAAAGAATTCCGAACCTGCACTCTAAGACGCTTCCCAGTGCTCAGCTTTTTTATAAATTCGGCCATTCGTTGGCATAATTTGAATAGAAAAGAAAGACTAGAACTACTATAAATTCACATTTCAACGTATCCACTGCTTTTTCTTTTTAATGCTTTCTACTGGGATCAAATTTCATCATTCTGTTATTCATTTTAACGAGAACTACACTCTCGTTACAAAAACTGCCCAATAGAGGCAGGTTTAAATGACTTTAAATTATGTAAAGTATCGGTATCGGTAAAGTATCGGTATCGGCCGATACCATAACTTAAAAGTATCGGTATCGGCTATTTCTGAAAATGAATTTATAGGTAAAGTATCGGTATCGGTCATCGGCTAAAATGTGGTATCGGTCGATCCCTATTGGGTTGGCAAAAAAGTAATTGCGTTTTTTACAGAAAATTCAAACAAACAAATTTTCTATCATGAAACCATTCTTCAAGTTCGACCATAGCTGAGTAATATTCATGGTTGCAGTCAGAAGAGCAGAGAGCAGCCTCTAACTCCTGCCAACATTTCAGCTGTCTAAGAGAAACATCAAGGGAAATACTGAATAACAATTTCAAAATTAGAAAGATTTTCAAAATCGTGAGCAGTCGTTTTGCATTTTCCCCTTAAATCATGTGTACGGACCAAGGAAGTTATGAACTCTCGGGTCATTTGGACCACGGACTAAACATTCTAATTTCTACCCTTGATATTCTCAGTACAAAAAACTTTGACAGATGGAAACAATATTTTCCTTGAAAATAATATTTATTTCTTTTAACTCTCGCGAGCGAAATTAATGAAAGGCGGAAAGCTTGGAACCTACAAATAGCGTTTTTCAATTTGCAGAAAGTCCCTTAAAAACGCGCAAAAATTAATTCGCAATATCTCCAATAATTATCATAGAAATTTGATGAAAATTTATATTTAGGGAAATTTGAAGGTTTTCTTTCGTTTAATAAAGTCAAAATACGGTGTTGCCATTGAGAAAAACGAAGTTGATGCAGAATTAAATATGAAGACGGCCCCTTATGCAAATTAAATTAATAGAAAATTAAAGTATGCATTATTTGCAAACGAATGGCATATATAACTTTGCTGTACAACGAACGACGGCGAAATAAAGAGCAAGTGGGACTTTTTTTCCGCAGCTGTACATATATACATATATATTTCTTAAAACTGCTCAAGTACCATGGTATGTATGTTTCTCATTTCTTCATTATTTTTAAGATAAGCTATATAGTAGAATTCTTAAATTTTATTTTCTAAACATATTTTTAAAGGGCTAAAACATAAGTGTCATGTAGCATTTTGTTTTTCAGTATTATATAATGTGTGCATAGTTAAGCTAGATAATCTTTTTTATTAAAATTCTTTCATAGGTAGGAACATACGGTGTCAGAGACGAATTCATAAATTTGATGCTTGAACAAAAAGGGCTACCTATAAGCTGAACCAAAGTATGGTCTACTTTACTGTCTTTGTAGGTTATAGCCTTGTTAGCTTACTTAGAAATTCGCAACTGCATGTGCATGGTGTAGTATTTACTAGCTGGATTCTGATCGTTGGAGCAGATATTAATTTAATTCTGCTTCATGTTTGGAATCCTGCTGGTGTGTGGCTACTTAGTTATATATATTATAGATTAAAGAACCTTGCAGTTAAAAGTAAACTCTTTAGGTAAGTGATTTCATTACTGTCAATTAATAATTAAATTGCTTAAAATACAAAGAGAAAATAAGTCTCGCTTAAGAAAAAATTCATCTCTTTTATTTATAAAAAGTTACACTTTTGTAATTACCAACTTATGTCATATTTTCCCCCCAAGGCAAATCAATATATTTTTAATTTAAGGATAAAAGTTTACTTAATCGTGAAATTCATCTGTCATTTTATGAAAGATATTTTCTGTTATCGTTGAGGCTGTTGTCTTAGTTTTTCTGATAGCTCAAAATCTTTTGTACATTTAATTTTCTCTTTATTTATTTTATTTGTAAATATAAATCATTAGCATTATTCTTGAGTGAAAATGTATTTGGATAACACTGAAGTTCAAACTTTAGTTACCTGCTTTGAAAACTGTTAAAACTTCCTTTAGAAATGAATTTTCAGTTAGCGAAGTTTTATGAATGTGAGATTAACCACTTAACAGTTTTACCCGACTGCCGGTCGGTCAGTTCATATTTTACGCTTAGCTGCTGATTTCCCAGACTTTTTCACTTTCCGGAGTTTATAATGTTTCTAACAGATTGCTCCAGTAGTCCTATAAAGATTTGAGAGAAAAACACGTGCGCTGCTGTTTCCGAGCAGGTTTATTGTTTTCTGACTGCGCGGGAAAATCGAAAATTTGTTCCCACACATTCACTCTGTCTTTCTTCACGAGTAATATTTCTTTCCAATTTGGTGATAAAATAAAATAATGATGAGCTACAGTGAGCAGCTTATAACCGAATATAACTCTGATTTCGAATCCGATGGTGAATCGGAAATTTCTGTAAATGAATCTGGGAGTTCTGAAAGTTTGTTGTCAGAATTCTCCAGCGACGAGGAAGCGGAAAGTTTGGATCTAACTACTGTTCGGATATTTTGTGAAATTGATGCTAATAATCCATCTTCTCCACCACCGTGATTTCCTTTCACAGCAAATCCTGCTGTTCACTTGAATATTGATATAAGTGATGGAACTTTACAGTATATTGATATTTTCTTTAATGATACATTTATTGAAATGACAGTTTCTGAAACGCTGAGACAGTGCTTTGTATGTTACTCAAAAAGAAACTACAACAGTAAACGAATAAGAAAAGAAACAAGATATTTTTGTCCTGATTATGATATAGGACTATGTTTATCTCCATGTTTCAAAATTTATCACACAAAAACAGAATTCTGAAATAAAATGTAAGCTCTTAAGAAATGCATTCTTTTTTCTGAAACCCATTCCTGTAACGCGTTCTTACAGTTCAGTTAGTTCTTCGGGGGGAAAGCCAACTTTAAAGTAAAAATAGTGTATTTTTTGTAATAATTAAAAATCATTATAAATAATTAAATTCAATACCTGTAAAAGTTATGATTGCTGATATGACTTTATGTAATCAATTAGAATGCAAAATTTTTTATCAAAAATATGCTTATATTTAGACACAATATGACAAGAAAAAGAGACTGTTAAGTGGTTAACAACAAGAACAAAAAAAAAGAAAAAAACAGAAAAAACATCTATAAACAGTTTATTTATATTATAAATATAGAACATTTTTGAAGGTGATAATAACGTTCTGTTAAACTGCATGATACAAATAAGTAATTTTAAATAACATAAAATACACCTATTGTACAGCTCTGGAAAAAAAGGCACTTGCATTTTCGAAGAGGAAAGTTATATATACCAATCGCTTACGAATAACAGGCCCGCAGCCAGACGATTCGACTAGATGGAGGCAGTATCCCAGGATGTCTATGTATTTTCAATTGTTTTTTTTCTCCTCTGTTATGCGAAGGCATAACATTTTTCAATCATGCTCTGGAAAAGGCGAAGTTTAATACCTCACAAGTATATGCGAAGTTTTTAAGATTACTTCAACTATGAAATACAATTTTTTCCCTAAAGTTCCCAGAGTTCATTCACACGGGGACCACACAAACTTCGAATTTTCAGAGAAGGAATCTTCAGACCACACTGGCCGATATCATATTTCTATAAACAACGAGTGTGCAAGGAAAATCGGTTCGCCAATTCGTTTCGCCAGGCGCAGTCAAAGAACTCATAATTTTCAGGTTTGCAAGGAAAAGGGAAGCCCCCATGTGATTTTTTATCTCCATTGGCTACAATCAAAAATATGCAATGGATACTGTGACATGGAGCCAAAAACATAAAGATTAGCCAGATTCGCGTAAGTCAAGCTAGAGAACTTCGGTAAGGGTTTTGTCAGTTGTATTTGAAATTTCGAAAACGCAAGCCAGGCCTCTCGGTAGATTGAAGGGATTAAGACCCAGTCTCATTCTCCTGAAATCGACCGATGCCTTCGGCTGGATGTCTTTTTCGTCGCTGTTATTTAGCGCTGGCATAGAGTACTGAAACAGTCCATAATGTGCCATACCTCCATTCATTGGACTGAAGCTTTACCCATGGTTCTTTTGGGATTACGCACGGTTTACAGAGAAGAAATAGAATCTTCAGCAAGTGAACTAGTATATGGAGAAAATCTTAGACTACCAGGACAGTTTTTTACAGCTACAACAGCCGATACACCTGATAGTAAATTTCTTGCAAGGTTAAATAGGCATATGCAACTTTAAAAACCAGTTCCTACTACTAGTCATAATTCAACAAAGATTTCTATTTTTAAAGATTTGCATACATGTTCGCACGTTTTTCTCAGGGTAGATGCTGTCAAGCCATCTCTATGTACACCATATACAGGGCCTCACAAAGTGCTTAAACGAGGTGATAAAACCTTCAATATCGTTGTTAACGGCAAGGAAAGGACAGTGTCAATTGATCGTTTAAAACTTGCTCATATGCCCTCTATCAATCCTCTTCCAGCCCCATCTTTTAAAGATGTTTCTCTGCCAGATCATACAACTGAAAAAGTACCATCAAATGATGAAACATTTCCCTCTACGGCCACTAAAACAATGCCGCCAGATGTTACTACACCCCTTTATCGAACCCGGTATGGACGTAAGGTCCAATTTACAAAAAAGTATCCTGAACTCTAAAATTCTTCTAGTCTTTCTCGTTTCAGATTTTTTTTCCGGGAGGGGAGGTGGTGTGGCGCTCCATTTCAGAGCCCGCTCCAAGGCAAGCGCTGGTCAAAAAAGCGCGCTCCAAGTCAACTTTATGAGCCGAAGATCCTTCGAACCAGCTAGCGCAGACGCAGACTCGATGGAAAAAAATAAGCAGCTTTGCTCCTCGGAATGAAAGTCAGTTTCGATGGCTCGCCCATGAATGCCGTTTGGGGCATCCCTCCTCACTACAAAAGCGCTGAATGTTTTATGTTTTCATCTTTCTGTTGAAACACCTTCTGTTGATTTTAGTTAATAAATGTTATTGTCTGTTCTACTGTTAAACGTTCTTGTTTTATCACACTAACAAGTAAGAATGGTCCTTTTTGTGTTATCTCTCGAACAGGCAAAACATTCTGAATTGATATGAATGGCAAACAATCTGTTGTCAATGTTGACAGGTAAAAGCCGGAGTTCCTTAAGGCTGATGAAACTGACATCCAGTCGTCACCAGTGGACCAGATAACTCCAACCCCAGAACTTTACAGCACTGCGATTAGCCATCCTACTCCAGTTTTGCAACTTGCTCCGGACGATCAATGATATTCAAACCACGCTACCTGTAAGCTCACGAACACTATTCTTTGCTTTCTAGGAGGGGAGTACTGTGGCGAGCAACAGAATCTGGTAGCAGAATTTTTGCGCAAATAACCGGCGCAGAACGGAAGTTTTGGACGGTGCCACGACTGTGGCGAGTGCCTGACGGTGATGCTCAGAACTTATGCTCAATGTTATTTAGCAGCGACCAATGAGCTGGAAAACCAGTTGGTTTGTTTGTTTGTGGGATTACGACCGATTAGCTCCTAGTGGGCTCTAGGTCGAAGGGTGGGGTGCCCTCCGTGGGGGTCTTTCTAACGGGTCCCAACCCGTATTTACGCTAAGTTTCGGAGAAAACCACGGAAAACTCCGAATGGTTAGGGCGAAGTACGCGCGATGGGAACCGAACCCGGGACCTTTACACTTCGCCCGTCTACCATTTCCAGTGAGGAAAAACAGTTGGATTACAGTTGGATAACAGTTGGCTTTCGCTCTGCACGGGTATTAGCTATATAACCTCTTTATTGTTAACTGTTATAATAAATAATGTTTCCATTAAACGTTAATTTGTAGTTAATTATTTTATATATTTAGGGTAATATTTCAGACCCCCACACGTTCGTTACTGCTCAAAAATCGGTCCATCATCTCAGTATAAGATGCAAGAGCAAAAAATCACAAAACTGTTTATTAAAGATTATTAACAATAATCAATATAAATCTAACTATACTGCATGGATTAATTTATATTACGTTGTATTAATTTGAAACGCTGAGTTTATTTTAACTAGACTTAAATTATAAATATACTGACTGAATCCAGCTGGCAACATTTCATTATACGCTTTCGAAAGCTCTTCCAGAACAGTCAGAATCTCAGAGGAGGAGTCTACGCAGCTCCGCGTCTGTAACGCGATCATCGTTTAAGAGTAATGGAATAAACCTACTTACTGCTAGAAGTGAAGTCCCTCAAATAAAAGAGGTGCGAGTGCCGCTTATCATGCATCTCCGATAATTGTGGAATGTCGGAAGGCTGTTCTCCTTCCTCAAGGACCCTGCGACCAATCAGATGCCCTACTTAGTCTGCGGAAGAATACTCTGTGCCGGCGACTTTAATTTCATAAAAGTTCCAGTCATCGGGATTTGTCTCCGTGCAAACCACATAAAAACCTAGATATTTTTAGCTTCTCATATCGTTTATTGTTTAGCTATACCAAAGACTGCGTTCAATTAATTACTCTCTTAATAATCAAGAGTGAAAAACCAGTGCTGAGGAGTGATATATCACCCTACCTTCGTGACAAAAATCAGCCAACCTCCATAGAGTGAGAAATCACTATTCCGAAGAGTGACATTTCTGACTCTGGACTAGGAGTGAGAATTCAAAAGCGCACTCCGGGAAAGAGTGCCTCACTCTAGGAAAGGGTGACAGCACGCCATCCCTTAAAGAGTGGACTGCTCTAATCAAGAGTGAGCTTTGACTATTTTTAAGAGTGACCGTCACTTTTTATAGGGTGATTATTCAAGGCCGTATCCAGGGGGCCCGGACCCCACCCCCCTCAAAAAAATCGATTTTTGTTAATAAAATAATAATAATGACCTCATTTTGTGAAAAATTCTGCCTTTTCTACCGTTTGGACCCTCGCCAATTTTTTTTTTCAGGGTACGGCCATGGATTTATTCCTTGAATATGCCTTGCTTCTGGCTATTAACTATTTTAGGGAAATTAAAATAATTTATTTTATATATCTATCTATATATAAGAATGTAGTAGTATGGATTATAGTATGGATTATTATTATAATGGATTATTATTATTGTTGTTTAAATATGTCACATATTAAAAGTTATTTTTTGTACAGCATCAACATTTACCCGATCTTGTGAATTAATTGAAAATAAAATCCAATATTAGAAATTTAATATTTTGCCCGTTTCTAAGCAAATTTTACCAATCTTAATACTATTGAATCTTAAAACATTTGAAATGTATCAATAATATTGGGTGTATATTAGAAATATTTCCAATATTATTAAGTAATTACTTTTAAATAACAAAATTTACATAATATGTGAATACTTTGAGAATAAAATCTATTTCCAATATTGGTAAAAATTAGTGTTTGGCCCTGATATATGCTCAAAATATTATTATCATTATTTGTAAAATTCAAATTAACATATGAAGTGTATTCAAATATTAATTATATATTGGGAATATTTCTGAAGTAGTCTCGTTACCAATAAACTTTTAAAGATTAACTCAATATTGTGAAAACAATGATATCAAAAACTAATACTGGAAAGTAGTAAGTGAACGATTTGAGAATGAACCCAATTTCCAATATTGGTAAATAAAATTCCATTATTGGTAAAAATTATAATTTAGGTCTCATAAATTCTCAAAATAATGTTAATTTTTTTTTTTCTGCTGAATTTAACATACAAAAAAAAAATCTAAATATTGGGTGTATATTGGAAATATTTTTGTAGTAGTCTTACAACTGATAAATTTTTAAATATTAACTCAATATTGTTTAAAAAATTGAAAACAAAAATCAATATTCGTATAAAGTTAATCTTAGCGTGTGGCCCAAATATATTTAAAATGCATTTATAGTGTTGGATATACATTCAAAATATATCCAATATTGATAAGTAGTTACTTAAAATAATTTTAACCTTTTTTAATTAACATAATTTTATACCATTTTTAATTTTTTTGGTTATTTTTTTGGTAACTCAGTGTTACACTGGAAATAAAAATTAATATTGGTAAAAAGTAGAAAGTTGATATTTAAGCATTATATTGTCAAATTATAAATCTTTATTGCTATTGAATTTAAATTAAATATATTTAAAACGTATCTTGCAATATCACGTGTCTTGAAAATATTCTTCGTATTGTACAAATAAATCTTTTTGCCGCATTTCCCCACACAGCACAAGTTTGTCCACAGGCAATCTTTAATTTAATACATTAGAGCTGGATATTGGGTATATCTATTAGAAGTCCATGATCCTCCAGATAACATAAAATAGATCCCTCTATTAGAGATTTGAGGTGTGATCTCTCTAATGAGTAAATAACATCTATAATATCCATTTATATAAGAGATCTATATATATGTTGCACAGTTACAATAATTAAACTTCCAGAAGATCCCAAATGTTCCAAAAATGGATATCTGTTTCATATACAAAATATCCCAGTAATCAGAAATTGATCCCTATTTCATATCCAGAACTTCTTAGATATCCATTTCTTGGCTATTTTGGATTATTATCATGCTCAGAATGATTCAAAGCAGCTGGAAAATAAATTTTACATAGATCAATGATACAAGTAATATCTAACTACATGCATTTTTAAATTCTTGCTTTTGTTCCTGTGAAATGTGGACTGTTCACAAAAAGCATGTAGTATTTAAACGACCATCCTATTCTGAAACTAAACAGATTAAGAAGGAGTACAGAGGTTCATTTTAATAATAAGATGATGGCATCACTAAAAGGTACCCGCAAGAATTCCACATGGCTACTAAATTAAACTTCTGTAACCTCTAGATCTATTTAGTTGCAGAATTCGTTTACAGTTTATGTTTTGTTTGCTCAGCCAAAACTTATCAGGTATTGAAGTGAAAGTTTCAAAATGCATGGGGGTGATCTGTATAGCCATTGAGCTATGTAAAATCCATCAGCAAAGAGATTTATAAGAACTTTCTTTATCTGCAGTACTATAACTTCATTTGAGTTAATCTGTAAGCAAACAAGAATAGAAATAAGAGTTTCGGACGTTTCTTCACATACAGAATATCGAGATGATCAACATTACTCAACAGTGTGCACAAATATTTGATATGTTCAATGTTTCTTTTTCTCCCGCTGAAATAAAAAGTAATCCCTGACAGCTTATTTTTTACCTATATAGTACAGTTTAGAACAATTTTCACTTACACACAATATTAATAAAACAATAAAAATCCTTTATGATAAAATATTTATATAAAATCAAAAGAATACTAATAATTTTGATTTTTAAATAGCTTTTATTTTAAGCATAATTTAATAAAACTTTCTTTTCAACTTTATTACAATTAACAAGTGTTTTTTTAAAATAAATAAGAAATAGACAAGATTGAATTGTTATCAAAAAGAAATTATTTGAAAGTAAATTTCAGTCATTTATACATACAAATATGAGAGTTAAAATAGTAATAACTATCTTTTAATTGAAAACCAAAAAATATTAAACTAATTGTTGGCTAAAATAAAAATATAAATTATCTGCTGATAACCTCTGTTAATGTATATATCAAGTTTGGAAATTTAAGAGAATACTTATTTTTTATCCCCCCCCCCTCAAAAAAAGGAATAGAGTATTTTTAAAATGGAAACAACATTTTATTGATTCTTTTTTTTTTTCATGAAAAGGGGTAAAGAAATATTTTTGTTTTGGCCACTTCTTCATAAAATGTACTCTTTTCTATCCCAACACATTGGTGCAGTACATAAGTAATATAAATCAAAACAAATTATTTTATAAATCCCCAACATTGCCCATTTAGTTGAAATCCCCCAGCATTTTTGTCTTGCTCCAAAATCATAATTCACAGTTTAGAGGTATGAGCAAGAATATGGGTTAGAATCCCTTAAAAAGTCACCCAACCCCAAGCAGACACCCCTCTTGTAGACTTGCCATAACACAAAGAAATAATTGAAGTTTAGAGCATGAGGGTGAACCATAATAGCCTCCATAGATAATGTCTGGACGAGGGGGTGGGACTCACAGAAACTAAGAAATTTTGTATTTTTCTGCACCTCTTAAAAAAACCGAAATTCTGGTTCTGAACATAATTTATACATATCTCATAAGATGTTTCTTATTTTTATAATATATATACATATTCATTTCTTTATTTTTAAGTGTGATTTTAAATTTCACTTTTACAGCAAAATAGCTACAAATTACTTAAACTTTTCCAAACTTCAAATTGAAAAAAAAAATTCTTTTAATATAGATTTTATGCAAGAATTATTATACTATTGAATATAGATTTAGAACAATAGATTAAGGTAAAACCAGAAAAATTCAATATGTTAGAAAAAAATTCAATCAAACCGAGGGCAGAAAAAAAAGAACACATCCCCCCCCCTTTCCCCCTGAATTTTCAGGTTAATAAAAATATGAACAAATTTTTAAATAAAAACTTTGTTAATGGAACTTCCAAGTCCAGAGCAGTCGTCAGACTAGATAATTTCAGTTTACCATGAATAACCTAACTTAAAAAAAATTCAGACGATTACAGAACTGCAAAAGTAAAAAAAATAGCCTGTGAATTGAAAAAAGTGGAAGATATGTTTTATTGAGACCCATTTCATACAGGTTTGAATAAGTTATAAAAGCAATGGCAGTGAACACACAATCAAATATTAATAATTCACAATGTCTGAGTTCTAAATCAGTGTTTCAATATTATTTCATATTCAGGATTTCTTCTAACAGCATCTGGAAGATAAAAATTATGACTTCAACAAGTAATTACAGAATTAGAAAAGTTAAAACATAACTGCTAATCTATCCTTAAAAATGGAAAATAAAAAAGTTTATTTTTTCCATAATTTGTGAATAAGGCTGAAGAATGGTTCAAAATCAGGAAAAGTTGGCAGCTAGAATATACTAGAGCATATACTAGAATTATGCTAAATACATAAAAAATAAAATTAGTTAAATCAGTTTTGTGTGTACTATACTGTTCGAATTAATTGGTACAAACGGGGAAAAAACGCCTTTTCCTAAAACTTTTAATCATTACATACCTTCAGTAGACTGATAAATCTCTATATTAGTACGAAGTATGTCCTCTTCAACATGTCTTGGCATGGACTCCACTAGTTTAAAGCTTATGTTCTTGACTTAATCATCGTGAAACCACACTTGTATAGCACTTTTTATCATTTGTTTTGATCATGCAATTCATCTCAGCTAAACGATTATTGAGAATATGTCATTAATTTCTCAATGGGATCTAAGCCTGGTGAATTACCAGGAAAATCAAACATTTTAATTTTATTTTAGGATATAAAGGTCTGTACCAATTTGGAATTGGGACAAAGGGCCAAGTCATGTTGAGATGTTCCGTCAAATGTTACCATGAATGGAACAATCCTACTCCATAATATTTCTATATATTTGACAGAATTTATCATGACTTTAAGAAGAACTAAGCTTGTAGTGCCATTTGTTGTGAAAAAACCTCAAAGCATCTGTTTAGATGGGTGTTTCACATTCTGTTGGATATGATCTGGTCACAGAGTTTCACCTTCGCTTTGTCTAACTACACTTGATTGGTATCCTTGCACAAATAAATGTGTTTTATCACTGAAAATCATCTTCTTCCAGTGGTTAACAGTTTATGATCGGTATTTTTTGGCCCATGCTAAACGTTTTTTCAACATTTTCTGAGTTAGAACTTGATTTTTCCTCGGTCTTGTTGCTTTACGGCCAATTTCCAGAAGCCTTTTCTGTACAGTTGAGGTACTCACTTCAACACCATAATCCAATAAATCCCTCCGAAGACCTGTGCTTGTCTTTGTAGGATTTATGTTGCTATTACTTATTAGAATTTTATCAGTTCTTGGAGTAGTTTTCTGTTAGCACCCACATTTTCCTTTTCTTTTTGGAGATGATGATCCGGAATCTTGAAATTTTCTTAAAATTCTTGAAACACTTTATTTTCCCACACTAACTGAAGTAGCTATATCTCTCACAGTCATAAAAGTGTGTTCATTAAGAGCGATTATTTTAGAACACGTCCTAGAGTAATATTCATCTTGAATGCAAAAGAAACTCCGTGTTACAAGGAACGCAAAATTATAACCACCAGTTGCCACACAGGAAGGCTCACAACTAAACTGCTGATCCATTGAAACCGGTCAAGATCGATCCATCACACTACCTCTAGGCAGATATAACTGATTTGAGGCGGTTCGGGTCATCACTGGTAATCACATACCAACTCAAACAAGAAAAACATGTTTGTCCCAATTAATTCGAACAGTATAGTACATGGCTTAAAGTCAAATTTAAAACTCCAAGTAAAGCACAACCTAACACATTCAACTAGGGGATGGATTTACAGAGGAGTAAGTCAACAGAACTATTCATTTGACCCAGGCCACACTAATAAGGTCACAAAACATTTTGGTTATTATTTCACTAAAATTAGAGGATAATCTTATTATAAAAAGTGTGCAAATCTACATACATTTTAGAACACCTTTAGGAGCAGGTTAAATACAATTTTGGAACAGCACAAAAGCATATCAAAAAAATTTATATGTATGGTAATAATAAATACTCTCAAGTAATATTTACATATACTGTAACCTTCTGAGTAAGAGAAGGAAGGGAAAGGGGGTTCTTACTGTTAAAATTGTGCAAATTATGCAAAAAATGAATAAATTAATAAAATAAAGATGTAGAATTTAAGCCACCTTTTGCATTCTAATTTTGTCTCTGAACACAAAAGCTACATGGAATCTGCAATAAAACCTAATATTGCAGCTCTCAAAATACAACAAAAAAATGTATTTACTATTTCTTTACATGGAAAAAGAAAAGAAATCTTTAATTTTACAGGCATGAAATGCTTGTAATTTTTTATAAAATAATCTGTCCTCTATGTCCTATTAATATTAGAATACACTGATATGCAAAGTGATTGAGAGTACGAAATACTTTATTAAAAGAAAGGAACACACTATATAGCTTTTCTTAATAACTAACATCAAACTAATAGTGACAAAATAAATATAACTCACACTAACTACTTTACTAACACATTACTTAATATGGGTAAATTAAATTTACAAATTATTACAATCCATTAAAAAATAGAAAATATTCAGGACTTGTACTATACTATTTCATGTAAATAAGAAGAGAGTAAAATATAAAATAAAGTGACAACTTTACAATAAAAACTTTCATTAACAGGAAGTAAAATAACATCAAATGACAACATTCTTTTTCTTAGAAAAGATCACATCTATATATGGAAGATGAACAAATGAAAGAAATAACTAAACGGAAGTTTGAAAATACTTTTAATTTCCAATCCGGTAATTTACTAGGATTCGGTACTGACAGAGGTGTAGCAAGAGGGGGACAAGGAGGGGCACAGTAGCCAAAAGGCACCAATTTGTATATACAACTTTTTTCAGTACATTTTGTAAACAGAAAGGGGTGAAAATTTATTCTCGGGAGCTGAAAATCCTTGCTACATGTCTGAGTACTGAACCCAATTGATAACCTAGATATTTTTGAAGTCAGTTAAAAACTAGACTAAAGATATTTTTGAGTAATATTCAAATATACATATGACAACATATGCACATGGACAAGGTTATTACACTTTGTGAATACTGCAGGGTTAAAGAATCTCAATTTACCTTAATTTAATAAGCGAGTAAAGTTTACATTTACATATTGTATTAGTAAAATTGAAAAAAAAATAGTATATTTCATCTCATTTTAGCACAAAGGGTGACACATGTGATATGCCCAAGCAGCAATTCATCAGTGGCCAAACTTTGGCCAAACATCGCTCACCGAGGAAGTTGACATGGGGCCAACATCGCCGGCGATATGGGCGATTGATTGGGCATGTCTCATCGGGTGAAGATTGGCCAATCTTCTGGCGCCAATATGGATTTGATCGTTGGTCGAACAGTCGCCAAACAGATACCAAAGACTTTCATCGTCGGTCGAACAGTCGCCAAACAGATACCAAAGACTTTCATCGTCGGTCGAACAGTCGCCAAACAGATACCAGACTTTCATCGTCGGTCGAACAGTCGCCAAACAGATACCAATAACTTTGATCGTCGGTCGAACAGTCGCCAAACAGATACCAATGGCTTTCATCGTCGGTCGAACAGTCGCCAAACAGATACCAATGACTTTCATCGCCGGTCGACCAATCGCCGAACAGTTACTATCGACCGTTGATCAGTTGCCAAACGGTTATTATCGACGGCCGACCAATCGCCAAATGTTAACCCAAGCAATCCCAGCCTTTATACCCCAGTTTCTATTTTATATATATATAAATTATTCGCTCTAAAGGTAATTTTATTATTCCAGGTATTTATTTTTCAATCTGACAAATAGTACTTTATATATATGTATATATTGTCACCTTTAATAAAAAGTGGCACTGCCAGAAGGGGAGGGGGCAGTTAAAATATCAGGATATGTATTTCTGCCCCCCCCTTCATATTTTCACTTTACTTAGTATGAGCTCTCAGATATTTACACTCACTTAAAAAAAGTATTTGAGTGCAAGGCAAAATTTTTTATTTTTCAATCTGACAAATAGTACTTTATATATATGTATATATTGTCACCTTTAATAAAAAGTGGCACTGCCAGAAGGGGAGGGGGCAGTTAAAATATCAGGATATGTATTCCTGCCCCCCCCCCCCTACATATTTTCACTTTACTTAGTATGAGCTCTCAGATATTTACACTCACTTAAAAAAGGATTTGAGTGCAAGGCAAAATTTCCTATTTTGATTTTGTATAAATACCCAGTTTAAAACACACTCGATCAAGAAATAAATAAAATATATAAATGTGTGTGTATATACAGTAGTACCTCGACTTATGCAATTTTCAAATCTCATCAATTCGCCTTTTTTATTTACTAAATAACTTTGGTTTACGATTTTAATAATGTAATTTGCTATATCATCTTAAGATTTTTCTAAATAAGAAAATTAGTTAAATTATTCTTTGAATATGCAAATTTAATCCCCCCCCAAAAAAAAATTATGGCTATGCCTGTGTATAATGAAGTAACATCCTCATACTTTAAAACAAACATTAAAAATGTTACTTTTTATTAATTACTTGTGGGCATAAACACAAAAATGTATAGAAAATGGCATCTCTGATATTCATCCCCCCTTTCTGCATACTGTTACATAGTAGGTTTAAAAAAATGCTCCTATATAAAACTCTGCCTACACTCACACTAATTTTAAGCTGATCAAGTGTAAAAAATAAAAATATATGTAACTTATGCAATCTGTATGTAACTTAAATTAGGTAAAAAAAGGTGGAGTTGGTACCATATGGAAAAACAGATTTAAATAAATAATTATTCTCCAAGTAGAGGGTTCCTTTTCTTTTCTTTTTCATGCACTAAGTACTATTTTTATACTCTAAACTGACATATTTGCAGTCCCAGGTTAACTTATACAAAGTTGAGAGTTGATCAGTTACTTCATATTATAAAGTTTTATTGTACTTTTTTCTTGGAACCTTTAAAATGGCAGCTTCTTCTGCAGTAGGTTTTCATTTTGTCGAATGAATGCTTATTAAACCTATGAAAAATATTTCACCACTGTTACCCCCCCCCCAAAATTTTTACACTTAAACTGGTGCCCCCATTATGAAATGGCCAGTAGTTCAGGCATTTGTAGTGGTGAAAGACTTGATTATTAAGTACCCTCCAATCAAAATTTATACTTACCATCTTCTTCAAAAGCATTTATCATTAAATTTTTATGAACTGTTGCTAATCACAAAACATGTTTTTAAAACCCCATTCATAGTTTTCTCAATAAAAAAGATTAATGACACAGATTTTAATGATATTCAAGGTAAAACATAAATAAAAATAAAAAAGTTTATTAACATTCTTTATTACATACAAAATAAATCAGTATTTCATGAAATAAATAAATATATATGCAATGTTTTTTCCCTCTTTCCATTATTTTCCATCTACTACTTGTTCGTTGTTCTCTGGATGAAAGTTGATAACCAGAAACTGGGAAGAAGAAAAAAAAAAAACAACAAAAAAAAAAAACAATGTACAATTTAGAATTTATAAAACATTGGAATCTCAGAAATGTCACATTTAAGATAAACAAGAATAAAACATTAAGTACTTTCAGATGCAGTAGTATCTTAAAAGGTTTCAGTCAAAAGGAGGTATATAATTTCAGTCAAATTGCAAAAACTCCAGCCGGCAATCAGACATAATTTAGTTGCCCTCCCCCCAAAAAAATAGTAATTTTAGAACATTAATTAAATTACATGAAATAATCCATTAACACCAAGTGCACACAAGTAGTTCATAAAATAACAAAAATAAATTCTTTAATTTCTTAACAAAAATAATAAGTCTATTTAAGGAAGTTAATTTTTTATAAAAATTTATTTAAAATTAAATGCTCTATTAGTTTTTATCTATTTGATAGTAATGACAATTTATCCATGTTGTGTTTAGTGAAGAAAATTTGGAAAACTAATTACTTATTAACACGTGAGAAACCTAAGCTTACCTTTAACAGTTTACCTTTGTATAATAAAATGATATTTTTCTTTTTACCGTATTTACTCTTGTATAACGCACACTTTTTTTTTTTTTTTCAAAAATTTAGGGCAAAAACTCTCTGTGTGCGCGTCATATTTGGAATAATTTTTCATTGCTGCATATAATCACACGATATAGGTTTGAATCAAAAAAAGTACTCAAAGAAGAAAATAAAACTGGAAAAATCTTACTTAATAGAAGTCATTTTTTGCTACATATATTTTCCCCTCCTAACACTTCTTTCATACAACAGTGCTAGAAACATTACATTAATATAACTAGCAATCCTTATTGGTGCTACCTTGCTCTGGTCACAGTCCTCGTCATCACTGGCACAGTCAATGTCCTCGTATATCATATCGTCTTCTGTTCCATCCATCCGATTGGAAATTCCAGTCACTTTGAAGCTCTTTCTTATCGGCTGAGATGCAATTCCAAGCTTCAAATATCCATTCACATATGGTTGCGAGAGAAGCACGCTTCATTCTCCCACTTGGAGTGAATTTGTGATCTGTTGTTGTCATCCAACAATTGTAGGCATGCCGAAATGCAACCTTAAATGGTCGGTAGATGACAGCATCTAAGGACTGCAGTACTTTCGTCATCCCACCAGGTATCATGACTAAATCACTTGAGTGACGAATTTGCGCTTTTATTTCACAGGTCCTGTGTCCACGGAAGCTGTCCAGAATCAGCATTGATGGCCGACGTAAAGCAACAGCCCAACGTTCCCACACAACTTTAATCCAGTCTTTCATGAGCTCCTCTGTCATCCAACCCTTTTTCCTGGACTCTTACAATTATCCCGACTGGAAAAGATACCTTAGGGATAGTTTTTCTTTTAAATCACATACGGTGTCAGCCGTAATGGACAGCATAATGGTGCATCATTGCTTGTCTGCTCCTGTTGTGCGCATTTGAATGCTTCTGTCTCCAACAGGATGAACAGTTGTGGCTTCTGGCATGTCAAACCACAATGGAGTCTGATCTGCATTGCCAATTTATGACATCTGATATCCCTTTTGTTTTCGCAGCCTTATAATGTATTGGGAGAATTTGGTACGCTGTTCTTCGTATTCTTCCGTCAGCTTTTGTGACAGCGTCGTTCTTCTCCTGATAGACTGTTACAGATCATAAAGCGTTGCACTCAGCCATGGCTCCCCTTGATGTCTTCTCTTGGAATATTCATTTTCTTAGCTATTTTACAGGCCTCGAACATCAACATTTCTACTGAGACTGAGTATCCCAAATGCCGCAGATCCATTACATAATTCAAAAGCTGCTGCTCCACTTGCGGATATTTACACGACTTCCCCCCCCAAAAGCACATTTTTTAGATGGTGCTTTCTTCAGTTTTTCTTCAATATCACTCTCACACGTTTGACTCGCCAACACCGAATTTCTGACTTGAAACATGGTTACCATTTTCTTCTCCAACCCTTAGGTAATTACTGAACTACTTTCAACTTAAATGCTGCAGCATAACTAGTTCGCTTTACCATCTTACTCCCACGTTGTCAAAAGACTCTCACAAATAATGAAGGAATGGACAATATTTGTGTGACATTATTTTGCAACCAACACGTGACCCACCAACTGCTGTGATTTGTTCCATAACGCAGGGAGACCGGGTTGGGTTGGTCCATTTTTGAATGGGGGAAGAAAATCCAGGATCATTCCTCTTTATCTTTTTCTTTAAGCTAAGTGACGAGCGTAATGCCCAGTCCAAAACTGACAAAAAGAGAAAGGAAATGCTGGTAGTTTAGGTATTTGGAAAGCTGGACTAATAATTTTGAATGGAATGCTTAGGTTACGAATCTACAAAGTCTTTTGAATGTCAAATTTATGGTGCGCGTTATATACGAGGTAACAAAATTTCTCGATTTTTTCTTGTTAAGTATAGGGTGCGCGTTATACATGTGTAAATACGGTATTTGAACACCATGCATGTTATGATGAATAAAACTTCAACCATCAATAAGCTTGACTTACTTTGAAGAAATGATGTAAGCTGATGAAGTTATCAAGTAAAATTTAAGCATAATGCAAATCCGGGATACTATGTTTCTTAATATACATGCATAAGATTTTGCCTATATTTTAATTTCAGTGACTGAATTTTGGTAGGGCTTAGGATGCCATGGGGCATCCTAATAGGGCTGAGGTAGTGGATAAGGCAGGGTTGTTATAATTTTGCCCAGCGCGAGGGGAAAAAAAAAATAAAAATTTCAAATGGGGGCTTTTTGTGACAATCATTTGAATTAAATGATTAAGGATGTTTTATCTTAAAAAAAGTTATAAGTTCTAATTAGCACTAGTATAGTACAGTGAAACCCCCTGATTATTCCATAATAAAATCTATTTGCTTTAAAATTTGTTTTTTGTGTTTTCCCAGAACAAAAAGCTCTACAGCCTACTTCTATGAATTTCTCTTTTTGTGTGACTCAATGTGTTGCTCCAATGGTAAAATCACTTGTTACTTAGACATAATCTCACGTCAACTACAAGATTTGTACATTACTTGATAAACAAAAGCACTTACCTTAATTTCGTCTTTCCTTTTTTATCAGAAGGGTGGGGGGAGGGGTGGCAATCATCTTCCACAACATCTACCAAACAATAACAGGCCGAGCTTCATCCATAAAAACAATTAAAACAAAAATTAAGCACCATGGAAAAATAATGAAAGCAAATGCAAAAACATATGTACAAGTGTGAAACTAATTATTACAGAAGACTTCATCTTAACCTGCATAAAAATAAGATTGGAGATAAGTCAGTTCAGCAAAATTCTGGTTAAAGCCAAAAAAAAAAAAAAAAAAGAAAATCAGAAACACTTTCAAATTTTAAATACGCATTAAAGTGCTATATATTAAAAGCGTATCATATGTTATTTATGGGTCGTCCCTATTTTTGTTCCTTATTCCATTAACTTAGAAATTAGGGTTAATGGAATGATGAATAATGTATCATTATTCATGATAGTGCCGTATTTTTCTCCCTTATTCCATAAAACACATCTTTAGAATCGAAATCCATCTAAAAATTGCCGACTAAAACTGTTTTAAAATTTCTGCCAAGCATATTCCAACTGTACTTCACCATTTTAAATACTATTTGGAATGGGCATCATAATCCATGATTGTGCCGTGTTTGTCTTTCTTGGGTTGATTTCTACATTAACGCCTGGACTCTCGCCAAGGTGATGATAATTAAACATATGCAGTTACCACAGCGATTTTTTTTTCTACAGTAGAAGACCCAAAATACGCCGGGCTGTAAAATCCGCACTGTCTGTTCAATGTAAACAAAGAAATCTGCCCTGCCAGCTGCAAGTTCAGAAAACTACAGTATAACCAGAAAGTAAAACTAAATAAGCTATTTCCACTTGAAAAAAATTTTTTAGGAGTCTGTGAGCTCTAATCTTAACATTGATAACTGTCAAATGACTGACAGTGACATAATTGACACTGAATTATGACCACATGACGCAGACTCTGACACAGTAACAAGTGAGGATGATCAAAAAGTTGATAAATTAACATTTAATGAAGGTTAGGCTGTGAGAAAGAAATATCTCAGATTTGTAGAGCAACAAAGCTGTGTTACAAACAGGAAATAATTGAAAAAAAAAAACTATAATTAGAACATCCCAGTCCTAAACTGTTGAATATACATGTTTAAATAAGTTGTACTATAATCTCATAATTTTGTATATTCCATTAATCCTCTGTATTTTTATATTATGATTCTAATTATAAGTAACATGATTTGCTTCCCTTGATCTCTATTGTATATTTTTTTCTATTATTTTCTGAGGGGGGGGGTGGAAATAGAATAAATTTCCTATTATGACCCAAAATCCGCAAAATTCTAAGATCTGCACAAGGTCTGGAACCAAGCTGTGTGGATTTTGGTTCTTCTACAGTATTTATGTGGTAACCATAATTTTGAATTAAATGGCGATTTGGAACAACCTGTAAGTACAGCATTCCATTACTTATTCATTTATTTTGGGTTGCCAATTAATCTAGTTTTAATAATTGTCTTCAAATTCCTTAACGGGTGCGTTCATCGGTAATTTGTTCACTTTCATTTTCATCTAGTTCTTTTGGGAGAGCGTTGAAACTCATACATAACTCTTAGAGACCCATGACTGCAAAGCTTGCCAAAGTGAGGCAATTTTTTAGGTTGGCAAGAGTGGGGGTGTTAAAATAGGAATCAACTCTTTCTTGTTCCATTTTCTATTTACAATGTTTTGAATAAAAGAAAAAATATCTTGAGTGACTCCATTTGACTTTCCGACCACTTTATCTTTACCAAGCATTTAAATAAATTTCATTTAACTCAATCGGATGCAGTGTTAAGGCACTAGAGCACCATGGGTGATCACTCACCCTGGTGACCATGGTTTGAGTGCTGTAATGTATAAGAACGCTTTTTTGTAGTCCTGTAAAAAACTGTAAGTTATACACTTACTAAACTTTATGCAGTATGTAAAACAGAGACCTATAATATGCATACCTAATATGAGCTCAATCGAATGCACTATATAGATACTAGCTCACTTCCTTAGGCTATAATAAATAAGAATTACATTTTACAACCCTGTGAACAAACTATCGGCTCTACACACATCAAAATCTATGTAAGTCATGTCATAAGACCACGATGTTACCCAATTTGAATTACATCAGATGCACCATACTAGCAGACTTTCAAGAATTTCTGACTATAGCCCAAAAAAGGAAAAAAAAAACAACTAATATTTGCCCCGTAGAAAACTACTAGTCTTATACACAACAAAATCTATACAGGTTGTGTAACGGTGACCTATAATATACATCCCCAATTTAAACTTACTCAAATGCACTATTTAGATGCTAGCTCACTTTAAATGATTTATATTCCATAGGCCCATAATCAGGGTCCGACAAACACCATGAGCCCACTCACCTGGGCGACTACAAAAAATCTTTTGGCGACTAGATTTTCCTGACTGGAAAAGAAAATACTGTCATCCCAAGCACTTATGTTTTTTTAATTAGGCGCATTTTTACGGTTTTTCTCCCTCCCATACGTCACGGTAATGTTTACCAAACTGAATCCCCACCAAGTCAGTGGATCGAGATCTCATCTCACTCACCTTGAATTGCAAGCTAAAGCTATCTCAGGATCACAAGATGCTCAGGGTAGTTCTAAGAAATAGCTCAGTGATGTCACGTAGAGTTAAGCCTATTGGTTACTTGCCCCTACTAGATGTCCCGCAGAATATGCCTACCAAGATTAAGTGTGACGTCACACGCTACAAGCCTATTCATTTTTCCTTCCCTTTCTTCCCCATAACACTCATTTACTTAACTCTCTATAACTGACCCTTCCACTCGCAAATTCATTCAATCTCCGTATGCAAGTGTTTCGCTGCATGGCGATTTGCAGAGGTTGTAATTTCTTCAGAAATACTTCTACTTCCACTCACATTTTTAGTTGACAGCATGGTTGACGGAGATTAGCCTATAAATATGTGCAGTTTACTGTGTTGCGAGCGTTATGTTTTTTTTTTTTTTTTTTTTTTCAGTCAAGCAAGTGGCTTTAGTTAGAATTTTTCTCTGAAGTCTTATAATCAAGAAAATTAAAATGAAGAGAAGTATCAAACAGAATTCACTGTTGTGTAAGCAAAAGAAAATAGAGGGATTTTTTATTTCAGATAAACTTGATCATAAAAAGGCAGATGGACTGGATATACAACAAAGCTTCGGATATACAACAAAGTCAAAATATGATGGAGGTGCATGAAAATTTTAAAATGAGCACAAATGAAAATAAAACTGAAACTGAGTATAAAAATTTAGGAAAAAGGAAATTTCAACTGTCTTGGCTGCAAGATTTTGATTGGTTAGAATATGAAGATGGAATTGCAACATGCAAGGTTTGCAACCTTATTTCCCAAATTAAGTGACACTACCTCAAGAGTAGTACAAGGCTACTTGTCCAATTTTAAATTGGAAACTTTTCTGATTGCCATCTTCATTGTGAGGAAGGAAAACATGCAAAAGAAAAGCCATGTGACATGCCTACATTAGCCAAAAGCCATGTGGCACATAGCTTTTAGCTAAATGCCTAAAAGCTATGGATAAAAAAACATTTGATCGCTTAACAGCATTATTCGGGCTATATTCTGTATCTGGTGCTGTTTACACGTTTCAATTGGTGATCGTTCTGGCGCAGTCGTGGGCAATGCACAGTGGGAGTGAAGTACCCTGCCGGTGGTAGTTCTGACTGACAACCATAAAGAAACGTGAATCATCTCGTCAGTCTGGGAATTCGTAATTGTTTCATGTTATGGATGGAAAGAAATGAAATATGTTATGTTATTGTATGAAAAGAATGTGTGTGTGTGTGTGTTTGTTAGAAATATGGTATGAATATAAAGCTAAATAAAAGGAAGCATGTTGGTTTTACATTATCAGCCAGTGTGTGTATTTGTTAGAAATGTAGTGTCAATATAAAACTAAATAAAAGAAAGCATGCTGGTGTTACATTATAAGCCAGTGTGTATTAGAAACATTTTTGAGCCGTTAATTAAAAAAAATAAAGGTAAGTGCTTTTTTTTAACAAATAATTGCAATGCTTAAGGTTTTTAATGTGAATTTTAAATTGATATTTGATGTTTTTATGTTTTCGTAAGTGCTATTTACGTGCTATTCTAATCATACTGCCTTCTTATGAGGTGTACAACTAGGTTGTTCAATTCACTGATGCTTTTTTTAGTTGTAAACGGGACAGTGTTTGCCCAGTTTACATTAGCTGTACAACTGAGTTGTTTAATCCACTGATGTTTTTTTGAGTTGAAAACGGGACAGTGTTTGCCTAGTTTACATTATCTGTACAACTAGGTTGCTTAATCCACTGTAGTTTTTTTAGTTAAAAACGGTCCACTGTTTGCTCATTTCAAATTGCCTGTTACTGAATTTGCAGACTTTTTTTTTGGTTAAATATGGATGGTGTATTTTGTTTTAATGTTTTCGTTAGTAGAATATATGTGCAATTTTAATGTGTTAAAAGACTTTGCCGACTGTGCAAGATGGTTGGCGACAGTCGCTGGGGCTTGGCAACCGCCACGTGAACGGAAGTGAAAAATAATTCTGCATAGGAAATTCACAATCGCAAATTACAGAGCTGGAGCCCATCTCATCTGTAGTGGGGTTCGGAACAATAATGTTGATCGATGGGGTCAAAGATGCAATGTTGTTATTTTCAGTATTTACATACTTCATTAATTATATGATTAATAAAACATTTATTTCACATTTAATGATTTATTAATTTTATTTGCATATATGAAACATATTGTGCAGTCAAAGAGGTCCCCTCTCCAATGTGCGCCCCCTGGTAGTCACCAATTCTCTGTGGCACCGAGTTTATATAAAAGTGTAAAATATCATTACCCCTCCCAGACTGCAACTCTGGAACCGCCCTTGATACTATCTATCAGGAAGATGCACAAAGCATTATTTCTATAAGTAGTTGAATATTTGTTAATTTTGCCTGTTACTCATTTGGTTATTTTTACATGCCGGGTCGGGCATGTAAGGGAAAAAAATGCATGCCCGATTTTAATTTTTACATGCCCCGGGCATGTGGGGCAATTTTCGAGCCCTGCTGGGTATGAGACAGGCTGAGCCCAAGTCCAAACCTCGCCCAGGCTCTCTCTCTGTAATGCAAGATTGCCTTCGGACTTGGGCTTGCCAGAAATTTTTAATATACTGATGTTTTGGATTAAATTTGGGTACTTATGTATTATCCCGGCAGTCATTCCCACCACACTATTTTTCCATCAAATTAGTTGCCAAACTGTTACCAATCGTATTCAAAACCATTAGTAATTTCATATGCCCAGCACTTCTATTGGCAAAAAAATCACTCGTCTTGGCGGACCGCCACGATAATATGTAATACCTAAATTTGTTTTCATGTTTTTAGATCTCTAATTAAACATACAATTTTAAAACGTTATTATTCTAATAATTTAAATATACACTGTAGCAAGTTTGTGCCCAGGGTGGGGGGACCAGGGAGTCTGGTCTCCCCCTCTGAAATTTTAAATTTTGTTAGCAAAATAATAATGATGAAGTTTTTTGTGAAAAATTCGCCTTTTTCACCATTTGGTCGCCCCTCGCCCCCCCCCAAAACGTTTTTCTGGGTATGGCCCTGCACTGAAGAATGGGAATAGCCTGTGTCCTGATAGAGCCATCTGCCTGAACAGCCACTTTGTAAGGAAATCATTGTGTTTAAGCAATCAGTTCTTTACTTATTGTAGTAGTTTGGAATCAAAGTAGCACAAAATCAGTGGCGTATGCAGACTTCCTTCAAGGGGTGGGGGGTGGGGAGGTTATAGACATAACTTTGTATTAAAATGCGTAATATTTAAGTTAAAAATTCAAAACTTATGGACATTTTGTCAAAAAAATTTTGACAAGAGCAGGGTGTTGAACCCCCCCTCCCCTGTATACGCGACTGCACACAATTATGTAAAATTTGTAAAGCTAGATATAGAATATGGATAGACCACTCTTTTATTTTTTTAAATGAAAAGAGTGGTTGATGGTGGTGGAAAATAAATAATTTTACTACTAAAACAGTGTTGTTATATGCTAACTGAACCAAAATATAAACAAACATATTTTATGATGCATTTTTTTAGCTGGCATCACAAACGCTATTATGACACTAGAAAAGGTGTCATTTGTATATTTTAAACTATTATACTAAGATCAGCTTTAATGAAGCATCTTCCTCATCGAACAGCTTAGAAAGTAAATTCCTTTACGCTAAATATACTCAACTGTACTTCCCCCTCAGAATTTTACGTTACGTGTAATGCTCTAATGACGGTCGAACATTGTTAAAATAGAAATATTTACCATAACTTTGAATTACTTAAAATGGCGGTACAATGCGTACTCAGAGCATCAACCACACTTCATTATAAAGGATAAAGCTGTACCGATCTAACAAATGATACTTTTTAAGCTGTTTCAATAGGATCATTAAAGCAATATTTCAACAAACAAAAAAATCAGAAAATAGTAAAAGAAATAACTTACCCTAATTCGAAGAAAGCACCGTAGTAAACAGTAAACATCGGCCGAGCCGCACCCGTTGCCACTGAAAAGAAGTAAAGTGTCCCAGATTCCGCAGCGCCATCTGTTAAGTAATTTCGAAGCGAATTTGGGCCGATATCAAACCCTGAACGATTAGCGGCCAGTTTTTAAGTGATCGTCGGTCGATATCGCCCCAAACAAATTCCGAAATCTGCTTATGATGTCGGAAATTTAGCATCGCAAGGCGACGTCGCGCCAAACAGATGACGATGTCGCGTTCTGAGGACAAAATTTTAATATCGGAAGCGATGATGGGCCAATGTTATTATGATATTCTTATAATATGACCGAACAAATCCCAATCAAATCGATGTTTGGCCAATCGTTTGCCAAACAGTCGTGCTGCTTGGGTGGTGTCTAAACTGGTGTCCCAGTTTTTGATTTGGTGTATACCAAAGTACAGATATGAGAATATGAGATTAACAAGAAAAGGAAAAAGTCTGAAAGAATGTCCAAACAACTTTTCAACAATAATACTTATGAATTTCAAGTTCAATAAATACTTTAATTATTACTGATACTAAATCAATCTTACTTATATACAACTTAATGAAAAATCAGAAAATTTTTGAAAAATTGAAAAAACTCAGTTCATTTTAAACATTTGAAAAGGTATGAAAAATCTCATCTCTGAAAGTAGCATTTTACAGTTTACTTTTTGAACAACAACTTTGAACAGCGAAAAAAAAATCAAAGCTACAGGGGTTTTTAGGTTTTATTTAAAACATTCTTTTTAAGAGATAGAGAGGGTGAACGAGTAAAAAAAAATTTTTTTTGAAGGCACTAAATATAGATTTTTATACTTTATTTCATTGTTACTTGATAAAATATTACAAATATGACTTGATTTTGCCAGTAAATTATTAACTTGATGCCAAATATGGAATAAAACAAGTCATATATATTCATTGATTTAATAAATTGATGAAACTTTACCAAAATATATACATTGTTTTTCTTTTAAGAATAGCCCCTATAACTTTCTCAATTTAATCGAAATATTTATAAATTAATACATAGTCACTAACTTCCCCAAAATAACATAACTTTAGTAAACAACTAAAAAAAATAATAACTAATGCATGACAATTTGGAAAATAAGAAAAAATAATTTAAAAAAAGAAGTGAACATCTCAAAAAAAGTTATTCAAAATAATGGGATACAGGCTTTGAAAAAATCAGTACATAAAGATCAAAAGCATGCACACTCTGAAATAGTATTCAAGAATATTGAATAAATAAATAAATAAATAAAACACAAAAATATGTGTGTGATTACCAATTATATAAACCTATAATCTTCTTCTCTTTAACAGAATGCCACTGACAACAAAATTCAAAAGATTTCTTCCAGGACCAGTTCAGAGTACTAGAAAATAAAAAGATAACTTGATAAAAAGCCAAAATTAATCATTTTTTCTTGCAAACACTCACCTTCATCACTTGGCTCTACAAGCTTTAAAGACAAGCTAGATATGTCAAAAACTCTATATAATGCAGAAAGCTTTATCGTGGATTGCACGATGCACTTTTATAGAACAACAAAACTGCAGGCTTTATGCAACTTTTAAGGGGAAATTTAAAATTGTGGAAATAGCATCTGATAGCTAATACTACCTCTATTTGGGGAAATACAGTAATGTTACGGATTTTTCTCTTAATATTTTACAATTCTTGTAAATTAACCATTTGTGAAAGTGCATGAGTACTGCTAGTCAAGAGAAATTCTGAATTTCAACTGAATTCTTTTAAATCTTATTCAAAAGTTGCATTATTTCTTGTAAAAAGCACCTTGATAGAAACATTTTGTTATTGCTCACTATACTTAACAAAATAATCTTGTGAGAAATGCTACCCATCTGACTCAATGCTTTAGGTTTACATTCTTCTAAAATGGGATTGTAATGCTTAAAATCCAAAAGAATTACATAAAATTAACACACACACATGCATATTGCATACTGAACATGCATAACAAATGACATTATAAAACTAACTCCTGAATTTAAAAAATAACCTAAAATAGTAAATAAATAAATACTTACACCTTAGATCATCCAAAGTAGCATTCTTCTTCATCAAAGGTTGTTAAAAAATCACACAGTGCATCGCTGTTATTAAGTCTCCTATATTTAAAGAATATGAGCATTTAGTAAATAAAAAGTATTCTAAAAGTTTAGTTTTCTGAAGCAATCAAGTTATATATAGCCTTCAGTTATAAGAGCCTTCAGTTGAAATTTACATTCAAGCATCATTGCAAAAGCAAATGATTTGCTGGTAGATCAAGGGGAAGGAGGGGCAGCACAATTTCAGCCCCCACCCCACCCCTCATATCCAGGCACCAGTTATGACACACTGGGACCCAGGTCAGAAGTTATAAATCTGAATTGGGGGTGAGGGGCTCTTTACTGTCACTGGCAATTGTCTTCCTGTATTTTCCACGGTGCTCTTGTACAAATTAATGTCATGATTAAATAAATTTAACATGAAATATGCTTTATAAATGTGAATGTTCATGAACATTTTCTATGCAATATATGAAATTAGCTTTCTAAAAATGAAGTTTTAAAGTAAATCTTAACTTTTTCATGATATAACTGAAAACGATAAATTTTTATTTACCGACAACTGCTCATTCATCAATAAAAATTAATTGAATGTCAACAATTCTTTAAATTGTCTAAATATTGAAAAGTATAAAGCAAGCTTTTTTATAAGAGGGACACACGATGTGAATATTATCAGATATAGATAAGAATATTCCTGATTAAAGCATCTTTAAAATAAAACAAACCACATTAAATTCGGCACATCCATTTATTTGGGATCTATTTTAGCACTGAGACATCAAACTTTTGGGAAAAAAAAAAGAAACACGCGTTTCCTATGTTGAAAAATTTAATGAACTAAATTCACATTCTGCTAAAATTTAAGGACTCTTAAAATCTGGAGCCTGGGTCATATGCCTCCCTGTCCCTGTGAGAATCAATGCCCTATTATATTGCATTAAATTTTTCAGTAATATTTGATTGTTTTTCATAAATTTGTATTTGTATAAGTATGTTTTTCATAAATTTGCATATAAATGAACCTAAAATAATTTTTCAGATTTTAAAGGAAAAAAAATGTATATATTAATAAACAGTGGTAATTCATCAGTATTAATATGATATTTAGATGCTGGCACATTAAAAATATTGGCATGTGTAATATGAGGAATATTTGCAATATAAACCCAATATTGTGGAATCAGTGTCGTAGCCAGTCGGGGGGGGGGTTAGGGGGGGGTAACCCCCCACCAATGAGGAATTTTTTGCTAAACAAAATGTATATTCCTCACGCACTTATTACACGCACGTAGAAATATTTCCAATATATACATAATACTCTGGATATACATCATATGTTAATTTAAAAATTCAATAGAAAAAATATTATTTTGAATTTACATCCAGGTAAAAAATAAATTATAATAATATGAGAATTTTATTTACCAATATTGATTTAGTAGAAGACTCTGGAGAACCAAAATGTATGCTGTCTGCCAGTGTCAGTAGCTTGCCACCTGCAAGTTCAGAAAACCACAGTATAATCACACAGTAAAATTAAATTCTTGAAGAAAATGATATTTTAGAATTTTTGAACTCTGCTGATAACACTGATAACCTTTAGATGATTGACAGTGACAAAATTGACACTGTATTATAGTCCTAAGATAGACTCTAACAAAAACAATTCTGAATATGCACAAAACTCTCATTACATTAATACAAAATACATTATGAAATTATCAATAATTTACCTTTTAAGGGTTCCTTCACCCATTATATCATGCTTCTAGACAGGGGCGTAGCCAAGGGGGGGGGGGTTATGGGCCCTATGGGGGAAATTTTTGCCATACAAAATGTATATTCTTTACTACATTATCACGCACACGTATACATATATATGAGTTGTAGTAGTCGTAACCCCCCCCCCATGAAAAATTTCTGGCTACGCCCCTGCTTCTAGAGAAGGAATTAAAAAATGTAATTAGAGAAAATGATGCAGGTTAATTTTAATAGAAACCGTAAAATATGCATTATAGGAAAGTTCCAGCTAAAATAAGATTTCCAAAAAGTCACATTTAGATGTCGAATGGCCACTAACATAAATTAAGTGTCAGTTGAAAAGTATTTTTCTTTTGCTCACTTTTGAGACATCTCCTTAGCAATTTGTGACAAATACTAAGATGTATACCTTGTGATATCTTGATAAAAGCTTCACTCATAGACATAGAATTCTTTTATTTACCACCTTAGACACAGAACAATGTTTTTCCAAATATGTTATACGAAAAGGGGGACCATATGAAAATTAAATTTTGTATTTTATATGTTTACTGTGCCTAGTAAAAAAATTTGGCATATCTGGAAGCTACTGTAAATTTGTCAAATTTTTCTATTTCAATTACTCATAGTGTAAGAGACATTATTACAACATTATTACAGTCATTTTTAGTCACCTGGTACAATCGACATAAAAATTTTGAATAATCCCTTAAGAATGACATTTGCTTTATTGTGCATTTTATTTTACAAAAGAAGCTTTCTTTTCCCCTTCTAAAAATACTCCTGTATCTGCCACTGAAATTATTATTTATTACAAGGCTGGTGCTTTTGAAAGCAAAAATTTGATTTTACAAATGTATGTAAAGAACACTAACAACATTTTACTAAACTTTTCAATATTTAGAATAATTTGTAAACTTAATGTTGGGCACTTATTTTTAATAGGTGAATAAGAATAAAGAATTTTAAATTCTTTGCACAATTTATATTTATTTTTTGACTTGTATCATAAATTATTTTTAAAGTTTACTTTGACTCTGTTAAGAAGCATTTTTTTCTCTTATTTGTTTTAATATGCTTCCTTCCACTCACTCACTGGGCCACAACATTCAAGCAGTTACAATGTTCTTAACCAGGGTTTAATTTACACGGAAACTTACAACAGCTCAACTTCTGTATTTAGCTCAGTAAACTTTTCATCAAAGAAAAAGTTTTAAAACTTTCATTCTTGTTTCAATTGATACTAATTCTACTACACTACTATTAACAATTGTAATAGTATAAGCACAAATTTACCTTATTTCACAATAAACTAAGGCAATTAATATATTGTTATTAACATTAAAAAAAAGTTAGAGCTTCTGTACTTTAGTTAGAAACAAAGCCCAGTCCTTAGCATATATTCTCGCTAGTATTTAACTAACTAGTTTTATTAAATGAATATCCTTGACCAATAACAACATTTTTATCCGATAATATTTAAACAAACCAATTCTAGTCATGAAAACAATTTCTCGAAAAGTATTTTGGTTCTTGTTACTTTCAATGCTTAACTTTCTGTACAAAGGGCTACTTTAAAAAATAAATAAGGATAAACTATGATCAAGCATTGGTGACAGGTTATTAAATATAATATTACGACACTTACCTTTTTTTACTGTAAAATTAAACCTACTGTAACGATTGAATTACTTCCAAACAGGGCTGAAAATCTCGTATATCCGTCTTATGAACATTAGCGCGCACTAATCTTGGCTCTCTGCAATGAAAACTAGCTCTTACTTACAGAATGCCTGATAAATTCAGTGTAACTGTATGTTCTCGGAGGCATAGTATGTTTATGTGTGGGGCCGTTCAAGGGGCTCGGTAATAAATAAACCACTTGACTATGCTCTAGGAGAATTAAAGAAAAGGAGTACATTTGCGGTTGCTATACAATATATTACAAAGCCTGTGGAATTTTTTTCTGATACGGCTATGAACAAATGTATTAAAGAAGTTTTGTGATGAAATCGTCTCCACGTACAAGCGCCAGCTGATGCAAACTTATGATCACTAAATAAAAAATATATTTTGTGAACCACATAATTATTTGTATTTATTTATTTTGGTTCGATAATCGCGTATATATTATAATTGATCATTATTTCCTGCTTTTCATTTAAAGTTTTGCTTATACTATTTGCAACAGGCGCATTCTGCAGGTACGTTACCGATCTGCATATACACGTATCAAAACATGCTGAAATATTATATTCAGAAGCAAATAACGAATGAAAGATTTCAGATACAGAAATATAAATAAAACACTACGATCAAATGTAGTAGAGGATACAAAAATTATTTTCTTGGGGGTCTATAATGAAAAGAAAAATGCTTATTTGACCTGACCTAAACACAAAATGTACATATAGTAAAGCAAAATGTTAACCCTACTCATAGCAGTGACTTTTCAAAGAACCGAGTTGAACTGGAAGCGAAACTGAATTAAACTGACTTGAATGTTGTGATTTTTCAAAATTACAATAGAATTTACGATAAGAGAAAAGTTATAAGGTTTCACTCACTTGTGTTAGCTAAAAGTATTCCATTATGTTTTCAAGGTGTAACGACTGCAGGCATCCAACATGGCGTCGTTTGGGTGTGGAAGCAACGCACTCACTCCTACTGAAGTGAACGCATCATGGGAAAGGTGGTGACTCTCTCGCTAGAGTGAGCAGATAGCGCCTTCACCCTTACTCTAAGAGTGACATTGTCTCACTCTTGCAGTTAGGGTGACAGAATCCTATCGATGAAGAGTCATAATGCAGTTTTCTCACTCTTATCTCACTCTATCTGGGATCATTTGCCGGTGACTTTTTGTAAGAGTGACAATGTCACTCTAAATTTTTAAGAGAGTATGTAACCTTTACAGAATTTCTCGAAGCCCCTGTAAAGAAGCCGCGTCCCAGGTTTGGGAATCACTGGGTTAAACGCTAAACTTATTAGTTCTTATCAGTGTTACTAGATAATCGTTCAATCTGTATTATCGTCCTGACCGATTAGTAGTTTTACTTTCTGAGATGTTGTGTTAACGTGGATGTATGAGAACAAAATGTTTTGCTGAGACCATTTTATTAAGCATTTATAGGACATAAAATTTGTTCAATATAGTATGCATCATTTTATTTTTCAGGTGTTTCTTTAGTTTACATTAAAATTTATTCTATATACAACTGGTACATTATATTTAACTTGCAGAACGATTATACAGAGGTGGATACATTATTTCAAATAAATTTCCAATTATTTGAAACTTCTACCTTTTTATTTGAAAAATAACCCTTTCTTGCATTTTGACAGAAGCCCCTTAGTAGGGAATATTGCTTACGGCTAGTTAGTTTCAATTTACTTAAAAACTATGGAAGACCTGTAGCTTTCAAGAATAAATTTTAGAGTGTGTAATGATGCAAAAACATAATAGCCTTAATTCCTTAAGGCTACGATAGATGATCACTAAATTGCATTTATGTATATATATAATTGCTTTGATAACATATCATTACAAATTACATTGGACATATTAAGCAGATAATGAGCAAAGCTCAATTCAGAAAAAGTGTGGAACACAGTCACCTAGATACATATAGTGTGCTGCAATTCAGTCTAGCGTGCGTGAGAGGGAAACTTGCGTTTTGTAGAATGAATTAAAAACGGAGGGATTTGGAAAGGGTTTGTTTAGGGGTTTGAGGCTATGAGACTGGTTACACTTTTCTTCACAGTAAACTCTCTTAACACAGTCCTAAATATTTATCCTTTTGTCACCATGCAAAAGGATACCTTGCACGGCCTTGCTTTAACCTGAAAAAAAAAAATGATGAACTAGAAAAAATATTTATAGGAGATTTCACAATTACTGAGTTATTATAAACACTAAATTATTTCAAATTATATTGAAGGAGTCATTATTTTCGGATTTATTATCATAAGAGAAACTTCGCATCGGAAGACATTTGAGTCTGAGATTTTTTGCATACTTTCTGTACATTTATAAGATACATGACTCATTGCAATTTCTAAGGGGTAATTGGTACACTCTTTGTGAACTATGATATTTGAAGATTTCTCTTTTTAATAAACTTATAAGCTTAACATTTGCATAAAGCAAATGAAAGCTGGAAAAATTACCGAGGTAGGGAAAATCGAGTGTAACTACTAATTTTCCTTTTCAATGTAATATACACCTACATATATTTAATATGAATGAGTCAGAGATTACTCATAATAGTACTAAGCTAGCCTATTTTAAAACCTCAGCAATAAAATCAAATAGCGTCACTTTCCTGTATTAAGTACCCGTATTAAGCATAGGTGTTAAAAAAGCCGTGATAAAGCTTGAAGGAAAATTACTGTCTTTTTGGATAAATAATTATTTATTTCTTTTATAAGCTAGTAATTTTACAATTCTTTTACATATTTTACCCCTTTTCAGGCTATTACAGTTCAAGTAACGTCATAACCTTCGAAGGCGCCCAAAACTTAATGAAAAAATCACTACACTCATCTACAAATTTCGCAATAATACTTTTTTAATCAATAACTTAAAATATTTCCTCTTTAACAAAACTATACGCATTTGCACTTTTAGAAATGTGAACTTCCATAAGTTGGCCTCTCATTTTGACCATTCATCACTTTTAATGAAATATACTTAAATCCGCATGCAGCAGAGTAGGGAAATAGCCGGGGTGAGAGGAGATATTGGGCTGCATCTCAGCAGAAATTTTCGGACTAGTTAATATGAGCTATATGTAGTGCATAAATTCATTTTATTCATTCCTATCTTATTTTATATCGTTCCTCACCGACACGTTTTCCTATCTACATTTCTGCAACAGAATAGTTTACGCAGTGGCGGATGCAGAAAAAAAAATCTAGAAGGGGGATATTTTTTTTTTCTCTTTTTTCTGCCATCGCCTTCCGAATGTGCCGGTACGCGATAACCAGAGAAACAAACAAACAGCAAAAAATTACAACCCCGCTCGCATCTTGTTTCGAGACTCAGACGTTTGACAGAGCATTATGCATTATTCATCAATACCTTCAACAGATAGCTTCCTGTAGGCTTCCGGCATTTCCATTTTTGATGGGGAATCCAAGTTCTGATTAAATAGATGTCTGTAAAAGTTGCCATTGTCGAGGTTTTGGGATTGATTTTCCGGCATCATGTGTTGGTACTCTCGAAGACTGCCTACTAGGGAGTTGGAAATGATTGCTGAAATTAAGGAATGAAATATCATTGCTATCGCTTCGAAAAATTGAAAGGAAAAATAATGACCATTACTAAGACTTTACAACTGAAATGAAAAAAGAAAGAAACAAAATATACCTCATATGTACCATATAGTTAAATTCGATTGTGAGTTTATGATTTCGAGCTTGCGAGGAGTAGCTACCAAGGCATGTAAATCCTGTTTTTCAAGTGAGCAAATTTAAAGTTTATAGGTCAATATAAATTCAGAATGTGCGTTTTCGGGACTATTTATGGTCTAAAACAATGTTTCCCAAACACCAGTCCACATATATAAAATTTATTTAAACAATAATGAAACAAATGTCGCTCCAACTGAAAATTATATTTATAAAATGTCATATTTAATAGAGAAAATAACTACTTTTATTACGTAAGGCTACATATTTAAAGAGTTTTGAAATATTGGTCTAAGCGATAACTTGTGCGTGTAAACTTTTACTGACTCAGGATGTGTAGAAATGCTTTTTTAATCATGCCTGCATATCTGGAAATTAACCGCTTGGCAACATGGCAGATAATTGGACCATACATTAAGATAAAAATTTACCAGGTTATAAAAGGTTGTCTCTATTGGCTTACATCAAAGTCTAATTTCTCTCTTAAATGCCATTTTGAGAAAGTTGAAAAAGCTTACAGTAGTATGTCGAGATTTTTCTTTGAAAAACTATGTGAAGTCTGGCAATTTTATAATTTAATTATTATAAAATATAAAATTTTTGTGATTAAATTTCTTCTAATCCTATTATTTGTTCTATTCTGTTTGTTTGTGTTCGTCTCAAAGCAGTAAGCAAAAGTAATATTTTTGAAGAAATGGAACAATGATATTACGTAAAATAACTCTTCAGAATTTAAAATCATTTTGTAATACACATATTAAAAGTTTTGCATGACACAAAAGCAAACTTTTTAATCTCTACAGTACTATGTAAATTAATTGAGAAAAATATTTTAACATATTTAATTTTATAAGTGTACGTTTACTTATGTTCACGTAGCAATCTAACAGCAAATACAGTGAAACCTGGTAAGTTGACCATCCAGTGAATCCACGTTTTGGTGATCAACTTAGACAGGTGGTCAATTTACCAAGGGTACAATATTCAAGTACCCTTGATATACTGATTTTAGTATTTTATCATCTACGTACTTGTACAGCTGCTGAAAAAAAACCCGTCCTCTTGCTCTTTATTTCGCCGTCGTTCGTCGTACAGCAAAGTTATATATACCATTCGTTTGCAAATAACGTATACTTTAATTTACTATTAATTTAATTTGCATAAGGGGCTGTCTTCATATTTAATTCTGCATCAACTTCGTTTTTCTCTATGGCAACCCCATATTTTGCATTCCATGTAAAAAACGCAATTACTTTTTTGCCAACCCAAAATTCTCATTGTGTTTTTTATTTCACTTTCTTCATTTAATATTATCGTCTGCAATGTGAAATATTCTTATAAGACTTATGGCGGTATTTTAATTTATAATCAGATGAAAATTTAGACAGAAAAACTTGATTTTGAATGTTTTTTGATTGTTTGATAAAGTATGCACGGTAAAAAATATCACAGTAAAATTTACGGCGAAAGGTCGGCAACCCTCGCTGCCAACAGCAAGTCAATTTTTACTGCCGCATTTTCGAAGCTATTTCGCCGTAAATTTTACAGCAAGTCAAAATTTAATGCCGTATTTAAGACATCATATCGCCGTAATATTTACTGCAACGCAAAAAAAAAGCCGTATTTTTTGCGTTAGCTGTGACGCCACGAGCGAAGGTGTTTTCCTCCTGATTTATGCGAAAGGTTACGAGAATATTTTAGTTAATTATTTATCTGCCCTCTGTTCATTTTAGAATGAAATCAATTTTTTGTGACTTACCGTCAGCGGGATTCGAACTCATAATCTCTGGGTCAGAAGTTCGGCGCGCTGACCAGTATACAGCTCTGGGCTGCAAAGCGTGAAGCTAGGTTGAAGAGTTCAGTTGCGGTATTAGGACTTGGAAATTTTTCCGAGAAATTATCCTGGAGTTGTAATTTTTGGATGTTTTGGGACAGCTTTTAATGAGTTGTAGTTAATTTTATTTAATTATTAATTAATTATTTGTAATGAGCGATTAACTTAATTTAGGGAAATGAGAGAATATGCTGTGTTCTTTATTTTATTTTATTTATTTATTTATTTAATAATATTTTCACTTTTTCCCTTAAAGAATTTTTTCCTTTATCATTTGCAGTGATTTTTAATTACAATTTAACAAGTCAGATATTATTTTTCAAATTTTTAAGATGATTTTTGGCAAATACAAACAGGCACCTACACTATTTTTCCCCCCACGCCTAAATACACTTATACTGATACATTCTTATAAAAATCAAAGCATCCATAAAACTTGAGCATGCGCATGCGCAGAAGATTACTCATAGGCTTTGCCAATCCAATTACGGCGAAATTATTGTAGACCAGGAAGTAAGCTTCGCGATGACGCTGCTGAGCATGCGCAGAAGATTCGTCAGGGTACTTACCGACAAAATACGGCGAAATAGTTGCTTTTAGGTTGTACGGCGATTTGCGTAGATATTTAACACATTTTCGCCGTAAATTTTACTGTCATTTTTTGCAGTGTGGGGAAGTCCAAAGACCTGATGTTTCCAATATTAAAAAAGGTCGAATTCATGCCTGTAATGTTGAGGATGTTAATTTTTAAAAAATAGGACGTTGCATTGGAAGACATACATCTATTGGATCTAATTCTATACATGGAAAATATTTTATTTAGGGGATATGGTAGTGGACGCAGCATTAGACGCTTTATATAATCACCATCAGACTGTAAAAACCTCTAATATATTTTCTTCAGAATTTGATATTTTTTAATATCGCTATCTTTTATTGTTTTTGCACAAAATAAATCTAATTTAGGTTTATTTTACGCAATTTACAAAAAAATTTTCACTTAATAAACTTATATACGGTCCCTCAACTCATGAAAATAACATATTTTATTTAATATAAATTAAACTACTGAACGTAAAAATTTGAAATTTTGCTCAGCTACGTAATATAACTTTCTTCACCTGTTTCCATAGAAATTTGGCTAGGTTGCTATTCATACTTTTTTTGAATATTAATTTAATAATTCATAATTCATATTAATATTTTGCTAAAAATCATAATATTATTAAATTATGTTTGTCGTTTAGTCCTAATAGAACGAATAAAAATCAGCTTCTTATTATCAATATAATATGAGATATGAATTAAAGTATGAAAAAATATTTTAAGGGGGATTTTGGCCGCTCATAACTCACCCATTTTCAGTTCAAATTCATTGAAAATTGATATCCGGGATTCAAATGAGCTAAATTTTTTGAATTTTTGAGTTAAATTTTTGTTTACCTTTTCAAGGTACACATACTTCTAAGGTATGTGTGCCTTGGAGGCACATTGATTGTGCAGCCCCCAGAAGAGATAAATTTAAACTAAAATATTAGTTGCATACAGAGGCGTAGCCAAGGGGGGGGGGGTTAGGGGGGTCATAACCCCCCCCCCATGAGAAATTTTTTGCCATACAAAATGTATATACTTCACTACATTATCACACATATGTATACATATATATGAGTTGCAGTAGTCGTAACCCCCCCCCCATGAAAAATTTCCGGCTACGCCCCTGGTTGCATATATTTATTACTAGAGGCTCATGGGAAGTTGTTCTATGACTGATCGACACTCGTGTTGCTGATGTAAAAACCAAAGTTTGATTTTAGCATCAAAACATTTCAAGGACATGTTATTTTTCTTCTATAACTGTAAGTACTAAATTTTATTTTGAACTAATAATCACAAATTTAAAAGCATGTTTTCAGCTACATTTATGTATATTTGAAAATGGTTAACTCTTAACAAATTAAGATATGGAAGACATTTTGTAAAAAAACTTGCTTGTAACCTTGGAGGTACCAGTGGCGGCCCGTGGTCAAAAATGTTAGTGCAGCCGGAAACATATGACCCCCCCCCCCTAGGAATGGAAAATCTTTGTTACTGAATTCGAAAGCTGGCGGATTAAGCTCTCATCCAGGAAAAAAATAAAGAAAAAAAAAGAAATTACATAAAAAATGTAAGAGATCCTATTTTACTTCTATAAAATGGACATAAATTTCAACCAACCGCTCCTATCCTCCAAATTGCATTAATCCGTGTCTGATTCGAAGTTTCCTGAGAATTTTCTTTTGTAATGATAACTTGAGAAGAAGAGAAAGAAGAAAAAAGAAAGAAAAAAAAAGAAAACTTACTTATTTTTTATAAGGTAAATCAATCCTCTTTTCTTTTAAACTTGCGAATCAGTCAGTGATGTCCTCATAAAAGGGCGTTGTTTTAATTCAGATATCATTAATTTTAAAAGCTCTTTAAAATCCCCCATGTTTAAAGAATTTCTCGCTCGCCATGTCCTCTTAATGCCAGTTCTTGCTTACTTAAAAACAATACTGCTTTGATGGGTAATTGCATGAAGCGTCTATTCAGGCTTACCTTCTTGATAAATTCAGCAATATAAAGTCGAGAGTTTTCCTTTAATACGTCAGCAATTTAGCTCCCACTTCTTATCAACTCCTTAAATTTTAAAGAATTTTTTAAATGCTCGATTGAGCTTTCATGTGTTTTACGTGCTCGTATGATGGTGGTTAATCCATCCTATCCAGTACCATTCCAAACGGTCTTTTTATCTCAACGATTAAACACGGCCAACAAAACATTTTTTGTAAATAAAAACTGCCCCATAACCACGAGAATAGTGCATATCATGAGAAATGGAAGCTACGACCATGCTGAGACGAACCTGCTTTTTTCTTATGAATGGGCAATTTTGGTGTCGGTCTATTTTCTTTTAGTGGTTGTCGCTTATTATCTTCTTTCCATGTATTAAACGGAGTTTCAAGCAAGACGCAAACTGGATAATCACGGGGCTCCTGGTTTCAAACCGGTTAAATCATAGATTCCAATAACACATGGACACAGTAACAAATAAGACTAAAAACTTTCAACCTTCCCAGACAACAAAAAACAACTATTGTTTCCGTTAGAATGGGCTAGAACAGCGGTTCTCAACCTTTTAACGTCGTGCCCCCCAAAACCAAAGGCTAACTTAGAGTGGCGCTCCCCCCCCCCCTCACATTTTTCAGAATACATTGAGATTTTTAATCTTTAATAATGAACATTTTAAGCGAAAATGGATATTCTTTGAGTAAAAATGCGAATAAATAAGATGATTTAAAAAAAAAAATGCATCCTGCTCTATAGTTTGTCCTATTGCTCTACAGTTTTTCTCGTTCCCCCCCCCTGCAAAAGTTCTGCGGGGGGCGCACCCCCCTCAGGTTGAGAAACGCTGGTCTAGAACATATATTCTGTGTCTTTATTCTCTCCCTCACTGATCGTCCGAGCCAATCAGTTCGTCGAATTCACGAGTGCTGCAGAAGAACCTTTCTTCGACAGAAACCCTTTCTTCGTCTGTGTCTCAGCTAAAACACCCTATGCTATCCTAAGCCGGAGAAACTGCTTACGTACTCGTTACCATGGCAACGGTGCTGCCAATTCCTTAATCAGTGCGGAGGGCTGTACCGAGGCCTCCGAGAGAGGAGAAAGAATCTTTCTCCTCTCTCGGAAGCCTCGGCTGTACCAACGACTTTCGCAGTTGAATTGCGAGAAGATTAAAGGGGCTTTTTTCTGAATGAGAGATCCGGCCGTTACTACAATAGGTTTTTTTTTAGATTTTTTTTTTAATTTACGATAGGAATTCCATAATTCTAATCTGAATTTAAGAAAGTTAGTAGAATAAATTATTTTAAAGTATGTGCTGATAATTTCAAGTGCAGCCCGGCTGTACTTGCTGTATCCCACGAGCCGCCACTGGGAGGTACCACCAAGGTACACTTCCAAAATTTATTAATAATCTTTACTATTAAAATCTGTGCGCGTCTGTCTGTCTGTATGTGTGTAGCATCATCTCCTCCGAAACCGCTGGGAGTTGAGTTTCAATCGAGGTGTCCACTTATTCGAAAAATTCCGAGGAAGGTCTTCCGCTAATTTAAATTTCGAAATTCGAATTAGTTTAGGAGATATTGATAAAAAACCCCGTCAAAAACACTAATTTTTGCTCTCCGAAACTCGGCGATTGTAACCCCTGTAGTAAAAATGTGAGAAATAAGCATCGAGGTTGCCATGTTTGGCGAATTTATTAAATGATTTACACTCTTGCATTAAAAATAAAGGAATAATACTTTTTCTGTTTCGAATATTTGCTAGGTTATTTTTTAATTAAAATATCGTCTGCGTGGGAAATCAGAGCAGGAATTCAATATTTTTTATACGCAAAAGAAAAAGGATTTGTAAATTTCAGAGACTAAAGTGTATAATCTTATAATTTGGGGGGGAAAATGGCTTATACAGTGATTTTGAGAAAGTGGATTCTAGTGGTCTGCAGAATTTTAGGCTTGGCACAATTTACTGAGAGCGTAAAGAAATAGTATTTTTAAAAACAAGTGTAGGTTTTACTAGAATGTAGCCTGAAATTTTAATTTTCTGTTCAGAAATAATGCAGTTATTAAGGCGATATTAAATGATTTTCATCAAGTTAAATAAATTGATTTAAGTTAGGGAAATCCCGCCAAATTTCAGAAAATTAAACTTTTTCATTTGCATTGCTAATTCTATGCCCCGATTTATATGAGATGGGGTTACGAGCGTATGAATAGATAATATTTTTTAATCCCGCCAAACAAGTTGTAGTAAAATAGGAAGTCTTTATGAATACGAATGCTGTTTGAAATGAATGAGAATATTTTTAAAACCCAGTTAGACTAGCTGGTAATGCCTTTAAATTATTGCATTTATTGTCAAGTTTAATGTGTGATTCATTTTGGCTATTTGCCATCGACTGCCCATGTAAATTACGCCAAAATGGCAGTTCTAGCAAAGTAAACATAAATAAATCATTTCATATTCTATTTTTAAGACTGCTACAGTTTCCGTAGCAACGGAATCCATTGTTGCCACTTAAGTTGTTCAATTTTAATAATTAAGTGAAACCACTCATTTCTACATCTCTTAAGACCCAAAAAGTGAAAACACATTAAATATGAAACAAATAGAATTTTAACATATTTGCGCATTAAAAATAATCGAAGTTTTTTCAGGCAATTCTGCATATTTTTCATTTTATTTCCTTCGCGTGTGACGTCATTTTCACGTCATTGTCTTCTGTTTTGCTGTCAGATTATCCAGAGAAGCACATTACACGCTAACGTATGTGCTGCTTCGTCGGACATAAGGAAGCGCTTTTGTCGGGTGCGTATTTGCCTAACCCCTCTGTGTGTATAAATTGAAGCAATGAAACTTTGTAGGCGTTTTTTTTTAAACTAGAAAAAGGCAGATTAACATCGTTAACGTGGAAGAAGCGATATGGAAAACTATTTAATTGGTAGCCGTAATGCGAAATGATAATCGATTATTCACATTGCGCAAAGTACCAAAATTTCGAAAGTATGAAAAGTCAGGAATATGAAATGAAAATCCAAAATAAATCACCAGAGACTATAGGATAAGCATCGTGTACGATAATGATATTGCAATCATGTACATAACACAGGCGCTTGCAAGGAATACAAAATATAATATGAAATTAATTGCTCTTTCTTCCCATGGCGTTTGTGGAATCTTTCCGAATAACGGGATCCGATGTGCTTAGAATATTTCATATAAATTATTTATATGTTAAAGTTCTATTTATTTTTTCATATATATTCCAGTTACTCCAGGTACAAGACCTAGAGCTCTAGAAACGATTTCAGATTTTGTTTAATATTGAATTTGACACTATGCAATTAATCTATGTTAAAAATAAAGTATGAAATTAGTTATTTATTTAGGGTGAATTTGCAGTGAGATCAACGTTAGTTTTATGTAACAAGTGTGCTACTGTATTAAGAGTTCAGTAAGGGTAATAAGCTTTTCCGCTTAAGTTACGTCACAAATTTTTTCATTTACGAAAGCGACAAGATCTTCACGGAAACAGGATGCATTTTTGGTTTCTGAACGTACAATGTGCATCGATTGTTTCGTGTAGGTTTTTTAAATTTGTTTAAAATTTAATAAAGTCATCTGCAACATAACTGTGCTAATGCATTGTCCACGCTTTACGAAGTGCAAGATAAGATAAAATAGTATTCAACATCCTGTAATGTTATTCATATGGTATGTATGAATGCTATAAATTAAACCTAAAAAAAGAGAATTATATGATGTAGAAATTTTTCGAAAGAGAAAAGTTTCGTCTGCATACCGTAAAGTTCTTACTTTTCTGATCGCCAGTGACAATGACATAGTTTTTGTGTCATCATGTTGCAATCGTCTCAAATTTCCACTCATGGAGTCAGCTTTTCGATAGAATTCCAGCAATTTTTCACTATTAGAGATTCCTATCACTGGGTTTAATTCGAATTATATATGTAAGGAAAATATTCGTCTCCTACCGTGCGGAGAACGGGTAAGCAGCTAGTTATGATTAAAAGTTGTTAGAAAGTATTTCTTTACTTTAATAACCAAAGTGCTGTTCAAATAGGCCTAAATCTAAATGTAGGACTGTTAAATTCCTGAAGTTGTAAACGTAATCTAAATTCAAAAGCAAAGTTATTTGAGCTCAGTATTAGACCGTAAATAAATATTTTAATAAATATATTAATAATTATTTATATAGTATTGTTTTATGAATAATTGTTTTTTTTTTACAATTTTTTAACACTTTGCATGTTTAGAAAAATTTCCACTTTGCATTTTTGAAAAATTATCATTTGGCATAAGTTTAGATTACCTGAACGTGTAATAGAACTAAATGGGTTACACATAAAAGAGAAGATATTAAACAATGGTTATTTTTATTTGACTAAACTTTATTTTCTAAACTATTCTAATTTTATTATGTTAGTTATATAAACAATTTCATGTTTTAAAAACTGTAAATTTAAAACTTATTAGACTAATATTAGCCCAAAGTATGCCTATGCAAAGTCAAATTATTGTAAACAAATAATAAACCAATTTGCCCTCATGCTGTGTGTGTAGTACTCCATCTGTTAAAAATAAATACCTTCAAGGTACATCATGCCTACCTCCAAGGTGCACCACTGGTGTTGTACCTTGGCTGTATTGTAAGCTATTTTTTAAATAATTAAAAATGAGTATAGAAATGCATTTGGACATTTTATAAAAATATATTAGCTCCTTATATCCTTAAATTAATGGGGAAAAATGTTTTACTGATATTTTTCAAACACTTCTTTTGTAAGAAATCAAAGTTTTAAAATACCTCCAAGGTACACCACCTTCCCCTACAAAATAGGGATAATATTGCTTATTAGAGTTAAGATTAATTATACGTACATATGACTGTATTACTTATTAATTATTGGATATTCTCATAATAGGTATACTTACTTTGTATGCTACATACAGCAGTAAGCTGAACAGAAACAAGGTAATTTAATTATGAAACTCAATTTATTACTAATACATTTTGGATTGTGTACGTATTTATTAAGGGTTTTGTACTTCTCCGGGACATTTCGAATAGAAGGCCACCCCTTTATTGACAGCATGTTGAAAAAGGCATCTTTCTTTCTCATGGACAGTATTGATTGACAGAACAGTGTGGTAATGTATACTGTACTATATAATCAACGAGGATGGGAAGCAATGAATAGAAAAAATTTATAAAAGTTGTTAGAAGAAAAACAGAAAAAATTCTGGAAGTGGTCAACTTACAAAGGTTTTGAGCTGCGCTTTGGGACAAATTCTACCTAATTACCGGGCCAACATGCAAGTTAGACAGGTGGTCAACTTATAAAAGTTTCACTCAATGTAAAAGTAACTCAGTCATTCCGTTCTTGGTCAATTAGGTCAATTTACACAGGGGGTCAACTTATAAAGGTGGCCAACTTCACAGGTTTCACTGTATGTCCTCCGCTAGCTTTAAGAATCTAATGTACAGCTGCGTAAAAAAATGTCCCACTTGCTCAGTATTTCGACTTCGTTCGTCATCCAGGAAAGTTATATATACCATTCGTTTGCAAATAATGCATACTTTAATTTTCTATTAATTTAATTTGCATAAAGGGCCGTCTTCCTATTTAATTCTGCATCCACTTCGTTTTCCTCAATGGCAACACTGTATTTTGACTTTATTAAATGAAAGAAAACCTTCAAATTACCCTGAATATAAATTTTCACCCATTTTCTACGATAATTTCCGGAGATATTGCGAATTATTTTTTGCGCGTTTTTAAGGGACTTTTTTCAAATTGAAAAACGCTCTTTGTAGGTTCCGGAACTTTTCACCTTTCATTCATTTCGATCAAGAGAGTTAAAAGAAATAAATATTATTTTCAAGGAAAATATTTTTCCATCTCTCTTAAAAATTTTTGTCATCTCTCTTAAACAATTTTTAAGAACATCGAGGGTAGAAAGTAGAATATTGAGTCAGTGGTCCAAATGACCCTTGAGTTCATAAGTTCCTTGGTTCGTACACATGATTTAAAGGAAAAATGCAAAACGACTGCTCACGATTTTGAAAATCTTTCTAATTTTGAAATTGTTATTGAGTATTTCCCTTAGTGGTTCTCTTAGACAGGTGAAATGTTAGCAGGAGTGAGAGGCTGCTCTCTGCTCTTCTGACCACAAGCATGAATGTTACTCAGCTACGGTCAAACTTGAAGAATTGTTTCATGATTGAAAATTTTTTTGTTCGAATTCCATGTAAAAAACGCAATTACTTTTTTGCCGACCCAATATTATGACTGTGTTTGTTATTTCCCTTTTCTTCATTTTTAATATTCTCGTCTGCAAAGTGCAATATTCTTAGTGCAATGTTCTTTTTAATATTCATTCCGCCAAAGTGCAAGACTTTTGGCGGAATTTTAATTTATATTCAGATGAAAATTTAGACAGAAGAACGTGATTTTGAATCACTTTTTTCTGCCATTTTATTATCAATATTATATGAGATATGATTTAAAGTATGAAAATATATTTTAACATATGGGGAGGGGATTTTGGGTGCTTATGACTCACCCATTTTCAGTTCAAATTTATTGAAAATGGGTATCCGGGGTTAAAATGAACTAAATTTTTGAAATATGAAGTAAAATCAAATATTTCTGGCCTAATAGACACGTCTTCTATTTATTAAAGGTTTTAATAGCTGTTTTCTGATTGATGTTCTTGTGCATCACCCTGCTTCAAGAAGTTTTCGTAGTTCTGTCGATGAATCAATACTTAACCAGCAACCAATAATTCTCTCTGGAGGTCTGTGCTTGTCTTGCAAGGATGCATTGCACTATTTCGTACAAGAAATTTGTCTGTCCGAAGTGTTGTTTTACGTTTGCGTCCACATTTATTCTTCCGTTTTGGAGAAACCGTTCAGAACTTATTTTGTCGATTAATAATCCTGGAAACGCTAGGCTTTTTAACTCCAATAGATATAGCAATATCCCTTACAATCATAAAGGTATATTGACTTAGGACAACAATTCTAGCCTTTTTCCTGGGAGTGATATACATTTATATATATGTATTTTTCATACACGTGAGAACCATTAACTCACACAATCGATCACTGCTAAGAGCAGATGAGATGCAATTGATCCGAAAATGCTTTATTTTGGATTATCACGTGTTCAAACCAGTTTAGGCTAGTCAAAATCAACCTTTCTTGCACTCTCTTCACAAAAAATGCGTTTGAAACCGGTTTCATGGCGAAAATCCCTGTATAAAGATGTATTTTCTGAAAAATGAAGCTTATCCCAATTAATTTGTACAGCACTGTACATTAATTCTTCAGATCTGAACACAGACGTATAGGCTGGCCAGTGTTTATACAATATTCAAATTTTGAGCCGGCCAATGAAATTGCTCCAATCCTCGAGAGGAAAAAAAAAGCAGCAGATAACACCAGGATGAAAAGTCACGCCAGGGATGTTGGCAACAATCAAAGCAAGCCCTACTCCGGAACCTATGTCCGTAACTCACAGACATTTATTTTTTTGAAAGAGCAGGTTTGACTAACACAATGTGCGTTAAACAAATATTTGTTGACATCCATATGCAGTGTAGTGTGAGTGTTGGAAAATTAAACTGCTTGTTTTAGTATTTATTGTCTAGGGTTTTATAAAATATCATCTTGTTTACAATTTCTACATTTTAAAATCAGCAGAGCAGAAATTATAAGTCGTATCTTTCGTATTTATTGATGTGCAAGAGTGAAAATGATTTTTACAGAATTTTCAAATTTTTTTTATTTCTAATGGCCAGCAGACAAAAAAGACACACACACAAAAAACAAAGAACAAAGTAGGGATCAGCTGCTCATACGTCCTCTTGCCTCCCAATATCGACCGCAGAGGTCCCGACCGGAGAGCGCAGCACAAGTCTCTGCAGGTGGCGAATGTCCATTTCCTGTTGTAGGCTACAACCCAGACAGCACAGCAAATTTGCGTGAAACTTGCCGCAAGCTTTATTTATCAAGTCAATAAACTTGAATTAAGCTTGAAAATTTCAAGCGTGTAAGCTTAATGCAAGCTCGAATCAAGTGTTCTAGTTTACACTATCCTAGCTTGCATTAAGCTTGACATAGAAAGCTTAATTTCAAGCTTAAAAAATTTTCCAAAATAAAAAATTTCTAAATGCACGGTGCGCGCGTCGGCGAACTCGCCCTACATGCTTTATTTTTCCACTCATTTCCCCCCTCTACGCTGAAATTTAAAGTTATTTAAATCTGTTTCCATCAAACGTCCGCAGCTGGGTTCGATCTCGGGAACTGTGGGCGGGGAGGCCAGCGTGCTAACCGTTCCACCAATAAGCCTCGCGCCTTTATGACTAAAGTTTGAACTGACTGTTGTCACGCCGTTTTCTGGCCAGATTGATCAGTATGGACGATGCCGATAAGTTTCTTTTATTTTTCCATGGGATGAATCAAAATTTAAATAATGTTATGCGTGATTTATAGACTCTACTAATAGGGAAATAAGCATAATATAAACTTAAAGCAGGACACATTTTAAAACTTTCAATATCGCAACACTCATGTTGAGCAATACTGCTGGCCATAATCGAGACAAACGACTGATTTTGAAATCAATTTCGTAGTATAATTGTATTTTATTTTGAAGAATTTCCATATTTGGAAATATAGAATCTTTTTTTTTTAATTCTATGATCAAGTACATTTATGACTGATTAATAGTTTTGTGGCGGCCGGATTGCGCTTCATTCTACCACCCATAAAGTGAAGTATATTAACTAACTAAATTGTGTTAATTATATTAAAAATTATTTTAGGGCTAATTAATTAGTTAATGGAATTACTAATGTTAATTAGATGTAAATGAAACTAAAACTCCCCTCGTATTACACTTTAGAGGGGCTTATCCCATTCATTCCTTCCCCTTGCGTGCTCTAATGTCCAGGTTTTGTGCGATAATAAAATAAAACACAACTTTTACGAACTTTTCTTTATTTAATATGAGCAAATTTGAGAAACGCTAGACAATTAATGTCCATTCTCTTTCACAGATGGCGCCATCGACGCGCGCTTTCGAAAGGGAAAATCAATCTGTTTCCGTTGACAGTTCAACTTGACTTCTGCAAGCTTAAATTGAATTAAACTGTCAAGCTTGTATTAATACGTAGAATTTAAAGAAATGTCAAGTTTGATTTAAGGTTATCTGCTGTCTGGGAAAGAGGGCAATTGGGGCTCTCGACAACTTTTAAACGATATAAATGTTTTGCCAGACCGACGTGGCCAGTCAAAAGTCGAAGCATAGCCACTGCCTCTGCCCTTGGTGCTGCTGGAATAAGATTGTAGTTCATAAACTAACATTTATCTATATTTCTAGCTTTTATGTTTCGCCAAAAATAGTCTTTTAACTTTTTCTTAATGTGCAGTTGTGAATTTTTAAAAGTAAAACCTGTCTTTTCACCATAGGCGTCAATAGAAAATTATGTAAAGTAAGGGGAGGGAAAATTAAAAACAAGAAGAAAAATCTAGCAAGAGGTTGAATTTTAGACTTGTAACAGTTTCCATTCAGATGATTTCTGTGGTATATTAGTATCTTAAAGTCTGCACCACAAAACACACTTCAAATATTTTTTTCACACATTAAATTCCGCCATCTATTCTATGAATCATTTTTTAAATACTTGACATGACACACAATTATGGTTTTTAAAAAGTGAACAGTTTGCTTTTCATAAAAAAATTTGTGTCTGAAATTTTAAATTCGCATAAGGTCATGATGTTAAAAATTGTAAAGAGCTCAGACATTAAGGAATTCTTTTAAAGTGAAATTATCAAAATTTCGATGCTGTTTTAGGTCCCCAATTTTATTTTCCTTAAATGTTCAAAATACAAAATATCTGCTTTTTAGACCCCCCCTCCCCCCAAAAAGTATGTTTCGGAGTTTTTAACTCGAATGAGTAATCAGTAAAAGCACAAATGTCTTTATCATTGGACCAAAATACCATGGTATATTGGTCCATACTGAATGAACATATCCTGATAGCGATAATCTTTGAGAACTGGTGGGGAAATAAATATGCCGATTATTAAAGCTTCAAAATGAAAAAAAAAAAGCAAGAAAAAAAAACAGGCAATTTTAATGTAAAATCAGGAGACCCCAGGAGAAACCATCAAAATCCAGTAGTCTCCTGAAAACTTCTGTAGAGTTGGCAGGTATGCGATTGTCCTGCCGAGAAAATTACAGAAATTTAAAATTCTTTTTTTACTATAAGCAATTTTATGTAAATTTTGTATTTGGGGTCATTTATTTTAAAATTTTAAAATATCTTTAAATATTTATTAGTTAAAAAAATACTGTCAACAGAAAATAGCTTTTTACCCTAATTAGCCATTTGACATCAAAACTATCAAAAATTAATTTTAAAAATGTAATTTATCTTATTTTATAGGAAAATCTTCCATCATGTACTCAGAAAGTTTCAGAATATTCCTCTAGAAGCTAATAATTCATAAGCCTATAATAGTGATTATTTTTTAACTATATTTAATGAATTTAATTTTTAACTACTTGTCTTATTGTTTGATTTTTGCGTTAATGTAGGAAGCCGAAGGAAGGAAAACAGGACAATATAAACCAAAACTTAGTTATTTAAAAAATTGCTTGAATTTCTGTCTGTCGATATTAAATACATTTTATCTCTTTAAAATAAGTCAACGATAAAGTTTTGCCGCCCGAGGTGGGCGCCCACTCTGATTTCCCCTATTGTACGAGCTACGCCACTGGCCCCCTCTCGAAGGGCCCGTATATCTCTCCCGTATAAAGTATTAGCTTCAAAGTTAACTTCTTACTGTAATAGTGTCAATATAATTCATTATTTCCATCTCAACTTTCTTATATTTACATCTATAAAAACAAAAGCGACATTTTGGATTCTAATTAACGTACACGGAAATAAAATATATCGGGTTCGTATGTTAAATGTTCTGTATTACTGTTGTGTATAGAAAATTTTGTCATAAAGTGTCATTTACACTTTAAAACAGAAATAATATTATGAAATTTAACGCGAGTGACTTAGTTTTCTTTTTAAATCGTATTTTATTGCCGCTTCAAAGAAACGAAAAAAACTAGAGGTCAATCAAAACATCTTAGAGTGATAAACAATAATGACGTTTTAATATTATTGTCGTTGGTGCTGTTAATGACTATTTTAATATGATTGCCCTACTTCATCAGACTTTTTTAAAAATCGGAAAAATCCTGGGGAAAAAAAGAAAGAAAAAACCCATCCGTTTACGAATGAACCGAACCGCACAGGTCTGATTCCTCGCCAAAGATTATCTATCGAATCTTCCCATTGGAAGACACACGGCAACCCCAAGTTCTGCGCTCGAGGGTTGGAGAATTTCATTGACTGGCTTCAAATGTGAATATTGTACAAACACAGGCTGGTGAAGTATAGGAAACGGTCTTTTCCATGTTCGGCTAACTCTTCACCAGACATAAATTTCATCTGAACAGAATAATGTACTTCAAGTAAATTAGACTGAAATTCACATAAGATGGAGACATCATTAGTATTTCCCCGTTATTGATTTTATTTTATCCATAAAATAAAATCGTTTGATGGCCAATTGACTTTAGATCATATATTAAAGATTCCTTCTACTTCATATAAGCTATAATTGAAACAATTTATGATGTGGAAGCATTTCAAAAAGACTTTTGCTTTCTCCTTCAATTTGATGATGTCATTTTCTAATAATTTACCATTTAATGTTCTCGGAAAGTGAATACGTATTTTTCTGGTGAAATTTTTCTGATCTGCTCATAATATATATATATACTCATTGGGGAAATAATATATGATTTAGAACTTTTAACTACTATTATTATTATTATTTTAATTACAGTGGCCGACGCTTAGTTGGATCACGTTCGTGCCATCTATTTTTGATCCAATAAATCCAATAAAGCGGCTGAGCCGAAAAAGCAGCGGCTTTGATTGAGGCTTCGAAAAGAGTGATTCCGTTCCGTTCTCTGTGATTTGATTCGATAAAGCGGCCTATCCAATTAACCAGTGATCCAATTAAGCGGCGCTCACTGTATAAGAAAAATAAGATATTAATATATTTGTCAACTTGACACATGAAATAGGATATAAGAATGGTATAAATTCGTACCACCTTTATTACTTATAGAAAACAGGACATATCGTCGTTGTCAAATAAGTCCAAGATCCCACGGCCCGCAGACCTTACTTATTTTCTCATTCTCAAAATTTATACGTTAGAGTAGTGTACAGGACCACCCAAAGAATTTCAATACATTAATATCTACGGACATTTTCAATATATTATGTCTGTAAACCGTCATTGTTTAGTCCATGCCCAAAATCTCGCCATTTGTTATACACCTTGGCGAGCTTTGCCGAAATATCGCCAAATTTGACGTAAAAAATAATAACACATTTCGTATTACTCTAAAACTGTTTATTGTAGAATTTTGAGACTTTTTATTTAGAACTAGTGTGACATACAATTATGCATTTTTTTTATTGCAATCGACTGAGTAATTTAGTTACAGGGTCAACCAAAAGACTTTCAATACATTAAGGTCTATGGATACATTCAATTCATTAAATGTCTGTGATGAATCATTATATTTCGGCTATGACCAAAATCTCACTAACTATCTCAATCTTGTCACCTTTTTGTGAAATATCGCCCAATTAGGCGCAAAAAGCGAATCTTTCAAATTGAACCCAGCTTGCCGATATCTCAACTATTTGGCTAGCAATTGCTAAACCTTATTATTATTGCAGTATTTTATCCCTTTCAAGCAAAAAGGCTTATAGAAGAGCACCGAAAATATTTATGATTTAACAGACGTTCAAGGAAGTCATGTGGAGTCCACATGAGATTTTAATCTTCCGATCTTTAAAGCGTCTGGCAACAATTACCGCCCACAGAAAGTGTCTGGCAGTATTGATTTAAAATTTGTAACAATACTCGGTACAACATACGTAAAAATCAGCTGTGAGAATTTTAAGTAAACTTAGTATTATTTTTACGCACCTCTAGCAAGTGGTACCTGAAAATTGGCCGTCGGTCCAAGCTAGCAAGTATGCATACGTTTACTCACTGTACGTACTAACACTACTCTATCGTATACATTTTGAGATTGAGAAAATAAGTAAGGTCTGGGGGCCCCGGATCTTGATCTAAATGAATATCTGCAATGTGCACTTTTTGTGGATTTTGACATTTTGATTATTATGACTAGTTTACTTAACCAAATTTTCTTATAAAAAAGTCTTCTACGTGACTCTACGTATTATACAGTAAACTGTGGTCTCTAAAATAATATGCTATGTGCATTGTCAATTAAAAACTGCTATATGACAAATATATACTGTTATGTGACATAGCATACTTTATTTTACCAAAATCAACTGTAATGTGGTTAGTCAACACACAAAAGTAAGTCTTCAAGTCTAAATACTATGACTGTACTACTATTTATATAAACAACGTTAATAAGAGAGAGTATATCAAGAATTCTTTTTCTCAAGCAATATTGCAATGTAGGGTGATAATAATTCTTCATTGTTTATTTACATTTACCTTCAAATTTCAATGATTTGATATTTTATTCTACCTACATAAATTACTGGCGAGTAAATTCATTCAATTCATTACTCTAATAAGATCGAAAACGTTTAATTCATTACTCTGAAACCGTCAGAGGATTAACTGTATGAGCTTGTAAAGTACGTTTTGTCATGGTATTAAGTAAATTGCATAAGTTTATTTTTGAGGAAAGGAAATAGTTGATTTAGTTTTAAAAGTCAGTGACAATAAGTGTTTAAAAGAGGAGAATCGGGATATATTAGGCCAAAAACTAGCAAGGGAATCAGTTCCTCGAAATCAAGATCTTTTGAATTACTTTGAGATCAGTCAGCCTTTCACATCTTCTGGTGTAGGTGTTGAGAAAGTTTCAGTTAGTTCACAACCTGAAAGAGACAACAGCTCACCATTTCCTACAACCTCAAAGAATAGGGGATACATTATTTACAGAAGTGATCATGATGACAGTTCATCAAACGATTAGTTTGATCGACGATATCATGCCAAGAAGCTCTCAAGACCCACTTTTTCATCAATTTAGAAACAAACGTCGCCGTTTACATTCGTTGAGTCAACTTTTCGATCATTCTTTGTACATGCTTACAGTTTACAATAAGTGATGCACTAAACAAAATAAAAACCAGCCTCACCATGGCATAGTGGTTATGTCACTGGATATGGTAGAAGGGCAAAATGTGAAGGTCCCCATCGCGCGTCCGTCGACCTAACCGTTCGCACTTTTCCGTGGATTTCTCCGTAACTTAGCGTAGATACGGACTAGGATCCCTCAGAAAGACCCTCACAGAGGGCACTCCCCCCTCTTGTGTTGTCCTTCTGACGAGGATTTATAAGCGGTCTTCGAGCCAAGCACACAAATCCGATATGCATGTTCACAACAATAACAACAAAAAAATAAAAACCAGTGTCGAGAAATACCTTTTGAGTGTTCTAGGCTGAGACAGAGAATTTCATTTCACAAACCGTGAAAAGATCAATGCATTGTGTAATCCAGTTTTCATTTTAAAAATATTTATCATAATGAGTATCACACATGTCCTGAAAACAGATAAAGCACGTAGCGCCAAGAACAAAACTATAGAAAATTTGATGGATAAACACGTGGTGATATATGTTCAGGTGCACTGTTCTGTTAGCACCAAACTTACTTGCAGGAGCACTGTATTATAAACAGACACAGCAGTGTCCTAGTTTTAGAATTTATAACTCCCGTTCTGGGGATGTAACTCTTTATTTTTGGCACGAAGCGGATGGAGGGTTTACGCACAATGAAACTGCATTGATTACCTTAAAACTACATGCAGTTTTTATAAACACATTATCATAATTAGTGATGGGTGTAATTATCAAAATAGAAATAAGGTTTTGGCTACTGATTTGAGTGATTTTGCTTATTTTTTCAAAGCAGAAGTAGAACAAATTATACTAGAAAAGGGACACGCAATGATGGTGGGAGTTAGTTTCCATCCACTGTAGAACATTATATCAAACCCACTATTAATACACCACAAGATTATATAATGGTACAGAATACTCTGCCAGTTTCTGGGTTCGTTGTTCTAAAGTCCAGTAAGTGTAGAAAGTTCTAGTAAAGAGTCCACTTGTCAGGATGGAACCCGAACTTTATTGTTCCTAGAACTTCGTCGAAAAATCAGCTGTACGAAGTTCATAAGCACAATAAGCCAGTAACGTGCTGATAACATTCCGCTTAGTACAAAAGCGTTCATAAATGCTACATTTCTCACAAAATAAAACAGTTCCACAGGCAAAAATTCAGTGGAAACTTGCAAGGGCAATCGTAAACTGTCCCTCAGGATTCAGCAATGAGGAATTTACAAACAGCACTTTAAAGCAAGGCTTACCGACGATGATGATATCGTCCAAATACACGAGATATGCTTCGTAGGAAAGTCCTCTCGACACCGTCTCCATCAGACGCTCCAATGCAGCAGGTGTGTTGTAGAGTCCAAAGAGCATATTTTTGAACCGCCCCAATCCTTATCCCATAGTGAACGCAGTCTTTTCACGGTCATCGAGATGAATTTCTACTTGCCAGTAACCACTCTTGAGGTCCAGCGTCGAAAACCATTCATTTCCCGATAAAGTGTCTAAAGTGTCGTCTATCCTGGGAAGAGGGTCTTTCTTCGTAATGACATTCAGACCTCTATAGTCAACGGAGAACCGGGTGGAACCATCCTTCTTCCGGACCAAAACAATTGGCGAGGCCCCGGACTACTCGATGGCTCCATGAAGTCATAACGCTGCATCTCCTCTAAAAGTCTGCTCACCTCTTCTTGCTTAGCAAACGGCAGCCGCCTAGGATGTTGCTTGATGGGAGAATGGGTGCCTGTGTCTATTCTGTGTTGCGTTAACTTCGTATGACCAAAGTTACCGGAAGTACGAGAGAAGAGGTCTTTGAATTCCATAATTATTTTCTCCGCTGCGCTTCTCTGCTCTTCCGCTAACTCAGCGTCTTGTAATAATTCCTTCGTCAGACACTCAGATGATTTAGCTGTTGTTGGGCTGTTCTTATTAATGCAGGTAGGAGTGCATGTTGCCAAATCTCCATTTTTCTTTATCACCTTCAACTTGTCGGTCATATTCGCTACTCTAACTGGAATGTTAGTTTTTAAAGTCAGTTTACAGTTTAGTCAGTTTAGAAGTCCACAAGTGTTGCACCCACAAGTACTCCTCTAACAGAAACACAATTGCTTGGGTATTCCAGTTATCCGAACCGAAATTTATTGATTTCTTTTACGGTCGCAAAATTTATAGAATCTGTTCTTTGGAGTAGAGTGAAAGCAGTCTGGGCTATTATTTTCTGAAAAGGTCAAAAGATTTATTTGTAATGTCGAAAACTGCTATTTCTTCTGAGTCTGAACGAAGCTCATTATTCTTAAAGTCCAAGTTAAATTTATGTGATTTTAAGAAGTACAGTCGAAGAATGAAAGAGTCCGTAATATTGGCGACATATACCACATGGTCGTATCTGGCATTTCCAAATGTGATTTCCACTCTAGCTTTACCGCCCAATTCCATCTTGTCGCCTGTCATAGTCTGGAGAGTCACCGACGGCGCAGTTCAGATAGTCTTTAAATTTAATTTCTTAGCCAGATCTGTCCTTATGATGGTTGCAGTCTCTCCAGTATCAATCACCATGTGGCATGGAGAACCATTTACGTAACCCAGTAGGAAGAGTCCATTACTACCGCCATTTACTGAGGAAATCTGCAAGACTTTAAAATGGGGCTTTCGAATATCCCGCAGCCTCCGTTCCGCGAGGTCGTCTCTCTTCCGCCTTCCTTCATGGGCTTCCCTGGTGCACTGATATCTGCGATCTTCACGGCGACAGTTATTTTGTAAGTCATAGTATTTTCGTAAATGACCTTCGCAACCGCACTTCCAACATTTCGATTTTCTTGGCTTTGACTGTACTTGTCATTCCATATGATCTTCAAGCATCTTTAATTTATCAACTAATCTCTCCATTTCTCCATCCGTAGGCTCCTGTAACAACACAGCTCTAATAGTATGCGACTCTTTACTCGCTGCCGACTGAGCTGCTTCTAACTTTATAGCGAATAGGAGGGCGGACCGGAGATCTGTACTATCTTTCAATAAAATGTTGCACTGCAACTTCTTCTCGGACATTAACAAGATAGCTGCCATTGTCTAGATTACACAGCCTATTTATGTCCGAAGCCAGTTCTTGAAGGGTCTCGCCAGGTCTCTGCATCCTTGACACTAATTCTATTTGGCTGTACTCTTTCTGAGACTTCTCTCGGAATTTAAGTTCGGTTGCACGGGCAAGAACTTGAAAATCTCCTATCTTCTAGTCCGATCAATTTAGACATCCGAGGTTACAAAAATTCACACTCAGCTGAAAGTTATTAGGATTGTTCAAAACACCATCATAAATAAAATCTGAAAAATCCTCATCGATCCGACACCTGAAAAAAAATTTAATCGGGGTCAAAGGTCATAAAAACGGGTTTTTCGCGACTTTCAGCAAAACGGTAAGTTTTATGATAAAATTAGTTCAGACAAAAATTGTAGATCATATAATTATCTATAAATAATGTATAAATACTTTTTTTCCCTAAGAGCCACCGTTTCTGAGATATAACGATTCAAAAAGTTGAAAGAGTTGTAATCGTAATAATATGCATACGCTTCCACGCCACCTTTCAGGTAGTGTACTTACCGCGTTTTTTTTTTTTTTTTTTTACATGTTTTCCCCAGTAGACCTATTCCACGGATCTGTTGGGATTCTGTTTAATTTGAAACTATTGAATAATAAAATATGTTGGCAAGGGTTGAAAATGATAAAAGCGGTTTAAAAAAAAATAGGGAAATTTATTCGTCTGATACATAATTCTTTAATACTTCTGCTTCTTCTTCATCCTGAGTGCAAGTAAATTGACTCAATAGTGATACACCGCATGTCTCCTCGTTGGTATCAAACGAATCCTCAACTGTTGATGATTCAGCATTGGAGCACAACCGGCCTTGACAATTTTTACATGCTAGAGAAAAAAAACAGTCCACAACTTTTTTTGCAACCATATTTAGCACTACATCCCTTTTTACAGTTGCAAAAAATTATGTTTAGCAGTTTTTTCGGCGTATGTGGGAGTAAAGTCTGAACTGGTTCTAATGTATTTTCGACCAACTTCCAACCCCAGTCTTTTGGGTCTAGCTGATAACCAAGCCACACTTGAACTTGGTAATATACCCGTAAAAGATGTTGATGAGCAGCCGCTGAGGTTGGAGGAAGACAAGCTAATTGCACTTGGTTTTTATTTCGAGTATTTTTAACGAAACATGCTGATAAGGTGTGTGGTATTAAGAGAGGTAAAAACCCCTTAGAGGGTTTAAAATAAAACTTTGTACATTGCAATTGTTCGCCTAGGCATTATGATTCTGAAAGAGAAAGAGTTTTAATTTTCTTTAACACTCACCTGGAAAAATTCAGAAAGGCTTTGCCGATCAGTCTCCAAGCTAAAAGAATAACTCTGCCTAAGGGAGACTAGTTCAGGAAAAATATTGAAACTTAACTTTTAAATTTGCTTTTATTGAAAATTCTTGTATAACAACTACAACATGAAAAAAAAACATTCTAGATTATGTATGCATAAATTTATATGCTTAAGGATTGCAATCAGGCCCATATGATCTCATAATGAAACGTTTTAAATAGAATTCTAAAATCAATGCTTCAAATTTAAATTGAACACATGTATCAAAAACAATAATACTAAAACAACACTTCAAATTCAAATTGAACCCCCATGCATTAAAAAGCAATAATACTAAAATAACACTTGAAATTTAAATTAAATCCCTACGCATCAAACAACAGTAATACTAAAATATCTGAATGTTGTGTCAATTGAAAGTCATTTTAAATTGTCCTAAATGTAAACATGGCAAAATCCAATTAAAATAAATGTTAAATGTTCAATAATTAATGGACTAAAAATGAAACATTCAATCCACACAACATTAATTACAAATGTAAAAAATTCAATTGTTAACTTGGCAAAATCCAATCAAAATAAAATGTGAAATGCTCAGTAATCAATGGACTAAAAATTAATTATTACACAGACGCAACCTCTGCACTAATATTTAAAACATAAAATTTCAAAATGTTTAAAGGAATTCTACCAGCATCATTTTAACTAAAACGCATTATCAAGAAAAAATTGGTAAAAGAAAATTTTAAAATGTCAATAACATCTCTTAAAGAACACAAAGTTTAGTCAATATATTTACGAAGTTCTTGACGCATTTTTTGTAGACCAGATAATTGTCCCAAAATGCACATACATGGTACTCATAATCATTCAACTGTAGATCATCTCAGTGGTGGCACTTACTAATTTTGGAAGCACAGAAAGTTCACTAAGGTTACAGTTACTGTGATATGGATTGCAGGTTTGACTTGGCAGCAGACAAATTTTCATGAAGATGTTTATCTTATATAATTTAAGAAGCACTTAAGAAGCACAAAATGGTGCGGCGTCACACTTGGCATTCACCTTCTTGGTAGATACCAAAATTTCAAAATGATCACTATTTTACAGCTCCGACGATTTTATTCTTCAGCGAAAGATGTTGATCTAGAAATGTAGAATCAGAAATAATTTGTTCGGCCAGCGGCAAAATGTGAATTCTCCATTACGAATTACCGATGTAGTGACGAAGGCTTGCATCAGCCATTACTTGCTGACGTTTTTTTTTTTCTCGACGTGATGACAACGAGCTAAGAATTTTAGATTCGATGAGAAAATGTCGAGATTCGGCGAGAGTACATCCAATTTGATTCACTTAAGGAAGAGGTAGATGACATTGCATTAATAGAAAGTTAGTTATTCAGTAGTGTCCGACAACACGTGACGAGAGAAGAAAAAAATTACTTTCAGTTGAAGATCTCTCTCAGCTACTTCATCATCAATTAAAATTTAAATGCTCCTTTTAAAAATCGTAAACTAAAATCATTTTAGCAATTTAAATTCAAAACCTGACAGACATCAGCCTGGGGTTCCCCCAATCTGCAAAATGGCTCGAAGCCTAACGACCGACTGGGCAGTGGCGCCGACTACGTGGGTGCTCCGGGGCTGAAGCACCCACTGAAAAAATTCTGTGGGTGCTGAGCACCCACAGAAATTTTAGTGCCAAGTCATACTTTGAAGTTCGCAGAAAGGGCTAGGAGAAGACGTTTATGTGGGTGCTTCGGGCTTGTAAAAAAATTACGTTGGATGCTGAGCACCAGCAATCGTCTGATAACCCCTAACACAGTGATGTACACTCAAGGAGGGTTTAACCCCCCCCCGCCCCAATTATGCCATTACGTAATATGAATATTTGTAAAGCATACTGAACTTTTTGCATTATTTCAGTACAAAAATGCTTTATTTGCTTATTAGTTGTGTGATATTTTAAAAGTTTAAAAGAAAATCTTTAATGAGGCCAAATGTATGTGGGTGCTTCGGTATGGACGTCCATATGAGTACTTTAAGACGTGGAGGGAGGGGGGAGGGGTTATTTATTACATTTGTAAGGTCATCGGCAATCGCGCTTTCAAACATTTTAGTACTGAAATAGTGAAAAAAAGGTTAGCTAATATAAAAAGTTCACTATACCGACGGCTAGAGGGAGGGACCCGAGCCTCCACCTACTTCCTTATATGAGCACCATGTCCTTTATAATTCAGATGCGCATGAGGAACTTCGATGAGACAATCACTGGCGTAACTATAGGGCGGTAGAACGGGCAAAAGCCACTGTCCCCCGGCCGGAAGGGGAGCCTTTCCCAAATAGAAAGCTAGAAAAAGTGAACTGCAACATGTTGGTTGAGATTCTGTACAATGAGGAAGGACCCTTTCCAATGAATTTATTACGGGCCCTAACGGTATAGTCACGCCATTGATGACGACGAGTGCTTTGCAACTGCATAGTTCGAAAATAAAATTTTAGTGAGGGACGGTTGTTTTTTTTTATGTACTACGTCAGATCTCAAGCACCCACAGAAAAGTTTTCGTGGGTGCTAAATACTTGCATGTATTTAAAGGAAGTGCTTATTTGCATGGGAGCTCCGCTCCACTACTTTTTTCTCTGTGAAATTTACACTAAATTTAAAATTTTAATTACCATCGTAATTTTTTCTGTTGATATTAATTTTATTACATCGCAAACTAATACATAGGTAACAAAAATTCACTTAATACCTTAAATTAGGTAATTAATAAGTGGATTTTTGTTAATTGCAATACAAAAAAAAAAAAAAAAAAAAGGGCTCTCGCACTTCTTTGGATAGAAATTAAACCCTGTTTAAAGGCTACTTTCAGCTTATCGCTGTAGTTCGGAAAAAAAAAACCATGAAATTTTGGTATACAAATACAAAAAAATTAATTATGTCAAGTATTTCAAATTTTTAGGATGTATGTTTTAGAAACTCCACTATACACTGAAATAAACAATAAACCTGTATCATTTACGAAACTTTTAGAAAAAATTCTTTAAAATCGAAAATTTTAAAGAACGTGTTATTCTTTATTTCGGTATGTAGTGCAGCTTATAAAGAATCATCCTAAATTTTTTCGAATCCTTGGTGCGATAGTTTACTTTAATTTGTGTACTAAGACCGTTATGCAGATTTTGTTTCTTCGGCATACACCCTTATGTGCCTCGGAACTGGAGTAATTATAATAAAATTCCAATAAGTAGTAACTTAGCACATACTCTAAAATTTTAAAAAGTGCATGAAAAAAAAAGAAAAAGGAATCCAAACAGGTAATATTTTTGTCTACATAAAATAATAATTATAATAGTTTCTCATATGAGGACTACTTTAGAGATGTATGGGGGTCATCTTAATTTTCAGACATTTTAGCACGAAAATAATACTTAGAAGTTCAGTATGCTGTAAAAATGCTTACTATACCGATGACTAGGCGGGCTCAAATCTCAATTCCCCACTGCCACTTGCCTTCCTATCTGGCACCCATGGAAACAATGTCTTTCTAAAATTCAAAGCTTTTTCACAATGTGATGTGCGACTTCCCGCAGCCCCACAGGCAATGCCTTTGACCATTGCAGCCGAAGTCCTAAGTGCCCCCCCCCCCTTTCTGATCCACAGACCTCATCCCAGAATCTTCGTCCTCCATGGGAAAATGTATGAATACAATGAGACTGTGTTAGCCCAAGAGTACCGAAAAACGGAGAATTTGAGACAAAGCCGCTGGCTACAATCAGAAGAAAGTTCACGCGGGAAAGATAACACAGGAGTTAGGTGAAAGACTCATTCCCATTATGGAAATGTTTTGAGATAGTTCTAATAATATTACTGCAGTATTCCGAAGTGAGTAGGTTTAATTGTTTTTATTGTAAATAGAGAACATCAAGGTCTGTCTGTTTACAAGCACCTAATATACAACACTTTGTATGTCTCTGGAACAAAAAAAAGATGCCCATTCATCAAAAAGTGTCGGTGCTTTGGTGTTAATTGAATGAGACCAAAGCGAGGCTTCTAAGGTATAAAGGTTTGTGTCACTTTCTTCTAAAGTCTCAATTTCCTTTTCTTATTTTTGAATGATTTTAGTGCTCATTTATTTATTGAAAAGGATGGAACAGACTGTGGTCCACAACTAACATTTCGAGATGCCTTCAGTTTCATTTTCTGCGAATATTTTGTTCAGTTTTTGTTCTTGTTTGACAAGCGGAATTAGGTACTATTTGCTTTGATCTAGTCCAATGCTGTTTTTTAAAATTATACTGAAATCATGGGCGCATGAACACACATTACTGAAATGTATGTCTCTCGTAATTTTGCAAATTTGACCACTTAATGGTAGAGGGTAAAATATTTCTACTTCCGGAGGATGCTCAAAATCATGCCTGGAGGTTATATGGCCAGCAATTCAAAATATTTTTTGAATAATTATTAACTCTATGATAAACAACTTTTTTGTTCTGCTTTATTTTTCTGTTTGCATTAAATAGTTACCAATCTTTTTTATGTGGTCCTACACACATTTCAACATAGAAAACGTTGCATTAATTCATTCTGAGAAAACTATCTAGTTTTATTTTAAAGGTATAATTTTTGTAATTTTTTTAATTTGTGGGGAAAAAAAAGAAAAGAAAATAGGCAAGGCTTAGCTGCAGCTGTTTATAGGGGCACAAAAATGTAAAAAAATAAATAAATAAATAATAATAATAATTAAAAAAAAACAGGAAATGAATGAGCTGAGAAACAATACTATGAATAACATATTTTGAAAAATGTATCAGGGATGAGATAGATTAAGTCTGAGGATTTCAGACAGGGATGAGATAGATTAAACAAGAATAAAATTGATCATGAATTGTTACATTCGAAAACTGAATCACTTTTTATACAAAATTTCCATTTACATGACAAGAAATGTGACTGATTGTGATAATATTGTTGCATGTTTTTTTTTTTTTTTTTTTTTTTTTCCAATAAACGTAGTAATACACTTTTCTTTTGCTTTGAAATTTATAATGATTAGTTAAAACTAATCAAAATTCTATTTCTAAAAGTAAAAAAAAAAAAAAAGTGAAATAGTGTAATACACCTCTTTCAGTTCTGATTTATTAGAAGGGCAAAGGGGGTGTGCGCCCAGGAATCCTCGAATTTTGACAGAGAATTCGCCTAAGGCAAACAAATTTAAGGTGACTCCAGCACAAGCAGATTTTTCTAAAAGAAGGGCATTTCATCAGAAATACTTCATTACTTTAAAAAGAATGTTGATTTTAACTGGTTTGCTGTTATCGTTACTAAGACACAACGGTGGAAACTTTCATTCTATGCCCAGCGTTGCTTCACCGTAGTACAAATAATCGGATGCCAAAATTCACACTATTCACTTAAATTAAACTTTGAATGTCGCCTTCAGCGCTGGGAAAAAAACACGCATTTTGGTGTATAAATACAAAAAAGAAAACTAATTATCTTAAGCACTTCACAATTTTTAGGATGTATGTTCACAAGCTGTACTAGACACCGGAATAAACAAAAAATTTTGCAGAATGGCCACTCTTAGAAATACTTTGCTGAGCAGTTCCACGTTTAAGATTTTTTTCTGAAAGTTTCATGAAAGTTTTCGAATTTATTGCAGTGTGTAGTGCAGCTTGTAAAGAATCATCCTGAATTTTTTCGAATCCATGGTGCAGTTAGTTTATTTTAATTTGTGTACCAAACCCGTGAGGCAGATATCGTTTCTTCGATCCATACCCTCAGATATTGGATATTTTATGTGGAGCTAAAATGATTATTTGTATTACCCATTTCCCAGTGGTAAAAATGTGCACGCAAAGTCAAATGCTTGAGTAGTTACGAGCAAGGAAGCAAATAATAATAGGAAAAGATTGAAGGGTAGTTGGAAAAGATTCCATAAAGTTGGAAAGTGTATCGTTATTCATGAGTGTGCCGTATTTTTTTTTCCTTGTTCCATAAAAACCCATCTCCGGAATCAAAATCCATCTTAAAATCACCTACTAAAACTATTTTATAATCTTATAGCCAAGTACATTCCAACTATACTCCCCTTTAAAATAAATTGTCGCGTTTTGGCACCAAATTTAGCGATCCTTTATCAAAAATTACAAACCTTGTGCGACTTTCAACATTTTATTAACCCCCCCCCCCTCCACGGACTTTTAGGGCACCCACAGAAATTTTGTAAAGTCGGCGCCTCTGCGACTGGGGAGCCCCCCCCCCCCCCGCAACACACCACACTCACATCGTGACTTTTCTTCAACAGAATTTTAGCGTCTCTTTAACGTACGAGCTTTAAAATTTGTTGCCAGATTTCCTACGGGAAGGAAATTACTGGTGCGTTCTCCTTTCTCCCTCAAGTTTCACGAAACCTGTTTTCCCTCGGAAGAAGCGGTCAGCCACATTCGGTTTGTTGTGGGGAAGGAAGAAACATATGCCGAAAAAAACAAGTTCCGTATAGAATGGCAACGTGTTGTTCTGTTTACATGCTGTTGTTTTGATTTTCGCACGGATCTTGACTGACGCTGTTACATGACTATGTAACATCCTTCCCCTCCAACAAAGAGAGAAGGTGTACCTGGCTCAAAATTATACAATATGCAATATACACTATACATATGAATTTGTTATACGAAAATAAATGCAGAGAAAAATTGTTATATATACACAAATACACTGAATTGAAATACTGATGCTTGTAAACAACATATCCCTAAGAAAATAATATATACAGTTGACAGTATATATTATTTTCTTAGGGACGCATTCTCATCAAATTCTTGTACAACACTGCAATGAGTCATTCTTGTTGCAATTTATCCTTGCCATATCATTATGTTTATGTATCAAAGAGATAAAAAAAATTGTTTGATTTGGTTATGAGAATTGAAAAAGTACCAAGATGTCAAATTTGACCTGACAGCCTATGAACATACAGAACAAATTTTAATTTAATTCTTCTTGTTTTTATTTGTTTTCTTATTTTAGAGAGCATGGCCATGAAATGTAAAAAAAAAAATTAAGTCTTCACCAGACCGCCCTGGCCAGCATTACATAGCTTGGATTGCAGTGAATTGAAGTGATCAATTTCAGATCATTGACGCCCCAGAGAGCCCTGGTAAAACCATAGAGAGGAAAAGAAAATTCTTTTTTACAATTTAATTTTTAAGGGTTTTTTTTTTTTTTTTTTTTGGTTCTGATATTCAGAAAAGAGCTGTCCACTAAAATATCCTACAATGAAATTTCATCATTTTGGAAGTTTGGGTTGAGAGGTTTTTGCACAAATATTTTTACTGACATGAACTTTTCTTTCTCTTAGTATTTCATTTTCAACTTTTTGAATTATTAAATTATCATTTCTTAGAATCTTTTTAATCTCCTAAGGTCCATTGTATTTCTTTTGTAGAGCACTTGGTTCCGTAAATTCCTCTAAAAACACTGTCATCCAATTTGACATCTGGCTTTTTCCGTCCTTTTATATATTTACTATGAACTTTGAAATAATTTTCTTCATTAATTTTAACATTTTGCCTAATTTTCTCAGCAATCTGGTTGACAGTTTCTACATAATTATTAAATTCAAAAGTATATTTTGGTTCATTAACTCTTTGAGGCGCAACCCTTTTCCAATGCTGAAAAAAGGGCAGCCGTTGCCATCGCTCGACTTAACTACCAGCAAGATGGCGGACGATCGAAACGTTCATAGCGTGCCACCGATCTAGAGACCCTTTTTTGACGACAGCTGGCTGTGCGATTGGACAATTTATCTAGTTGTTCTCGCATTCTTCCATTTTTCAGCAGATGTCAGTGCTGTTAAAAATAATCGTGAGCATTTTTTTAAGGGAAAGTACGTGCGAAAATGTAAAGAATTCTCGTGGAGCTATGTCACCCGCAACTATTTTTATAGAAATCAAATCTGTTCTTCGTGACTGGCAACAGTCAAAACGCCAGATTTTGGTGTTGCCAGAGCGGGAACACTGCGCGTTAAAGGGTTAAGAGCATTGATAGGTAAGTTCAGTTTTCGTCGAATCTGTTCTTCGTGACTGGCAACAGTCAAAACGCCAGATTTTGGTGTTGCCAGAGCGGGAACACTGCGCGTTAAAGGGTTAAAAGCATTGATAGGTAAGTTCAGTTTTCGTCCAAAGAAAATTTCAGCTGGAGAATATTGTGTAACAGCATGTTTGGTGTTGTTGAAGTTAAGTTTAAAGAATAATAGGCTGGTAGACCAGTCACAAATTCTCTCTGAAATGGCTGCAATACTCATTTTTAAAGATTTATGAGCACGTTCAATCAAACCGTTACTACGTGGGTGAGATATTGATGATTTTCTATGTTAAATTTTTGCCTCTTTCATAAAATTTTCAAATTCGCTTGAGCAAAAGTTTGTGCCATTATCTGAAAGTAATATCTTCGGGATACCAAACCCGAAGAACCCCGTTTGGTCGGGATACCAAACCTTGAGAAATATTCTTGTAGATGTTTAATTATTGTGTTAGAAGTAAAATTTGAAATGGGAATTAATTCAAGAAAACGAGAATAATGATCAGAAATACTTAAGATATAAAATTTTCCATCATTGGATCTCGGTAATTTTCCTACAATGTCTATTGCTATCATTTCTCCTGGAGCTAGATGAGTTTTAGAAACAAATTCTGAAATGGTGTTCTTTGGCTTTGGTTTATTTTCAAGACACTTTGCATAGTTTTCACAATATTTTTTTTGTGTCAGTGTTACGGATTACCCCATCGTGTTATGATTTGGATCAATGCCAAGAGATGGCACTGAACGTTCTTTTCATTTTTTTGTTTACTTGTATATATGTGGAGAGTGTGGATAGCCGCTTTGGCGGAAGCATGTAAATAAAATGCTGCAACGCGAATATTAAGAGTTTTAATTGAGTTTGTTTGAATTATTGAATTACATCACCCCCTAGCAATTGCTTAAAGCGTAAACATCTTGGTGTCAGGATAAGGGGTTTCGCTTCATTGTGCATAAAAAGGATTGCAAGTGAGGGCGGTGAGTGTTAATTTTGGTTTCCTTTGTTCAGAAGAATTGTTTGATTGCAGAATTATGGTTTTGCTAGTGCGTAGTTTCGTAGCGCAGCTTAGTGTTTTGGTGTAATTTGTGCGAATTTGAAAACAAGAATTGTTAGTGTTTGTGTTAGATTTAAAGTGAACTTTTCAGTGGCTGTTTTGTGTGTTTATTGTTGAGTTAGTTACTTAGGTTTGCTTTCATGTGATAAAATGAGTAATATTAAATCATTAAAAAAAGACGAGCTTAAACTCGTCGCAGAAGAGATAGGATTAACTATTCCTAGTGGTGCTAAAGTAATTGATTTGAAAAATTTAATCGAAAATTCAGATATCTATAAACAGGATTCTGATTTTGTGCAAAGTGTAATTGAGAATATTCTAGAGGATAAAAATTTAGAATCTCAGCGAGGAAGATCTGAAGATGAAATTAAACTAGAGCTAGAAAAATTAAAATTATCACGGATACAGGCTGAATTAGATCTAGTAAATGCTAAAAAGGAAAATTCCCAAATTCAAAATTCTGAAACAGATTCTTCGAATTCAAACATTGAGAATTTAATAAAAAGTGTAAAAACATTATCTATTTGGGTACCAACTAAAGCTGAATCATTTAATCTTTTCTTTCAGTCTATTGAAAAAGCGTTCAGAACGAAAAAAGTTCCTGAAGATTTAAAAGCGGAGATTTTGTTAAATATTTTGGGAGAAAAGGTTACTAATTTAATGGTTTATGTAAAGGAGGAAGACATTAATAATTACGATAAACTTAAGGGTATTATTTTAAGGGAGTTTCAACCAACACCTCAAGAATGTTTGGATTCTTTTCGGTCTGCTTAAAAATTGCCCTCCGAAATTTTCGTACAATTTGCGTCTAGATTAAGTGCCAATTTTGAATACTATTGTCAATTCAGAAATGTGAATTCATTTAAATCAATTTGTGAGCTTATTGTATCGGATAAAATATTTACTGAACTTGATCGTGATTTAAAAACTCATATAGCAGTGAAACAGGGAGAATCGTGGTTCGAACCGCAGAAATTAGGTCGAGAATGTGATATATATCTAACTTCGAAGGGAAAACAAAAATCGGATTCTTCATTTGCGAAAACATTTCAGGTTACTAAGAAAAGTGAGGGTAATTATGAAAGTAAATATCGAAATTATAACTCGAAAAGTGTTTCTAATGTTTATTTTTCTGGTGTAGAAAGCCATAAATGCATTTTATGCAAATCAGAAGAAAATCATAATTTGAGTTCGTGTCCCGATTTCAAAAAACTATCTGTAAATTATCGAGTTTCGTTTTTAAAGCAAAATAACCTATGTTTTAAGTGCTTTTCTAGGGATTGCAATATTAAGAAATGCAGCTCAAAAAATTGTTTCTGTTCAAAACCGCATAATCAAATGATTCATTTTAAGAGAGATAACGAAACCGTTCCCAAAGAGATTGTTATGGCTACTCAGTGTCATTCTTCAGTGTCAAGGCCACAAATGCCAGCTGTTCTATTACTAACGTGCAGTTCTTATGCTAGCGGTCTTGATGATAAGAGTAAAATAAATAAACTAGTCCGTATTCTATGTGATAACGGTTCGGAAAGAAGCTGGTGCACAAAATCTCTATCAGATTGTTTAAAATTAAAACCAATCAGAGAGGAAAAATTGTCTGTTTTTTCTTTTGGTTCAGTGACACCTATTGAGAAAATATACCCAGTTGTAGAAGTAAAATTAACTAGTAGGTATAATCCTAACCATTTTATTAAAGTTGAAATGCTAGTATCTGACACTATTACCGGTGCAGAAATTCCGTTTCCGAATGTAGAGGTACAAAATATAATGAATTCGCGCGGTTTAGTTTTGGCGGATTGTTGTGAAAGCGATGTAAATATTCAAATTCTTTTAGGGTCAGATGTGTTCTGGCAGATTATACAGATAGATTCTTTAAAAAGGATAAATGAAACGATTACGTGCGTGCCAACAATTTTCGGTTATGCGTTACAAGGAAGTCAAGAGAATTATAAATGTAATATTAAAAATTCAGTTTCAGCTAATTTTTGTGTAGCTACATCAGATGTTCAAGTTTTATGGGATCTCGAGACTTTAGGAATTAAGGAAAATGAAGAATTAAATACAGTGGATAAAGCCTTGGTAGAACAATTTGAAAGAAATTTAAAATTTGTAAATGGGAGATATGAAACTGATTTATTGTGGAAATTTAGTAATGATGAATTGGCAAGTAATTTCTCTTTGGCGAAAAAAAGATTCAATGAGTTAGAAAAGGGTTTCTCAAAAAATAATTGTGTCGCTGATGAATACAAAGAAATAATAAATGATCAATTGAAAAATGGGATTATTGAAGAATGTGAAAGGGATCAAAAGGAATATTTTATGCCACAGAGCAGTTGTTAGAGAAGACAAAGAAACAACAAAAGTTCGGATAGTGTTTAACTGTAGCTCTAAATCTAAAGACAATTTGTCTTTGAATGATTGTCTTGAAACCGGCCCCAATTTAAATCCCAATATTCTTGATGTTATTCTAAATTTTCGCAAAAATAAAGTGGTATTTAATGCTGACATAGAGAAAGCATTTTTAATGATAGGAATTTCAGAAGCAGATAGAAAGTTCTTAAAATTTCTTTGGTATTCAGATAATCCTGATAAAGATTATAAAATGATGAGAATGAGAAGGTTACCGTTTGGCTGTAAAAGTTCGCCTTTTATTTTGAGTGCCACTATAAAATATCATATCAAAAAATTTGAAGAAAGCAACCCTGAGCCATTCGAAATGTTAAATACTGCACTATATGTGGATGATTTGTATTTTGGTGGCAGTAATGTAAGTGAGTCGTTTCAGTTGTCGTCAGATGCTGTTACAATAGGAGCGGTGCATTTAATATGAGAAAATTAAGATCTAACAGTATAGAGTTAGAGAAACTGTGGATAGAGAATGGACTTAATGTCGGAGAAAGGAAGGGTGTTCAGCAGTTGAAGGTTTTAGGATTGAATTGGTGTCCAGAAAAGGATGAGCTGTCGTTGGAAATTAGAAGATTATTGGACTCCTGGGAAACACTGCGCAACACTAAACGGTGTGTTTTACAAACAGCAGCACGGATCTTCGATCCAATTGGCTTGATTTCGCCATTTGTCGTTCACCATTTGTCGAAGTTGTTGTTACAGGAAATTTGGGAAACTGGCTGTGATTGGGACGAAGAGTTACCTGCTGATTTGCGAGAAAAATGGTTTACGTGGTGTAAGGAAACTGTGAAATTGTGTGACGCAACCATTCCGAGATATTGTTTGCTGGATTGTAAAAATGAGAAATTGGAAGCACATGTGATTGCGACTCTTTACTAAGTGCTTATGGAGCAGTTGTTTATTTTAGATATTGTGATAACAGTGGAAATTATAGAGTGTCATTTATTATGTCAAAAAGTAGAGTTGCGCCGTTAAAGAAATTGACTTTGCCACGATTAGAGTTGATGGGTTTTGTAGTAGGTGCGAGAGTTGGAAATTATATTAACCCATTTATGCCTAGCGTCCCTTTTTTGGGACGGCATTTTCGCTATTAGTCGAAAACGTTATTTATTTTTCCTAGCCTTTATTCATGAGTATTGAGCCTCAACTCTACAAAATATTTTAACATGACCAAGTAGTATGTTGATATTTCAATTTTTATGTATAATTATTTTAAAAGAAATCATCCCTTGTTCAAGAAGTTGACATCAGAAATTTATCTATTATTTCTGTTAGCAGTAAAAAATCGAAGAAAGTCGCAAAAATGTCCAGGCACAAATGGGTTAAGAATATTTTTAAGAAAAAAATTGAAAGAGTAGTGTATTGGAGCGATTCTACAATTGCGTTGTATTGGGTTAAAGGATGTGCGAAGAGAAGGAAACAGTTTGTTGGTAATAGAGTTTTGGAGATTCAGGAAAAGTCGAGTCCGAGTGATTGGTATTACTGTCCATCTGACGATAATCCGGCTCATTTGTTGACAAGAGGAGTTGCGGCTGAGAATTTGGTTCTTAATGAAAAGTGGTGGTTAGGGCCAGTGTGGCTTCAAATGAATAATGAGTGTTGGCCTAAGCAGATAGTAAAAGCATCTGTAGAGTTAGAAAATGCAGATATTTTGAGAGAGCAAAGATTGAACCCTGTCAAAAGTTTTGCAGTTAACATAGAGCTTGTTGAGCAACTTTGGAATAAGTTTTCAGTTTGGAGTAAATTGCAAAGAGTTGTTGCATGGTGCTTAAGATTCATGGGTAATGCTAGGGGGAACAAAATTTCATCTCCATTTTTACTTACAACAGAGATAAGAAGATCGCATGACGTTATCATTAACCCATTTGTGCCTAGATATTTTTGCGACTTTCTTCGATTTTCGCTAATATCAGCAGTAATAGATAAATTTCTGATGTCAACTTCTTGAACAAGGGATGATTTCTTTTAAAATCTTTAGGTATAAAAATTGAAGTGTCAACATCCTACTAGGTCATGTTAAAATATTTTGTGGAGTTGAGGTTCAATACTCGTGAATAAAGGCTAGGAAAAATAAATAACGTTTTCGACTGATAGCGATAATGCCGTCCCAAAAAAGGGACGCTAGGCATAAATGGGTTAAGCAAGTGCAAAGAACTAATTTTGTGAATGAGATATCTGCTTTAGAAAATGGAAAAGTGTTAAAAAATAGCACTTTAATTTCATTAAATCCCTTCTTGGACAAGTGTGGCTTGCTTAGAGTTGGTGGTCGACTGAGAAATGCCAACTTGCCAGACACTGTGAAATTCCCTCTCATTCTACCAAAAAATCATCCAGTTACAAGATTACTAATTAAATTTTATCATCTAAAATACTTACACGGAGGTGTACAGTTAATGAACAGTGCTATGAAACAAACTTATTGGATTGTAGGAGCAAAATCTGTTATCCGTAATGAAGTGAGAAAATGTGTTACCTGTGCTCGATTTCGTTGTGAATTTTCAAAATTAGTGAATCAAATCGCACAATCGTTCTGGAAATCGTGGTCCAAGGACTATCTGACTCAGTTGCAGGTACGCAACAAATGGAAAATTCTAATGCCTAATTTGTGTGTCAACGATGTAGTATTAATCAAAGATGATAATTTGCCACCACTTAAGTGGAAAATAGCGAGAGTTTTAGACACTTTTACAGGTACTGATGGGAAGATAAGATCAGCAAAATTAAAGACTGCTACAGGTGAACTTAAGAGACCAATCCATAAACTGGTCAAACTACCTATGGATGAAAACTGAATTATTTGTTTGTTTTTCATATACTAAACAGGAGTTTGTATTTTTTATTATATTTTGAATTGTTTGATATTGCATGTTGTGTTAATATTTTAATTTCAATTGTGATTGCATTTTTGTGATGACATAGTCATGGGGCCCCAGTGTGTTACGGATTACCCCATCGTGTTACGATTTGGATCAATGCCAAGAGATGGCACTGAACGTTCTTTTCATTTTTTTTTGTTTACTTGTATATATGTGGAGAGTGTGGATAGCCTCTTTGGCGGAAGCATGTAAATAAAATGCTGCAACGCGAATATTAAGAGTTTTAATTGAGTTTGTGTGAATTATTGAATTGCATCACCCCCTAGCAATTGCTTAAAGCGTAAACAGTCAGCAAACATGCCCTTCCAAAAAAAGTTTGATTCAGAAGTTCGTAAGTCCTCGGAGTACCAAAGTGAGAAGCATGAGCTGATTCTAAGCAGGTCTCGATTAAAACTCTTGGAGTTACAATTTTATTTTTTATTGATTTATCTTTTCTATGTTTATTTTTTGGTTTTAATTTAATCATTAGTAGTTGAGAATGAGAGTCTATGAAATATTGCTTTTTAATTTTTTCATTATTGTCTTTAATGTCCTGAATTATTTTAGAAATTTTCTCATCTTTAAGTTGTTCTTTTAAAATAGTCTCCTTTGATAAATCAGTTTTGTTTTCAAAAATGTTTACATTATTTACAGTTAAATTTTCACTTAAAACTCTTGAGAGAAAGCCAGCTGGATTCTTAAATCCAGGTATATGTTGAATATTGTAGTCAAATTGTTGTAAGGATAATAATAGCCATCTGGCCACCACTTCAGGTTGTTTTTCTAAATTGAGGGGAAAAATCAAAGGTTTGGCATCCGTCAGTATCGTACATTTTCTCCCAAATAATTGTTCATGAAAATGCTTACAAGATAAATAAATTACAAAGAGCTCTCGCCTTAAAGAAGGATATTTTGAATCTGAAGCTGAAAGTTGTTTGGAAAAAAATTCAACAGGAAAAAAATGCCCATCATCTTTTTGCATTAGAATAGCACAAACAGCAATCTTTGAAGCGTCACAGACTAAATAACAGTCCCTATTTTCATCAAAATTTTTAATGGTGGGTTTACTCAAAATGATTTTTGTATTTTATCAAAGGCCTCCTGGCACTGTTCAGTCCAGACAAACGGAACGTTCTTTCTAGTTAAGTTCACAAGAGGTTCAACAATCTCAGCGTAATTAAAAATTAAATGTCGAAAATAGTTCAGCATTCCTAGAAAGGTCTGTGTCTGTTTTAAATTTTTGGGCACCGGAAATTTATTGACTTTATTGATGTTTTCCTCAGAGGGTGAAAAGCCATCTTTGTTTACAGAAAAACCTAAGTAGTTGATTTTTGATTTACACAATTGAATTTTATGAGGATCTAAAGTTAAGTTAAATTTGGCTAATCTATCAAAAACCTTTTGAAGAATTATTTTTAAATGTGAGATAGTATCAGCAGCAATTATAATGTCATCGAGAAAGAATTCTAACTTCAATAATGTGAATTGTAACTTCTTGTGGAGTTGAATTGACTTCTTTTTAAAAACTTCAGCACATTGAACTAAATCTTGTTTTTCAAACATTTTAAAAACTGTTGTTTTACCCCTCCTGAAAAATGCAGATGTCGTATCACAGCCAGTTATAGCGTGTAAAAATAGTACAAGATTTTGACACGTTGTAAAAGTAGATAAAACTTTTCGATGAATATATTTCCGATTGATGTTGAGCTTGTCCTGGTTAAATAAAAAAAATAGTTTTTTCGATTGGAGTTCGAGCAGTGAGTAATGCGAGTAAGTCTACATCTTCACCTACAACAATAGTTGTATTTGTTAAATTGAATTGTTCTATAGCTGTTTCAATTATCATTACATCAGCATCATTATTAGCTTGTTTTACCAATATATTTTCAACAGTAAAATTTTCTTTAAACATTGAAATGAACCGAGATTTGTTGTGAGTATTTGCAAGAAATTTCTGTTGACTGGTAGGAATTCTCATAGATTGATCAAATAAAATATCAGAAGATGAAACTGTTGTTGAAGTTCTACGACGTTGTTCTGTGGCTTTAACCCATTTATGCCTAGCGTCCCTTTTTTGGGACGGCATTATCGCTATCAGTCGAAAACGTTATTTACTTTTCCTAGCCTTTATTCACAAGTATTGAACCTCAACTCCACAAAATATTTTAACATGACCTAGTAGGATGTTGACACTTCAATTTTTATACCTAAAGATTTTAAAAGAAATCATCCCTTGTTCAAAAAGTTGACATCAGAAATTTATCTATTACTGCTGATATTAGCGAAAATCGAAGAAAGTCGCAAAAATATCTAGGCACAAATGGGTTAATATTTCTCGTAAAACCATTATAGCCATCAAATACGACAGTAACTCTGGGACCAAAATGCCGACGTACATACTGAACGTATTTACGTAAGATAAAGTAGAATGTTTCTTCGCTATCCCACACGACGCGGTGTAATAAATATCCTCCATCAATGATGTATGTCTCTGTTGTTAATATCAAATTTTACCTTTTGAAAAAATCGTAAATGGCAGACTTTTGAGTTTTACGCATTCCAATGTCATCAAACAATGATAAAGGGTAGGGAGCCAATTCATATTCAAAATATTTTTCAATTTCATCTTGAAATGCCGCAGTAATACTCATTGGTTGGAACAATGATACAGGGTCAACAGGTATTTTTTCATCGTGAACTTTTATGGTGCTACTCATAGCGAAAAGAGGGACTACTTTGTCAGCGCGTTTTAATTTATTATTAAATGTTAGTCCTGTTATTTTTGACATAAAGTGAAGCCCAACTTCACGAGCTTTATAACAAATAATTTTACTATCACTATCGACACCACTTGCAATAGATACACTACCTCAAAAGTGGCGTGGGAACGTGTGCATATTATGATGATTACAACTCTTCCAACTTTTGAATCGTTATATCTCAGAAACTGTGGCTCTTAGGAAAAAAGTGTTTAGACATTATTTATAGATAATTATCTGATCTACAATTTTTATCTGAACTAATTTTATGATAAAACTAACCGTTTTGCTGAAAAAAGCGAAAAACCCGTTTTTGTGACCTTTGACCCCGAGTAAATTTTTTTCCAGGTCTCGGATCGATGAGGACTTTTTAGATTTCATTTATGATGGTGTTTTGAACAATCCTACCAACTTTCAGCTGGGTGTGGATTTTTGTAACTTCACTCCTATATTTTGGTCGAATTTGACGGAACTATTTGTCGCTACAATGGTTTGTAAAGCGTTAATAGCGTCTCTGCTAGGGGAAGGGATCAGATTGTTCACTTTTTAAGATTCTTCCTAACCATTCGCTTTAGCGACAGTTGAAAATTTATTCTTGTAAGCTTCCCAGGGAATCTTTCGTCATAGGTCGTTAGTTTCACTGCTGGGCAGCGTGATGACAGCTTACAGTGTTTTCAGGCAACTTTCCCAGCTTGACGACAGAGTCCAGTTCTCCTTCAATTTTAGCTTCACTATCTTCACATATTTTCGAAGCTACTTTTTCTTCTAGGAGCGACACTCTTTTCTACATTTCCTCTTTATTTTGGTCTACTTTCTCCAGCCTGGTTTTCATCTCTTCGTGTGCTTCTTTTATCTCTTCCTTATCCGGTTTTCACTTCGTCTGTGCGGCTTTTAACTCTTCCAATCCAGTTTTCATCTTGTCTTCAGCGGCTTTTATCTCATCCAATCCCGTTTCTATTTTCTTAGCCAAATTGGCTTGTCCAGTTTCCGTTTCCTTCTCTAAATCGGTTTGTGCATATTTCAACTTTTCCAATCCGGCTTTCACCTCATCGTGTGCAGCTTTTTTTCTTCTATTCCGGCTTCAATCTTATGCAGTTTTCCTCTCTTCATGTCCGGATTTCATCTTCTCGATCATACCAATTTTCATCTTCTCTATCATTTTTCTAAGGTCTTCCGTTTTTCTTGTCCACACCACGCACTGGAGAATTAAAGTCTTTATAATCCCGGTTATGACACCAAATGTTACAGAATACTCTGGTAGTTTCTGGGTTCCTCGTTCTAAAATCCAGTAGCTGTAGAAAGTTCTAGTAAAGAATACACTTGTAAGAATGGAACACGTAGTTTATTGCTTCTAGAAATTCGTCGAACAATAAGCAGTACAAAATCCCCAGGCACAATCAGCTACTTACGCGCTGATAATAGTCCGCTTAGTACAAAAGCTTTCACAAATGCTGTATTTCTCACCCAAAATAAAACACTTCCACAGGCAAAAATTCAGTGGAAACTTACGAGGGAAATCGTAAACACTCCTCAGCAATAAAGAAATTACACACAACACTTTCAAACAAGGCTTTTAAAATGAGCTAAAATACCGCTTCTATAGCGTCAATGCAATGCCTTAAGCTTTCACGGACATCTATCTGCTCTCTGCACAAGCAAAAGCAAAGCTGACTGGATCGGGCCGCCCATGTGATGTTAATGCAGGAAAAACACCTTTACAAACTATATTGGGAAAATCGCGCCAAATGTCCGAAATTTCGCCAAGCTTGGTGACTCTTTGGCTAAATATCGCCATATTTGGTGTCAAAATTAAGTCCCCAAAAGAGAGGTTAGCGAAGGCCTAGGACCAATATTTCTCGAGATTTCTGGAAAACCCTATATTAATGAATTGGGAAAACCCAATGCTCCATATCTCGCGATCTAGTTAGCCAATTTTGATGCAAAAAATTGCAAAATTTAACTATTTGACGCGTAGAACACGAATTTTCAGCTATTTTAAACCCCAGAACAGCTGGTTGCCCCGAAAATTCGTAACAATAACAAGAATGCGCCAGGCTCAACCCAGACAATATCAGAGTGGTTCATTACGTTTTTTTCAAAGATTACGAGCTAGGACTACCAATTTTCAGTCTATCAGACCTGGTATAAAAGAGTGATCCAACTGTAAATTATATCAAGATTTTTATATACGTCTAATAGCCAAACGTGCTTCAAACTTCGCCATCCACATCATTGTATAATAGTTCCTTAACTGTTTGACTGCTATCCATCAAAATCCTCATACACCCTCCAATAAAAGGATTCGAGCAAGAGAGAAATTTCCTATTTTAGATTTGCGAAAAATAATTGAGTTTTTGAAAAACGCGCAACTTAATAGAAATATGAAATGTCATATTTATGCGTAGCCTAACTCATAGTCTATGATAAATAATTTTTAACCCATTTATGCCTAGCGTCCCTTTTTTGGGACGGCATTATCGCTATCAGTCGAAAACGTTATTTATTTTTCCTAGCCTTTATTCACGAGTATTGAACCTCAACTCCACAAAATATTTTAACATGACCTAGTAGGATGTTGACACTTCAATTTTTATACCTAAAGATTTTAAAAGAAATCATCCCTTGTTCAAGAAGTTGACATCAGAAATTTATCTATTACTGCTGATATTAGCGAAAATCGAAGAAAGTCGCAAAAATATCTAGGCACAAATGGGTTAATATTTCTCGTAAAACCATTATAGCCATCAAATACGACAGTAACTCTGGGACCAAAATGCCGACGTACATACTGAACGTATTTACGTAAGATAAAGTGGAATTTTTCTTCGCTATCCCACACGACGCGGTGTAATAAATATCCTCCATCAATGATGTATGTCTCTGTTGTTAATATCAAATTTTACCTTTTGAAAACAATCGTAAATGGCAGACTTTTGAGTTTTACGCATTCCAATGTCATCAAACAATGATAAAGGGTAGGGAGCCAATTCATATTCAAAATATTTTTCAATTTCATCTTGAAATGCCGCAGTAATACTCATTGGTTGGAACAATGATACAGGGTCAACAGGTATTTTTTCATCGTGAACTTTTATGGTGCTACTCATAGCGAAAAGAGGGACTACTTTGTCAGCGCGTTTTAATTTATTATTAAATGTTAGTCCTGTTATTTTTGACATAAAGTCAAACCCAACTTCACGAGCTTTATAACAATTAATTTTACTATCACTATCGACACCACTTGCAATAGATACACTACCTCAAAAGTGGCGTGGGAACGTGTGCATATTATGATGATTACAACTCTTCCAACTTTTGAATCGTTATATCTCAGAAACTGTGGCTCTTAGGAAAAAAGTGTTTAGACATTATTTATAGATAATTATCTGATCTACAATTTTTATCTGAACTAGTTTTATGATAAAACTTACCGTTTTGCTGAAAATAGCGAAAAACCCGTTTTTGTGACCTTTGACACCGAGTAAATTTTTTTCCAGGTCTCGGATCGATGAGGACTTTTAGATTTCATTTATGATGGTGTTTTGAACAATCCTAGCAACTTTCAGCTGGGTGTGGATTTTTGTAACTTCACTCCTATATTTTGGTCGAATTTGACGGAACTATTTGTCGCTACAATGGTTTGTAAAGCGTTAACCCATTTGTGCCTGGATATTTTTGCGACTTTCTTCAATTTTTACTGATAACAGAAATAATAGATAAATTTCTGATGTCAACTTCTTGAACAAGGCATGATTTATTTTAAAATCATTTTGCATAAAAATCGAAACATCAACATCCTACTGGGTCATGTTAAAATATTGTGCGGAGTTGAGGCTCAATACTCATGAATAAAGGCTAGGAAAAATAAATAACGTTTTCGACTAATAGCGAAAATGCCGTCCCAAAAAAGGGACGCTAGGCATAAATGGGTTAATAGCGTCTCTGCTAGGGGAAGGGGCCAGATTGTTCACTTTTTAAGACTCTTCCTAACCATTCGCTTTAGCGACAGTTGAAAATTGATTCTTGTAAGCTTCCCAGGGAATCTTTCGTCATAGGTCGTTTGTTTCACTGCTGGGCAGCGTGATGACAGCTTAGTGTTTTCAGGCAACTTTCCCAGCTAGACGACAGAGTCCATTTCTCCTTCAATTTTAGCTTCACTATCTTGACATATTTTCGAAGCTACTTTTTCTTCTAGGAGCGACACTCTTTTCTACATTTCCTCTTTATTTTGGTCTACTTTCTCCAGCCTGGTTTTCATCTCTTCGTGTGCTTCTTTTATCTCTTCCTTATCCGGTTTTCACTTCAATGTGCGGCTTTTAACTCTTCCAATCCAGTTTTCATCTTGTCTTCAGCGGCTTTTATCTCATCCAATCCCGTTTCTATTTTCTTAGCCAAATTGGCTTGTCCAGTTTCAGTTTCCTTCTCTAAATCGGTTTGTGCATATTTCAACTTTTCCAATCCGGCTTTCACCTCATCGTGTGCAGCTTTTTTTCTTCTATTCCGGCTTCAATCTTATGTCCGGATTTCATCTCCTCGATCATACCAATTTTCATCTTCTCTATCATTTTTCTAAGGTCTTCCGTTTTTCTTGTCCACACCACGCACTGGAGAATTAAAGTCTTTATAATCCCGGTTCTGACACCAAATGTTACAGAATACTCTGGTACTTTCTGGGTTCCTCGTTCTAAAGTCCAGTAGCTGTAGAAAGTTCTAGTAAAGAATCCAATTGTAAGAATGGAACACGTAGTTTATTGCTTCTAGAAATTCGTCGAACAATAAGCAGCACAAAATCCCCAGGCACAATCAGCTACTTACGCGCTGATAATAGTCCGCTTAGTACAAAAGCTTTCAAAAATTCTGTATTTCTCACCCAAAATAAAACACTTCCACAGGCAAAAATTCAGTGGAAACTTACGAGGGAAATCGTAAACACTCCTCAGCAATAAAGAAATTACACACAACACTTTCAAACAAGGCTTTTAAAATGAGCTAAAATACCGCTTCTATAGCGTCAATGCAATGCCTTAAGCTTTCACGGACATCTGCTCTCTGCACAAGCAAAAGCAAAGCTCCGCCCATGTGATGTTATCCATGTCGGCCCATGTCGGGCCGCCCATGTGATGTTAATGCAGGAAAAACACCTTTACAAACTATATTGGGAAAATCGCGCCAAATGTCCGAAATTTCGCCAAGCTTGGTGACTCTTTGGCTAAATATCGCCATATTTGGTGTCAGAATTGAGTCCCCAAAAGAGAGGTTTGCGAAGGCCTGGGACCAATATTTCTCGAGATTTCTGGAAAACCCTATATTAATGAATTGGGAAAACCCAATGCTCCATATCTCGCGATCTAGTTAGCCGATTTTGATGCAAAAAATTGCAAAATTTAACTATTTGACGCGTAGAACACGAATTTTAAGCTATTTTAAACCCCAGAACAGCTGGTTGCCCCGAAAATTCGTAGCAATAACAAGAATGCGCCAGGCTCAACCCAGACAATATCAGAGTGGTTCATTACGTTTTTTTCAAAGATTACGAGCTAGGACTACCAATTTTCAGTCTATCAGACCTGGTATAAAAGAGTGATCCCACTGTAAATTATATCAAGATTTTTATATACGTCTAATAGCCAAACGTGCTTCAAACTTCGCCATCCACATCATTGTATAATAGTTCCTTAACTGTTTGACTGCTATCCATCAAAATCCTCATACACCCTCCAATAAAAGGATTCGAGCAAGAGAGAAATTTTCTATTTTAGATTTGCGAAAAATAATTGAGTTTTTGAAAAACGCGCAACTTAATAGAAATATGAAATGTCATATTTATGCGTAGCCTAACTCATATTCTATGATAAATAATTTTTAACCCATTTATGCCTAGCGTCCCTTTTTTGGGACGGCAGTATCGCTATCAGTCGAAAACGTTATTTATTTTTCCTAGCCTTTATTCACGAGTATTGAACCTCAACTCCACAAAATATTTTAACATGACCTAGTAGGATGTTGACACTTCAATTTTTATACCTAAAGATTTTAAAAGAAATCATCCCTTGTTCAAGAAGTTGACATCAGAAATTTATCTATTACTGCTGATATTAGCGAAAATCGAAGAAAGTCGCAAAAATATCTAGGCACAAATGGGTTAATATACGAAATCAATGTAGGAAATTTCTCTCTCGCTCGAATGCTTCTTTTGGATGGTGTACATTCCAAAAGCGCAATAGCGCTGCATAGCAGTCAAACGGTTAACGGAGGTGTCGTCGGGAGTATCCTGAACGTTCAACATCGCTTGACTACCCATTGGGAATAACTCGATCTAAATTCAGTCATTTACAGGAACTTAAACCATTTTTTGACCGTCACTACCATCCATTTTATGATTATTTAAAGTCTAATGAATGATTTTATTTCACTCAACAATAACAAAAAATATTAATGTAAATTAGACATGCTTTTTTGTTAATTCAGCTATGTGCCAATAATTGACAATTTATAGTCTACTATGGACACAAAGTACTCTAATTTTGTTAAGAATGCATAAACTATTACACTGGAATACATAATTCGAATAAATTAACGTATAACACATATAACTTTAATTTAGTTTCCATCAATCTTATTCATTTAAAAGTTTAAATATCTCGAAGTTATACTTTTTACATAGCAGATATTCATTTGACAACGATGATATATTAATTAAAAATCTTTACGTCTATAATAAAGAAGTTAATTACCTAGCACTTTTTGTTTCATACTAGGTGAAATTTTTTTGTTTTCAACTTCACTTTCCATAAAGGCCACCAGTCTTGACAAAGTTTCTTCCGCTACAGGGTCGTCTGAAAAAAAATGGCGAAAGCTTTGAAAATTAATCGCATTTAATGAAGAGCATGAATCATTTAACTCATGGATTTGAACATTTTTCTTAAGCATTGTTCAATACATATTTATGTGTTATAAGTAAACGCTGTTCCATTATCAGAACAATACCTTTTACTTAATCAAAAGGGAAAAGAACTATCCAGTTATACAAGTTTGATACATTTCATATAAATACTACCAGCCTAGCCCGGCATTATCCGGGGGGTATTAGGTATTAAGGCATACCTTGTTAAAATAAAATTTCCAATGATGTTCGTTAATGTATTCCTGTCGATTATTTTCACAATCACTAATGCATAAAATGAAAATTATTTTAAAAACTTCAGTCTGTACATCGTCTCATTTGTATTCTAAACTATTGAATCTGACGTAGCTATACCAAACCATTTGTGCTTAGTGGGCTACTAAATTTAAAAAGAAAAAAAAATGTAACTAAAAAAATAATCAAGAGAGAGGGAAAAAAATCCTCCAAGTCAAGTTGTCACAAAATAAAATAATAATAAAAAACTTCAAGTTTCACAGCGTGAAATATAATAAATAAATAATCAACAGTATTTCTAGTCTGTGAGTAACAAAAAAGAATCGGCTGAAAAATGGAATTCCCAGCGTTGTTATTCGCGAGAGAGGGTAAGACGCCTGTGGGAGTAGCGTCCAACCAGTAGGGAGTTTGAACTTTTGTGTTCCACAAATCTCCAGCATCTTGTCCAAGTCAAGTCACCCCCTGCCTTACCATGGCACAGTGGTTAAGCCACTGAAAATGGTAGATGGCCGAAGTCTGAAGGTCCCGGGTTCGGGTCCCATCGTGCGGCTGTTGATCTAACGGTGTGGAGTTTTGGTAGTTTTTCTCGAAATTTAACGTGAATACGCGTTAGAACCCCTTAGAAAGTCCTCCTACCGAGGTACCCCACTTGGCAGATCACCCTAGTGTAGCGTTGCCGTAATCACACACAATCACAATCACATGTCACCCCTACCTCGCGCCATGCATTTGCCTTCGACCGCTCGAACTGAAGCATAAGTACCTGTCAAGGACGTACTCAGATCGGGTGGTCTAGGGAACCCCCTCTCCAAGAAATTTCAATTGTTGTTAACAAAATGATAGTGATCAAGTATTTTAGTGAAAACGTCTGACTTTTTCACTGTCTATAACCCTTCTCGAAAAAAAAATTTTTCGGGGGGGACGGCCCCAAAAAAATTTTTTTTGGAAAAAATTATTTTTCCCAACGGCCTTGGTTCTAGAGCACAAGTAACCATCTCTCTAAAGCTCCGTTTCCACTTGTGTCTTTACAGCCTCTAATGTCTTTACTGCCTCAAATGTTTTAGCGCTAAAGTAGAATTCCGTTTCCACTAGGTTTGTTGTCTCCTTTAGAATCGTACGTTTCTTCCAATGGCTACTAGCGATTTCGCGCATGCGTGTTTAAACTTATCTGTTTCCCGTTTTCTCTTAAATATATCCCCATTTAATATTTTTAAATACAGTAGAATTTCTTAAATTTGGACTTTCAATTATCAAGACGAAATTAGACGTTAAAATAACAATAAATCGGTATTCGGACAAAAATGTTTTAAAGATTTTATTAAAAAGGTTTAAAAGAATAGCATCTTTCTAATGAGTAATTTCTCAGTAAATGTATTTTATTTTTAATAAATTTTTCTATACAAAAAAGTGAGTCTCTTTTTTTTAATTTTACCTGATTATATCGATTTTTTTATAATTAACACTGCAGGATTTTTATGTTTGAGAAAAATTTCTATTATCCAGTCCCGTTGATTTTGAATTTGAAAAATTCTACTGCAGCGGTTGTCAACCTTTTAACGTCGCCCCCCCCCCCCAACAAAGGCTAACTTACAGGATTCATTATACAACTTGTCGACTAAAATGGGAGAGTTAAAAGCAATTACGGTGGACTATCCGTCTCAATTCAATCCGTTTCTCCGTCATTCCAATTTCCGGCGTACCCTAACTTGCAAGTACGACAGTGCCGCCATCATTGACCACTGCAAAAAAGACGACAGTTTTAAACGATGGGGTGCTTCCCCAATGAGAGGACATTGAGGTCACTTTTCGGACGTCACCACATGGCGAAATTGTCCCTTTTCTTCGTTTGCCGTGAAGGCGCGAAGGGTGTCGTTTTCCCTAAAATCCTACCAGGCACAGCTCCATGACTAGGCATTTTTGTGTTCTTTTCTTTCTCATTTACTTACGAGTTGGGCTCATAAGATGGAGAAGATTGCTTTTATTAGATCGGATCGGAACGTCGTGGTGGTTTTATAATTTTAAATGATTTTTTGTTTAAATTTAGAAAAAAAAAACCATCTCACTAAGGAATTCCTCTAACTTAAAATCAGTTTACTTAATTTGGGGCAAATTCTGAAGATAGATCGTTTAAAATCGCCTTAATAACTGCATTATTTTTGTATGAAAAATTGAAGTATATCGCCGTATTCTTGTTATTAAAAATTTTCATTTCATTTCATTTATTTCATATAAGAAATGCACACTACAGATTAAAATCCATTTACAGTGATGCATAAAAGGACAAATTACATAAGACAAAATTTAAAAAGTTAAAATACAGAAATAAAATAAATACCAGTCATGACTGCAAAAGTTCAAAACACTTAACTCTAAAGACTTTAAAAGACATGTTAAAAATATCAAAATCCAAAGAAAACTTATTATAAATTTTATAAAATTTATATAACGAAAAGTATATGTAATTATATTTTATAATTGGATCCACAAATAAATGGCTATTAAGAAGAGACCTGTTCGGTACATTTACACAAATACTTTGAAGAATATTACTGGAGTCTACTATATTATTGACAACTTTATAAAAAAATAATAAACAAAAGAGATCACGACGATAACTTAAACTAGGAAGACCAAAAACACTTCTCAAGTAAGATGAAGAAATTTTCGGAATGTAAGTAGGAGTACTTTTGTAATATAAATAACGAGTAAATTGAGTCTGCACCCGCTCAAGAATTTTCATTTTATTTTTATAATACGGATCCCAAACAAGACTACAATATTCAAGATTAGAGCGTATCAAACTAAAGTATAAGATTTTTAATGCATGAAGGTTAGAAAATTCTTTAGTTTTGCACTTAAGAAAACCAAGTTTTTTGTAAGCTTTAGAGATAATGTTATAGATATGGATTGAAAACTCAAGTTTCCTGTCAAAAACAACGCCCAAATCAGTTATGGAATCCGAACGAAATAAAGGAAGATTATTACTATGATATGAATAAATTAAAGTTTGAGATTTACGAGAATAACTAAGAATACTACATTTCATAATATTAAGAAGTAATTTGTTGTCAGCGCACCATTCATATAAACTATTAAGATTACTCTGTAAAAGACAAGCATCATTAACAGACCGTATCTCTTTAAATAATTTCAGATCATCAGCAAATAAAAGATACTTAGAAAATTTCAAAACTGAACACTAATCATTAATAAACAAAATAAAAAGTAAAGGTCCCAAATTAGAATATTGGGGAACACCAGAAGTACAGGCAAAATTCTCAGAAACAGCACCATTAAAATACACAAAAAGCTGTCTATTACACAAGTAAGAAAAAATCCAGTCAGTAAGATTAATGTGAAAACCCAAGCTAATTAATTTCTTAAGAATTCCAATGTCAATAGAGTCAAAAGCCTTGGAAAAATCGGTATAAATGACATCAAGTTGATATCGTTTTCAAACGAAGAAATAATATTGCTATTTAAACAAAATAAATTAGTAAGCGTAGACCGTTTAGGAATAAAGCCGTGTTGAGATGAGGAAATTAATTTTTTAACTTGCTGAAAAACTTGTGCATTGTGCATTATAATTTCAAATGTCTTAGAAAAAGGACTTAAAATAGCAATAGGTTGATAATTTTTGCAGTCATTTATATCACCCTTTTTAAAGACTGGAAAAATTTTAGTATGCTTCCAAGCATCCGGAAAAGTATAAGTTTTTTAAGAAAGATTAAATAAAACAAGAAGAGGATAAATCAACCCATCAGCACAACCTTTAGCAATAAAAGAAGGTACATTGTCAACACCAACAACTGAAGAAGACTTCAACTTCTTAAATGCCAAAAGAACACCCTCAAAAGTAATATTATCAATCATCAAGATTTTTGTATAGTTATCAGAATATTATGCTTCCAGATACAGAAAGCCTCAATAGATGTATTATGTTTTAACAAAGTATTATATCTATTATATAAATGTGAAAGTTTGTCTGTTTGTTTGTTTGTCTAGGAACTCCTTCCAGTCCGTCCGACCGATCGGCTTGAAATTTTGCATACATATGTAAAGAATCACGGAAAAAAGCGCACCCAGAAAAAAAAATCGCACCGGAAAAAAGCGCACAATATTGAATGGGTTTGTATTTTGTGAAGAGAAAAGGGGAGGGGTGAATTAAAAAAAAATGGGAGAAACAAGTGGGCGTAAACAGAGTTACATTAGTGTATTTTGTATTTATCTGTATTGAAAATTGCCATTCAGACAACATTTCCAAGAACAGTGGCCTGATTTGTAAGTATACAGTATGACTCTCCTACACTCTACAGAAGACCCTACAGACTCTACAGAAACTCCTTGTTCCAGATTAAAAAATAAATAGAAAATGAACAAAGGAGTAATAATAACAATAATACTAATTTCAGCGTTTTTTTAATAAACTGATTGTTCAATTTGTTTGTATTCTTAAGACAAAGTCCAGAACTAGTGATTCAGTGAGAAATTACAGCAGTTTCGAAAAATTTAAATACCATCTCTCACCTAACAGGCAACCGTAAAAATAGAATCTAAGACTATACAGATTTAACATGCACGTTCTCTGTAATATGTTCACATTCAGTCTGATTTGTAATCAGCTATGGCTTATTATTACTGGTTTTCTTTAAGTGCAAGAGTTTATTCTGATTCATGGTAATTTATCTTGTTAACTCTTTGGTTTTAAATAATAATTCTTAGAATGAATGATTTATAAGTATATAGTATATTTACATATAAATATTTTTATTTTTGAAAGTATTTAATTTAAATATTACTACTTTTATTTTAGACATGCTTTTTTTTCAGAATTAAATTATGGTACTAATAAATCAATTTAAAAAAATTCCCTTAAAAAAAATTTTTAAATCAAATGTTAGTATAAGTGTAATGTTTTTAAACAAATTTTCATTTCTAAATTCTAAAAAAACCCCTCTTTTTAAAGGAAACTTGCTAAAAATAATTTCTAAAATGCAAAATATCGGCTATATATAACTGTAATTAAAATTAATTTTTAATTAGTTTTGTTGGAATAGTTTTAATAATTATATTTTTACCATTATTAGTATTGCAAAGCTTATTTCCCCTCACCAATTTTGATTAAATATGTATGCAAGCCTTTTTATGAGAAAAACTGAAACTTTCTACATCACCTCATTAATGTATAGAGGCATATTTTAGTTATTGGGAATTTTTGTAAAAGGGCTTTATAAAAATTAGAAGTTTGTATTTGTTTACATTTAATCTCCTAAAAGTTTTAATTCGCCAAAATAAAATAACTTTATAATTAATTCTATATGTATAAGTTCAATATATAAAGAAGAATATCCTAGGTCAGTGTTTTTTAGGGACCCTCTATAATAGGGATTAAAAGTGATTATGATTTTTATTTAATATTAAAAATATTAAAATTTTTACTTCCAATGTAAATTATCAAGAAAGTTATTTTTGTTTTGTGGTTAAGGCAGATCTACACGAAGGATGTCTGCTTAATTAGGGTATGCCTTGGGCAGTGGACTTTTTGAGGGGTTCTGGCGCGTCTGGAGAAAACAGCCGCGCGGTAGGCAGGAAACCTAGAGCTATACACTTCAGCAGTTTACCAAATTGTCATGAAATTAGTAAAAGTATTTATACTATAATGCAAAAGGTCAAAATACTTTTTTTAAAGCTTTATAAGTTAAATTTATATCTTCTAAAACTCTTTCTCTGCTTTAAAAAACTCATTAAACTTTTAAGATAAACTTAAAAAAAAAAAAAAAAAAAAAAAAAAAAAACCTTGCTGAAATAAGCAAGAATGACGATATATAGAAAATTAAATGGATAAATTATAGAATATTGAACTTCATATATGAAAAAAATACAGCAAGAAGAAAAAAATAGCTGTTAAAACAGTTATTATAACTTGATGTAAAAGTGTGAGAACAACTCAATTAAGAAAAGGGGAAATGTTATTAACTTTTGTTCACCAAATAAAACGGTTTTATTTTTTTCATAGAATATCTTGTATTGCATTGAAAAATAAAGCATGAATAAATAAATATTTTAAAGAAACCCTAATATTTAGAAATAATGCAAAAACTATGCAATTAGCAAAAAATGTTAGATTGAAGCATCTTTCACGAGTTTTATGATTCGCTTTCAAAGCCAATTTAACTTAATTACCTCTCAGGTAAAAATTACATCACGCGCAAAATAATTTCGTAACTTTTATCATTTAAGTTAGCTGTAAAAATCTCGTGGAAGTGAACAAGATTTAATCTCATTTTCCGCGGGGACAGGGTGGTTATTCGCAGCAAATCGGAATCCGAGTGTATGCGGAAATCTGCTGATATTGCGGCTAGGTTAAATTATTTCCTTCAGTCATGTTTGCGGAATCTTATTGGATTACGAATTGCGATTTGCTGAGAATGCGCACTCTCGGAGATCTTAGAATCATCAAAATAAAATAAACAGAACATTAATTTGATGGTGCTTCAAAAGGAATAGGATTTTTGTTTCTATTCTATTTTGCAATTTATTTCCTTCACATGTGTGATAACATTTTTACGAAGTCCCTTAAAAAACGTTGGTAAATCCAAAATATTCGGAGGAGCACATGGGTTTGAGCCCTTTCAGGGATAGGGATTGAGGGTAGGTTATTATCGGAAATATTCGAACCGCGCGTTCCAAGAGTTGTGGTTTCATAGATGATGCTTATCGTTCAATATTTACCCATGATTAAAAATAATTTACTTTTAAATTTCAAACAAAAGTTCTTTATCGGTGCAAAAAAAAACTTCAAAAATACTTATTTCCTCAGAAGTTCAATAGAGAACACTAAAATATCATCTGCAGGATATCAAATGCTGAAAATGTGATGTTTTGTTTTCCTTTTGTTGGGTGTAATGTGGTAATCAATGAAATTGTTTTCGTTCATTATTGACACTTTATCACATAGTTTTCGGTAAAAAATAAAGGAAAATAGTCGACGAGCTAGTACTTAAATAATTTCCTCTGTTGTGGGTAGAACTCTAAACGTTAAAGAAACAAACTACATTACAAATTTCCACGAAGTAAAGTAGTTTTTTTTTTTCCAATTATCGTAATGCCAGGTTACGAGTGAAACAATTCCATAGTTTTGCTCTGATTGAATAAATTTTAATCAGGTGTATTAGAAAAATATCTGCTTCCTCCCGTAGGGCGGGTACACAGCTAGTTTGAAAATTGATAACTGATAAATTCGCGTACATAATTATTGATTAAATCGAACAAAATCCAACACGTGGAGAAAAATGTGTATCGCTGATGTATACCGTACGCATACACCAGCTGTGTCACGCTGCGGCCTGTGCGCGCACTACTTTTTGAATTTTAAATGTGCACACAAATCGAGCGCGGAATTCGAAAAGTAACTAAAATAAAAATGCTAACCAATTTCCAATGCTAACCCAGTGAAAAGTGCGTTAAAATGTATACGAACGTATAAAAATAAGTGAAATTGTGAGAATTTCATAAATAAATGTGCGATACCCAACCCTTACAGCCTTAAAAAACATTAATTTTTTTTTTTTTTACAAAGAATTTTAAATGTATAAAAATGTGAATAAACGTTCATAAATGTTTATTAAAAGATAATGTGCCAAAACCTGTTTAATTGCATAAATAGAAGGTTTAGAAAGCTTGACAAGAAGTTTTCAGCTCGTAACTTTTACTTCTGGTCAGTTCAAGGGAAATCCCTGGAGTTTTTTTGGGGGGAAAAGGGCTTTGAGAATAGAAAAGGTTTCTCCGTTTGCTCCGGACAGGAATAATCAATCAAACTGTCAGCTTCCGTAGAGCCCCCTCGTCAGAGACCAGCTTGGTTTTTCGAACTGCAGGGAGAATCTGAGGAGTGGCCGGGGCGCATATTACCAATCTTTACATTCATTCGGAACCATAGAAGCCGCGTTGACCTTCGTTTTCCTTCCGCCCGGATTTCGAAATCCCTGATTGGTTAGCTCACTGACGTCATGCATGCCCATCTAAGGCTAGCCCACCGAATTTGAAAACTGGCAAGTCTGTACGGCAAATGATGAATTAAAATGATTACGGCAAATGATGAATTATGAATTAAAATCATTAATTATCATGAGGTGAAAACCAGCGAAATAAACATATAGGCAGCTTGAAGTAGTTTTAGATGATACGTAATAAAAGAATATACAAATTAGATTACGAATCTTATTTTAAACCATATTTTCCACTGGTGCTGCCATCTGTTATTATATAAGTAGAATTACATGATACGTTAATTAAAAAAAAAATCCCTAGGCTGTTTTCAATGTGTCTCTATAATTATAAGCTTTAATTTAATTAAATTTATTATAATATGAAATGATTCGTATAATACAATTATTCAAGATTTATGTAGTACAATTTTTTTCCCATAAAAGTAAAAGAAAATATTTTTTGAAAAATTATGAATATCATTTCTTGAATAATGGTATGTACTCTAAATATTAATAAATGACTTAAGTTAGAACTCGATGCATGAGATTTAATTAATTAGTAAAACAAGGAATTTAAATAATTCATTGCATTTTTGTTTGCAGTTATTTAGTTGTAGTGTGGACATTTTAAAAATTTTACTATTTAAAAAACATTTAGCCACTGTGTGTGTATTAAGTATAATGTTGGATTTCAAGTATGTTTCACTGATTGAATTATTTTAATTTACATTACAACTTTTTTAAAATTTACATTCATGTTTTTTGTTTGTGATTTTTATTTAATGAGGTTTTTAACATAATCTCATATATTCCAAGATGTTTTTGTTTTTTCTTGAATGCATGCATTTTAATTTTTTATTTTTGAATCCATGGATTACGATTTTATTAAAAACCATTTTAACTTTAATTCTGTTTTTTTTTTTCACTTATTGCTGAAGGTGTTGGATAACACTTTAAAAGCACTTTAAGCCTCATTGTGTGCCTAAAACCTGACACAACTTTTTTTTTAATATAAATTAGATTTCTCTCCTTGTATCTCTTTTTCAGTGTTGATTAGGGATTATTCCTGATATTTTTCTAATTTTAAATACGGACAAATGCATATTAGAAAACAGTATACATACAGCAAAATGCCTCTAAGACCATTATTTTTTGTTGTAAAGCATTTTCTACCATAGACAGTTTTAAATTTAGTTTGTAAATAACACTTATAGAGAAAGAACTCTCCAAATTGTTTTCCTCTCTTACTGACTTTATTTAAAAATTATTAGAATTTCTTTTTTATTTGGTCAGTTACTCGAACTTGAACTTTAGAAAAAATGAATTATTTACCCTTTCATATCCAAAGTATAATGAGTGCTTAAAGTATCACAAAGATAATCAAATACTTTAATATCTGTTCAATAAATTAAACACTAGTTTTGTATATATATATATATGTTGCGTATCATCTAAAACTACTTCAAGCTGCCTATATGTTTATTTCGCTGGTTTTCACCTCATGATAATTAATGATTTTAATTCATAATTCATCATTTGCCGTAATCATTTTAATTCATCATCTGCCGTACAGACTTGCCAGTTTTCAAATTCGGTGGGCTAGCCTTAGATGGGCATGCATGACGTCAGTGAGCTAACCAATCAGGGATCTCGAAATCCGGGCGGAAGGAAAACGAAGGTCAACGCGGCTTCTATGGTTCCGAATGAATGTAAAGGTTGGTAATATGCGACCGGGGATAGGAAAGAATCGAGTCGACCAGTTGTATAGAACAGCCCCTCGTCAGAGACCAACTTGGTTTTTCGAACTGCAGGGAGAATCTGAGGAGTGACCGGGGGTAGGAAAGAATCGAGTCGACCAGTTGTATAGAGCAGCGCTGTTAGTTGGGCTATATTTAATAAAAGAGAACAGATTCTGCTCATTTTCCCAGTGGACACTTTCCTGCGAAGGACGCTCAGAGTCCATGCCTGAGCAAGGTCTTACGGTGGTCTGCACAGGTGGTTAGATGTTGAGATTTCGCTGTCAAAGAGAAAATGCTCTGCTGTTCCTGCTGCACCGCAGATGCAGAGATCATCTTCCCTGAGATTCCCTGTTCTTAAAATTAAAATTCAATAATTACAATAAATTTTATTTATACATGAAGAGTAAAAGAATAATTATTAAAACCAGTCGGTATGTAAAACTTCTATTTTTTTCCCTTTGAATACTAAATAATAATTATTATTAAATAATTATGTGAGCTTTCTGAAGAGAAAAAAATATTTTCATTGAAATATTAATTATATATTGAATTTTCCAAATAGAGTTAGCAATATTAGGAAAATAGACTTGATTTTAATTAGAAATAGATATCAAAATACTAGAGATCATTAGAATATGACATGAAATAGTTAAAGAAAAAGTTAGGAAAGAGCTTTACGAAAAATAGTTAAATTAATTATTTTTTAATTCAAAGTCTTAACTATTCTTAATTATTAATTATTACAAAATAAATTACAGGAAAAATAAGTACATAATAATTTGTTATTTTTTAAACTGTAATAAAACAAAAACGCAGTAAAACAAAACCCATCCTCTCTCTCAATTACGTTGAGCGAAAAAGTACTCAGAAAAAGAAAACACAGAAGTCTGGACAATTTCTATCATTTTTCACTACAAAACGCTCCAAATAATACGATCTACTAAAAACCAGCTTCCGATTCCTCCTTCAAAAGTAAACAAAAAGAGTACTACAAGAGATCTTTCAAAAAAGGAAGGAATTCATCGTTCCTAGAGCGTTTCCGGTTTTGATCGAACCGCTTCCAGTCATATTATCCCGTGCACACTTGCTTTGTTATGATGTGAGACACGCATTTCGCGATAGAATTATATCTGTCGTCTTTTCTCGATTGATGTTACTTAATTGAAAGCAACATCCCAGCAGAGGAGACCCGAAAACTATATGGTGAGTTAAATCTTAATTTTTATGCTATTTTATTAAATTTTGTCCAAATGTCTTAGTCAGGCCCCAGTTCTGCTTCATTTCATTACCGATTTGAAATTCAACAGGGAACATGGGCGCCCATATGATTGTTTGTAGGGGGGGTCCAAGTCACTGTTCCTGCAATACTAAGATACATTTTAGTGTTGAATCACTTCTATGTTTTTCAGTATGTAAATCATAACAGTAATATGGGAGCTAAGAGGTAATCGCCCCCCCCAGTCCGCTTCTACACAAATGTTTACCATGCCTGAATTAAAGTGTTCACATTGTTAAAGCATAATTTAATTGGGCTATTTTTCTACATTCTTAAAATTATGCAGTCTACCATGAACTGTGTAGCTGAAAATAATAGTAATCAATAAGTTTAATATTATTCATCACGCACTATTAGATTGTTTCATAATTAGAATATTTACAAGGAAATAAAATAATGATAAAAAAGTTACTTGAAGATTTTATGCCTTATTATTTTTCATGGTCGCCGGCAGAATAGGGCAAGGGGGTCAATGCCCCCCCTGTATTTTTCATGCAGTGTTTTCCCTTGCTTTTTTGCTCTTTCCAACATGGTAACCATACGTTGAAGTAGTCTTTGCCCCCCCCTTGAGTAGTCTTTGCCCCCCTGGAGTAGTTTTTATCCCCCCCCCTGGGAAATATTCTGCCGGCGCCCATGTTATGTTTTGATCTATTTTTATTTATGTACTTTAAGCCACATTAAAATCAGTTATTTTTTCTAATTTTTAAATATCGGTAGTTTGCCAGGAGTAAGTCTGGAGAGGGAGTGGGATATTATGGTTTGAGATTGTACTTATCTCTCTATTCTAAGAAAAAGTAACTGCTGCTGCCGCAAACTTGTTCTATCTCCTCTAAAACTGTGGGGAATTTGAGTTTTGAGGAAGGTGTCCATGGTGAAGGTGAGAGCTGGGTTTGAACCCAGGGACTTATGGGTGGTAGAAAGATGTGCAATCCGGCTTGGCCAAAAGGTACCCCTATGACCGGCCTTCAATTGCCGGGTGTAGTGTGCGCAGAGGTTATCTCGTGCCGTCACAACGGTTTCAGAAATTCATTGGAAGCTGACTTAAATTTTGAAATTCAAATTATTTTAGGAGATATAAAAAACTGAAAAAATAAACTTAATGGTTACCAGGTTTAGAATAAAATCATTCATGCCTTTGCAACAAAGCAATTCCAAGTATGTAGAATCGTGTGAAAGTTGACAAATATGAAGTAGAATTACACCTATTTTACACCAAATTAAAAAGTTTGTGAAATAAATAAGTCAAAGTGTGTTACACAAAGTTGACAAAAGAATTACAGATTCTTCGTCTTTTCAAAGCAGAATAGGTAACTAATTGTAACTGATTTAAAAGTGCCATTTTGTCATCAGGTACGATCTGGCTGACAGTTCTCTCTCCAAGCAGGGTAAATGTAAAATGAGTGTGTTCCAAAATGTTAGCACCCAGTACCTTGAAAGTGAAAAATAATTCTGGTTTTATTCATTTGGCTATTTGCTACCAGTAGAAATATTTGTCATCGTTAACTATGCCTTTATAGCAGTTATAGTATTAGCTTGGATATTTGCCAGCGTGGCGAGATATATTTTGTGGTGCTAAATACACCTTTCTTCGACTCCTTCGACTCCTGTGGTGCTAAATACACCCTTCTTCCTCCTTCGACGAATAGGCCCTTCTTCGACTTCAAAAACACCATCCGATGCACAGCAGGAAGGTAGGAAAGTGAGAAATGTAAACAAAACGACACACAGAAAAAAGGAAGTTGTCATTTGGAAGGAAAAAAATTCTTAGAAAACCAGAGTGAAAAGGGAAAATAAAGTGGAGATTGCGGGGGGGGGGAGGAATAATCAAAAAAGAATCATGACTTTAAAAAAAGAAATAAACTGAAATAGTTGACAAAAAAAAAAAGAACATCAAAAGAACAAACACGAAAACAATACATCCCCCCCGGCATTTTCTTTGCTTGAGGGAGGGAGGTTAGTTTATTTATTTATTTTTTATTTATTTTTTATTATTTTTTTTTAAGGATAATTTTAGATTTTTAGCGGCCTTTATTGAAATCATTACTGTGGGTTGCCCTCTTTCCTAAAAATAGGGCATTGCTAGGGACATTTTCTAAAAATGGGACATTATGGTGTCCCAAAGCTGTACTTGGGGACCACGGGACGAATGTAGGAAAAAACGCGAACGGAAAAAACGCGAACGGAAAAAACGCGAACGGTAAAAACGCGAACCGGAAAAAACGCGAACCAGAAAAAAAAGAATATCCCCCCCCCCCCTCAGAATAATAATTTTTATTTAAATATTGACATGAACTTATTTTGTTTTGTAGTAAATACGATAATGGTATTTAATCAAATATTGGACTGCCTCAAAATTCTTTTGTTTTTGAAGTAAAGGAGCCACTTTTTATATTTTGAGAGCATATATCTTCATATAAAAAGGAAATAATTGCTTTTAGCTAGTCAAGCTACTTGTCAAGGTCATGAAAGCCGTGTCCCTTCCAAGAAAAAAATAGGGGAGATTCCCCGGACAATGGGGACTGGGGACTATGGGAGATAACGTACCGGAAAACTCCTAAGGCAAGATGAACAAACAGGTTTTTTTTTTAGGTTGAGGTTCGTACTGCACAGATTTTACATTCAAGAATATTATATCCAGAAAAACATTTAAAAGCTGTGCGGTCATGGGCGCACCCACGGAGGGGGCTATGGGGGCTAAAGCCTCCCCCTAAACCTGGAGTGTTAGATGTGAAAAACTTTGAAAATTGTCACTAACGAATTATAATATTTTACCTTAAAAAATTGTCTTCAAATTACTCCTAATTTTTTGTGGGGGGGGATTAATTAAAAGTGGGGGAATGTTGGTTTTTAAATAAATACTTACAGTTAGTGCATAAATTACCAACTTTTAAAGTTAGAACTGGAAAGATTAGATATTGGTTGAAAAAAAGACTATGAAAAGATTGGGCTTGTGTTCTATGGGCAAGTGGTAACGAATATTTTGAAGTTATAATGGAGTTATAGCTATAATCGAGGTCACTTATAACCGAGTTTGACAGTATTTATAACTCCAGTCCCCACCCTAAACCAAAATCCTGAGTGCGCCACTGTGCGCGGTAATAAATATATTTTATCACAGTTTAAAAAATTAATTTTTATATCAATTATTCTGTTGAGAAAGATACAATCATTGTATTGAGATTTTTTTAAAAACAAAATATTCAAAATTATTTAAAAAGGTATTTTTAGCGTTAAATAGAAACTCAATTGATTTCAAACGATTTATTTAAATTTGAATGAAATTTAAACTCGTAATCATTTGATTTTTCTCCGCTAGAGTATTTAAATCATTTTTATTTCCTAGTTTTATGTGATCTAAACAGTAATGAATTATATAAATGACATTAAAACATATACAAATTAAAATCAAAATATTTAGTAGATTAGAGCCATGTGCCTTTAATTAACTGAAATTGATCACAATTTTTTTTTAAAGAATGAGGGGGGGGGAGTGTTTGCCATTACACCTTCTCGACTTTAAAAGGGGAGACTTTAAAAATGCACGAGATTTAAAAATTCTCCTGAACATAATAAAATAGAGAAATAGTTTAATTAATGAATTATTAATTTACCAAGTTTAATTAATTAATTACTAATTTAACAAACTGAATGTTCAATTTGTTTGTATTCTTAGGACAAGGACCAGAACTAGTCATTCCGCAACAAATTATAGCAGTTGCGAAAATTTTAAGTACATCTCTCACCTACCAAGATCACCCTAAAAAAGAATATCCTATCACACCGTTTTAACATGCACGTTCTCTGTAATAAATTCTGACCTTCAGTTTATTCCTTACCAACCATGGCTTATATTTACTGGCTTTCTTTTTATAAGTGCAAGATTTTATTTTGATTCATCATAATTCATTCTGATTCATCTTGTTAGCTTTTCGGTTTTAAATTATTAGAATAATGAATGATTTATCAGTATATATTTATGTATACATATTTTTGTTTTTTAAAATATTCATTTTAAGCATGAATACTCTTATTTTAAAAATGCTTTTTTTAATTAAGTCATGGTATTAATAAGTCAACAACTAATAAAAACAACTTAAAATAAACTCTTCAAATTAAATGTTAGTGTAACTGTAACTTTTCAAACAAATTTTCATTTTTAAATGCTAAAAACCCCTTTTTACAGGAAACTTTTTAAAAATGATTTAAAACTTATTTCTTAAAATATAAAATATTGGCTATTTATAACACTGATTAAAATTAATGTTTAATTTGTTTTCTTAGAATAGTTTTAATAATTATATTTTTGCTATTATTGATATAGCAAAGCTTATTGCCCCCTCACCAACTTTGATTAAACATATCTGTAAGCCTTCTTAGAAGAAAGAGGGCTGTATAAAAAATACATGTTTCTATTTATTTACATTTAATATTCAGAAAATTTTATTTGATACCATAAAATAACTATGTAATTTATTCTATATGTCTATGATCAACATTTAAAGAAGGAAACTCTATAGGTCAGGGTTTTTAAGACAACCTCGATAACAGCGTTTGGAAGTGATTATGATTTTTATTTAATATTAAATATATTAAACTTTTTACTTTCACTGTAAATTATCATGAAAGTTATTTATGTTTTGTGGCAGATCTACACAAGGATTGTTTGCCAGGAGAGGTCAGCTCGCGTCACTGAATGTGTCGCTTAGAGCTACATATACGTCCTTCCCGTAATTTCCCGCAGAAATTTGGAACCTCATCAGAAGGTGGGGGACTTCTGAATATTGGCACCCCTCGGAAACTGCTAGCGACTGCCGAGAGGACTTTCGGAATCACGGATTTAACGTGCACGTACGCCGCATGTACACGGTGGAATTTAGTGGTACGCCGGTATCGAACCCACAACCTTCCGGTTATGAGTCCAACGCCTTATCCGCTGGGCTACCACGGCCCCTTCTACACAAGGATTGACTGCTTAATTTAGACATGCCTTGGGTGGAGGACTTTTTGAAGGGTCCTAACCCGAATTCACATTACAGATGGAGAAAGTGGCCGCGCGGTAAGCCAGAACCCTATACCTATACATTAGTCTTTTACTAATTGTGATGAAATTAGTAAAAATTATTTATTCTACAATGTGAAAGGTACTTGATTAAATTTTTAAAAAATTTTTATTAGATAAATTTATATCTTATAAAGCTCTCTTCTTTATAAAACTTAAAGCTTATTAAACTTTTAAGATAAACTGAAAAAAAACTTGCTGAAATACGCAAGACTGATAAAGTATAAATATTTAAAAGGATAACTTATCAAATGTTGAACTATTCATATATGAATAAAATACAGCAAGAAAAAAAAAGATGCAATAAATCTATTATTACAATTAATATAACTTGATGTAAAACTGTGAGAGTATTATTAAGAAAAGGGAAAATACTATTCACTTTCGCTCAACGAATAAAACATTTTTGCATAAAATACTTTGCATTGCATTAAAAATAAAAATAAATAAATAAATATTTTAAAGAAAACCTAGTATTTAGAAAGAATTTAAAACCACAACCTATTGGGAATGAGAAAAATTGTTTAAACGAATCGCTTAAAAAATAACCTTGTTTAAATTAAGCTAGTCTGAAAGTGAAAAGTAGTTTTTTTTTTTTTTTTTTTTTTTTTTTTTAAGAAAAACAAATATTCTCTCAAGTCACAGGCTGGAGTTTCTTTTTGCATTTTAAAGTGGAACGGTTAAAACGACCCTTCAAACAAATGTTTAAAATAAAAAGATTTGGGGACAGAGGGGACACCCCGCCCCCTGTAACCCCCTCTCCCGATTGCGATAGTTCATATGTACAATATGCTTAGAAAACTTGATAACAATAGCTTGTTTAGACAAGGATTATCCCCGCTCCCAGACCAACTGAAAATTTGGAGGGTCACATGAAGATTTGAGGGGGTCACATGTCGAATTTAAGAGCAGAAAAGGAAGTTTCTTTTAAATTTTAAAACAAATGTCCGTTTAAAATTTTTTGACGAAGTGGGAGGAAAGGGGGACACAGCCACCCCTGTGCCCCCCCCCTCTTCGACCCTACGCCTATGGTTCGAATGTATTGTACTCTTAGGAAAACCTATTAACAATAGCTTCCTAAGGAAGGCTCATCACTGCTCCAGACCTACTGAAATTTTGGGGGTGCACAGGAAACATTTGAGGGGGTCATATCGAAATTTTAGAGCAGAAAAGAAAAGTTTCTTTAAAATTTCAAACATGTTTATTTTTTAAGAAATTGACGAAATTGTTCGGGGGGGCAAGCCCCCCCTGTGCCCCCCTCTTCGACCCTACGCCTATGGTTCATATGTATTGCACTCTTAGGAAAACCTATTAACAATAGCTTCCTAAGGAAGGCTCATCACTGCTCCAGACCTACTGAAATTTTGGGGGTGCACAGGAAACATTTGAGGGGGTCATATCGAAATTTTAGAGCAGAAAAGAAAAGTTTCTTTAAAATTTCAAACATGTTTATTTTTTTAAAAATTGACGAAATTGTTCGGGGGGGGGCACAGGGGGACACGTGACCCCCTTTGCCCCCCCCAACCGACGCTACGCCTATAGTTCATATGTTAAATGAATCATGTTGGCGTTTTTACCGTTCGCGTTTTTTCCGTTTGGCGTTTTTTCCGTTCGCGTTTTTACCGTTCGCGTTTTTTCCGGTTGGCGTTTTTTCCGTGGGCGTTTTTACCGTTCGCGTTTTTTCCGTTCGCGTTTTTTCCGCACACCCCACGGAATAAGCCACCTAAAAACGGGCATGTGGTCACCTTAGTTACGAGCATGTGTAAATCACCAAATAATGAAAAGTTGCCATTGGTGGCAAACTATTCTAGCTGTTCCATAGTTTTTATCAAAAAAACATATGACGTACTATTTTCTTAACTAATTTTTAACTGAATATATGCGTAAGATGCCAAATTATGAAAAATCACCATGGGTGGCAAATACACGAGTTGTTCTATGGGTTTTACATAATTAAAAATAGTCTGAAGTTTAAACAAGAACCACGCAATGTGTAGCTCGATAAAATTCTATCTGATCCAATCTTTGGGTTTTGTTGGTTGAAATTATGCCTTTTTTACAATTGAGCCTTATTAGTGGTCAAATACCTCATACGAAAAGTGAGCGCAGCGAGTTTTTTAATAAATTAAGAGCTATGGAAGAAACGTTTGATGTACAGCGACAGACATAACATCCAAGAAACCTACAATCACTGAAATAATGAAGTACCCCAAGTTTAAAAACTTTAATGGAAATTTAGTATGCTCTTTTCTTGGTATTATTTATTTATTTTTAAATCTTTCTTTTATGTTCGCACACTTCACTAATTTCAACATAAATTCATTCTTTGATGCCAAGTTCAAAAAGATGTACCCTTCTGCAGGTTGCTTTTCAGGCACATTTACTTCTTTTTATCTGCCTAAGATTATTAGGTACACACAGAGAAACATAATTGATGTAATAAGAAGGATACCTGAAAATATGAATGGTAAGAAAATTGAAAGAAATATTTTTTGCAGGAGTAACAGTTTTATGTCTGAAAATAGTGCATGTGAGTGTTAACTGGGATTTAGAAGAAAAAGTGGTTCAGAATTACTATTTTAACATTATCTTATAATATAGAGCAGTGCTCCCCAATCATTTTGTCACTTCAGACCGGTCAACATGTGATTATTTTACCAAAGTCTGCTGAAGGGGGGGGGGGGGAAGATTGTTTACATTTTAGATTGTTTTGATTTAATAATGTTAAGTTAATTGTATTTCAAAATGAAATACAATTACACTAAAAATGAATATAAAATGATTTCACATTTTAACTCACTAGACTGCTAAATCAATGAGAACCCTGAACTTTTTTCTTTGCATGTCTCTTCCATCTGGGGGTAATAGGAGACAATGACACCTGAATTGTATTACTTGCGTCCAGTTAATTCCGTTGTTTTGTTTTGATTGCTGTCCCTGCAAAAAGCTTCGCTTCACACAGACAGATTGTCAGAAATGGCAATAGGGATTTAAGTGACTGCAATTTTAATTAATAATCTTGAAATGTTTAATAATCAACTAATTTGAAATAGTTACAAGATTTCTTTTGTTACAAAGATATAAATTGGCACAAACCCGCCAAAGTTGAAGAAATACACCACAGTAAATAAAATAGAAAGAAATAATTAAATGTTCCTTGGGCACCGCGGTACCATTTGATCCACTGATCAGACCTGATTCGCAGACCGAGGGTTGGGGACCACTGATATAGGGCATCTATACATTTCTTTTTGATAAATATTTAAAATAATACAGCTACAAGCTTGTGAATTTTTATAATTAAGCAATCTCATTCTTACAGATTCAATGCAGCTATCCCCCCCCCCAATTTTCTATTTCTTCTAATTGTTTATTTGAATATTCATTCCAGAAAACACAGCAGCATTCATCAGGTTATCTGAACTACTCCCTGTAGCTGGGTATAGTAGGAAACAGAAAGTAAGTTTTTTCTGTTACAGTGTTATACACAATCATTTTTATTGAAAGATATATATTCAAATGGATAATCTAAATTAAAAAAAATATCTGTATTTATGTTGGCATTTAATGAAATCAAAATAATCTTTTGGGCATTTTTGTTCTATTTTACATGATTATAGATTAGAATAATTTTAGATTAACTGTGATAAACCTTTTAAATTGATGCTGAATTCAAGAAATTATATCCATCTGCTGAATGCTTCTTGGGTAAATTTTCTTCAGTTTCTTTGCTCATGATTATAAGGAAATAAGGTATCCTTGAGTTTTACCATGGACTCATCTGTTGCTTTAAGACAGGGATGGGCAAACTACGGCCCGCGGAAGGTTTTATCCGGCCCGCGGGTGGAATTTTAATTAGCCGGTCCGACAGAAATTGAAAGAATATATATATTTATATATTATATATCCATATTAAGAATTATGAAGATGGCTTGAAAAAAGTGTATTTTGAGTTCGAACGCAGATTTCAAGCTTACAGTGCCATTCAAACAGAATTGGATATTTTTACCATGCCTTTCAACGTAAATTGTGAATCAATGAGGTCAGATTTGCAGCTTGAATTAATTGAATTGCAATCTAACAATCATCTCAAGCAGTTGTTTCTAAATATGCCAAAGTTAGAGTTTTACAAATCATTATCGAAAGTAAGTTTCCCAAATTTAATATCTCACGCCCAGAAAATCAGTGCTATGTTTGCTTCATCTTATATATGAGAACAAGTGTTTTCAGCTATGAACCTTAGAGAGAATTCTATCAGAAGTAGACTGACAGATGAGCATTTAGCCTCGTTCCTTAGAATCAGTGCATCTCACTTCGAACCTCAATATAAGAAACTTTTAAAAATGAAATCGCAATTTCATTCATCTCATTAACATATTTAAATTGTAATACTTGCATATTGTTCTTGAAATTTTAGAAAAATTTATCTTGGCCCGCCAAACTTTTTTTTTCGATTTTTAGCCCGCGACCGAAAAAGTTTGCCCATCCCTGCTTTAAGACATTTTCTGTAGATCAAAATTGTTAAAATTGTCATTTTTTTTTCATCAGCCACACCCCAAATAATTTCAGTGTCCACCACTGTATGTAGCTTTATTAATTTGATTGTAATTAAATCTTTGATTTTTCAGTTGTCCAATGAGGAAAGGAATGGGCATGGAAGATACCCATCCGAGGAGCTCATTCGTTATATTGGGGTAAGAAATTTATATATATACTAGTTGAATGCACCCGCTCTTCCCACGGGTAATGAATGGATTCCTTTTCTTATAATACGGTTTGTTGTAAGTACTATTTATCATAATAAATAGGTAATAGCAAAATTGATATTGCATAAATATTATCTGCATTCAGTAATTATGCATAAACAATTTCATGGCGATTGTCTGAACGGTGAAGATGATCTGGCGCAGCGCCATCAACTGTCCAATGGTGGCTCGTGGGATACAGCAAGTACTACTGGGCTGCACTTGAAATTATCAGCACATACTTTAAAATAATTTATTTTATAAATTTTCTTAAATTCGGATTAGAATTATGGAATTCCTATGGTTAAAAAAAAAAAAGTATTTTAGTAACGGCCGAATTGCTCATTCAGAAAAAAACCCCTTTAATCTTCCCGCAATTCAACTGTGAAAGTCGTTAGTACAGCCCTCAGCGCTGATTAAGGAATTGGCAGCACTGTTGCCATGGTAACGACTAGGTAAGAACTTTCTCCGGCTTAGGATAGCATAGAGGGTTTTAGCTAAGACTCAGCTGAAGAAAGCTTTTCTGACTTTGCTGCACTAGTGAATTCGACGAACTGATTGGCTAGGACGAGAAGTGAGGGAGAGAATAAAGACACAGAATATATGTTCTAGCCCAGCGTTTCTCAACCTGAGGTGGGCGCGCGCCCCGCAGAACGTTTGCAGGGGGGGGGGCGAGAAAAACTATAGAGCAAGTAGTGATGCATGTTTTTAAAAAATCATCTTATTTATTCTCATTTTTACTCAAAAATATATCTATTTTCGCTTAAAATGTTCATTATTAAAGATTAAAAAACTCAATGTATGCTGAAAAATGTGAGGGGGGGTGGGGGAGCGCCACTGTAAGTTAGCCTTTGTTGGCCTGTTGTTAGCCTTTGTTAATAATTGGCTAAGGAAAGGTAATATTTGTATTTATAGTATTATCTCTGTTTTACAGGTAAATGGCTCTTTAGAAGAGAGCATTGACAGTATAACTGCAAAACAGCTATATTTGCCGGCAAGTAGCACTGCAACAGAACCAGAACATTATTTTGTAATACTCGACAAGCAGCCAGCATGTGACCTGAAAGCTATGGACATTCTTTTTAAATGCCAGTATGCGTTTAATGTTAATTTTTGGGGAAGATTGACTGTCTGGATTTTTCAAGTTTATGGAGGCATTTATATATAAAATTTTACAAAAGACATCTAATGCCTCTGTGGAAACCCTACTACATGTACTTCTATGCAATCGGGATGTATAATTTGTTTCACTTTTAATTGTATTTCTGTTTATATATAGTCTAGAATCACAGGTTGTTGTTGTTTTTCATGCTCCTTTTAGTCAAGAATGGTTTAATTTGTGTTTTTACTTTTATATGCATGTTTAGTTGAGAAATTCCTATTTTCATTTTTTTTTAAACTAGTCTGTCCTAGATTATTAGTCACTTTTCCCAATTCACTTTTTAATTGTTCTAAACAATTGTTGTTTTCCTGTATAAAAAACAGAATTGTCAAATGTATAAAGCAAAATTTACTTTTGATAATATTTGTTACATTTTATTTTCATTACTCTTTTAGATTAAGCCTGACTGTAAGCTTCCTCCCCCCCCCCCTCACAAGTTTTGTATAATTATTTTTTTCGTAAAAATGACTATCTAGCTCCTTTTTTAATGAGAGATATCTTATTTTTAATTTTTTTATCTGGCTTTACCAGTTAAATGTAGTTAATTATTATATGTTACTTTTATGGAGGCATTTATATACCCTACATGTACTTCTATGCAATCAGGATGTGAAATTTGTTTCACTTTTAATTGTTTCTGTACATACATATATATATCCAGAATCTCAGTTTTTATTTTTATTTATTTTTTTTTAATGTATGCTGATTTTAGTCAAGAATGATTTAATTTGTGTTTTTTACTTTTATATGTATGCTTAGTCGGGGAATTTTCCTATTTTTATTTTTTTTAAACAAGTGGATTATTAGTGTGTTTTTTCCCAATATTTGCCGTTTTTTATTTGGTTGAAACAATTGTTTTTTCTGTATAAAACAGAACCAACAAATGTATAATTTAAAACAAAATTTACTTTTGTTAATATTTGTTACATTTTTTTTATTAATCTTCTAGATTAAGCTTAATCGTAAGCCCCCCCCCCCTCAACAAGTTTTACGTAATATTTTTTCCCTCTAAAGATGACTGCCTTTAATGAGAGATGTCTGATTTTTGATTTTTATATCTGGCTTGCCCAGTTAAATTAGCTAATTACTACAGCGCGGTTTTGATGATATTTGCATTTTTTAGCTTCTTTAATCTTTTGGGGGCATTTTTTGAGATTTTGTGGTATTTTAAATTTTATGACATTATTGCTTTAGTTTTGAGTCATTTTTTTAAAGTAATGTAAAATTTTTATACTTATTTTCTTTCGAAAGTGAATAAGAGTTGTCAAGAAAGAATTCAGTTTTCTTTAAATATGCACCGATCATATGTTGAAAGAAGTTTCGTTAAGTTTAAAAATTTAGTTGCAGACAAGACATTCTTTCACATTTGAAAGTGTTAAACATTATTTAATAATGCACCAATATATAGTCAGGTGTAAGTAAATTTGTTCTTTCTTCTTTATCTTTTTATTATTTTAGTATATTTATTTTAAGTGTAAGTATATGTTTCATCCCATCTTCTTTAAATAAATATGACTACTGATTTAATGCATCAAAATGTATTTTTAGTAAGAATGAAATTTTTGTTTAATTATAAGGGCATTTTTATGGTTTTTTTGTGAGTCATCAGAATCTGAACTATACTAATTATACTCATTGTCGATGTCTTTAATTAGGTTTTCCAAATTTATTCATAAGTAAGAATGCTTTGTAGTTGGATGTTTCAGCTTTCATTTGATATTTTGTTTGTTGGACCAGAAAAAAAAAATTATGTTGGTTGTAAATAGTTCTAACTGTGATTTACTCAAGATGAGGAGCAAATAATTCTATATAAGGTTTTTAAAAATCATATAACCCAGTATTAAACAGGAAAAAGTGGTTAAGTGTTAAAAAGTTAATGAAGAAATGTGATGTTCCATTATAAAACTGTGATATTTTTGTTTAGTACAAATTTTTAAAATGATTTATAGGTTATTTTACTTTTTTGTGTGTATTAATAAATTCTACATTTACAAAGGTTATTTTACTTTTTTTGTGCATGTATTAATAAATTATGTTTATCAAAACTGCTTTATAACGTGTCTCATGAAAAAAACACATATTGTAATTATAGATAAAATTATATTGTTATTTTTAAAAAATGTATTTTGTGAAAATTATGGTTTGTTTAGTTAAAAACTAAGGAAACAACATAAAGCTAGCACATTAAAATAAAGTATTACAAACTTTTATTTTAATTATCTTTAATTTAGCTTTTATTTATTTAGTTTGTAATTTCATCTGTGCTTAGTAAAAAGCAAAGAAAGATAGGATATAATAAATTCAAACATTCTTTGACTGTGTGCTAAATCAAGCACTGCCAATATACCCTCCAAGTAGTATGATAATGTCCTTGAGAATAAAATAAAAAGTAATAGACATAAAAGATATAACATATGCAGAAAATGCTAAACATCTCCAATAATTAAGATCATATTCATAAGCATAAAGTTTTTCAAAAAGTGAGTGCCTAGTGTCACAGCCATGTACTCAAATACATATAAAGTATGTATGACTGGATGATTTATTGCAAAAGCTTATATGCTGTAAAAATCTGATTATACAAGTCTGAAACATCCGAGTTTCCGCTTTCATCGAGATATCAAAAACCTCTTGCGTTTTTGTTGTTATTGTTCTACATTTTCCATTTAAACTGCGAAACAAATCACCATTTTTAAAACTAATGAAAATAAAGTCGTGGGGGAAAATTATTGATACACAAAATACAGAACAGAATGGAAAATTAAAAAAAGATAGTGATGAGCTTTATCATGAAACTGCCTTTGAGCTAATCAATGAAAGGGATATATGTGAATGGATAAGGATGGAATGATTGTCGATGGAAAGTGAATATACATATAGTGACAGTGAACTTTCCCATGCAGATGGACTAAAAGCTATGGAAAATGCTTTCGAATTTATAGGACAAGGGACACTGGCAATTCTGTTATCCTTGAAGAAATACCAAAATGTTATGAGCGTATCATAATCGAAAATTCAGCGGGGTGGGGGGTTTCATATTAAATTTAAGAGTAGAATAGGGAAGTTTCAGAAAAATATTTTTAATCAAAGGATTTTAAAACTAAGTAGGGGGTACATGCTCTCTCTTGTGAACGAAGGACACTACGTCTGTGACTGTTAATGGAAGTTTTATAAAGCATTTTTCTTAAAAAGAAAATTGTTAGAAGTGACCATTATAAGCATAGTTTGATCAAAAATTTAACAGGGGTGCATATCAAATTCAAGAGTAGAAAAGAAAAGTTTCTCATAAAAAAAAATTAAAAGTCTCTGAAAAGGGCCCCGAGGGAGCACATGCCCCATCTTGTGCCCCCTGCCGATACAGCGTCTATGGTGACTGCTAATAGAGCTCAATAACTCCAAAGTTAAATTTTCCTTGGTACATTTTGAAAAACAGAAAAAGTGGACAGTCGTAAGCATAACGTGATTGGAAATTCGTGGGGAGGGACAAATGGGCGCCGGCAGAATATTTCCCAGGGGGGGGGCAAAGACTACTTCAACGTATGGTTACCATGTTGGAAAGAGCAAAAAAGCAAGGGAAAACACTGCATACAAAAATCCAGGGGGGGCATTGCCCCCCATCCCTTGCCCTATGCTGCCGGCGCCCATGGAGGGACATAAAATAGAAGTGTAAATAATGGACGTTTCTTTTAAATTAAAAAAAAGAATATTAGGCTTCAAATAAGATTTTCAAGAGGTTGGGCAGGGGGAGCATATGCCCTCTCCACTTCACCCTATTGTGGCCGTTTTTAGAGGAATTCAATGTGTGTCCAGAGTTTGGAGGTTTTTTAAAGCACATCTCTTAAAAGCAGAAATTGGCCGGTTGTAGGAGGTAAGTTATATATATCAGGGCCGTACCTAGACAAAAATTTCGGGGGGGGGGGGGGACCAAGAGGTGAAAAAGGCTAAATTTCTCACAAAATGGCTTTATTATTATAGTTTTGTCAACAAAATTTTAAATTTCGGGGGGGGGGGACCGCACTCCTTGCCCTCCTCCCTGGGTACAGCTTTGATATATATTTATATATATCCCAGCATGCGCACACACGTTTAAATTACGTATTCCCGATGTCGAAATGTCGAAAATAGGTCGAGGAAAAATTACAGCAAAAAATAGCGTTTAAAAGAGATCAAACATACATTGTGTTGTCGACGTCATAAAAAGCCGTTCGATTTTGGTCAGGGAGGCGGCTATCTTCGACTGTTAATGTTGGTCGCCCTCAGGAGGTCTATGATCCGTCAATACATCGCCGATTTTCCGCTTATGGCTTTGGCGGTCTGAGAGACCCCCCCCCCCCAGCCAGCCAAGAAGAAACACGCGATGGAGCATCGAGAAATTTTTTCAGCTTAGTTAATAGTCAGTTGAACGTCGAATAAACAGTGCAGGGGAGACAGAATTTACGGGGTCCTTTCTCACGACCTTTGACATGTCCACCCCAACCGTTTTCTCAGAAAACAGATGCTTTTTTTTTCTTTTTTGTGTGTGTATTCGTTCATGGTTCGCGTGGCTCGTACTTCGCAGTTTTTTTATGCAAGGGCAGAACTCGCTCCAGCGTGTAGTCAGCATGGCTGAGCTCAGCTGCGCTACACAGAACAGTAAAATTTCCATAGTTTTAACTATAAAAGTGGATATTTTTCAAGTATCTCTTGGAATATTTTTCAAGTTCAATGCTAACACGATTTATCGTTAGCTTGGCATATTAATAAGTTTGTCTGGCTCTCTTTAAATTGTGTTGGCCGGTGATGTTATTAAAGTTTATCGGGGTAACTACAAATTTTAATTCCAGCCATCAAAATTTTAGAGGTGAGTTAAGTAATTATTTAACTAATAATTATGTGCTTTGTTTCTTTTATTCATTTTCTTTTTAATTGCTAATTATAAGTCTTCTTATTTGTATTATAGAGTGAAATATAAAGGTACAATTGGCATAAAATCAACTGTTTACCTTAAGCATATGAAATATTTTTTCTCATTATAAGCACAAATTTACTTAATGTAAACTTACTATAACAAAAGTCAACTTATTATTGCATTATGGCATAACTTACAATGAAACAGATTAAAGCACTTTATGCAAAGTTTTTTTTTTCTTTTTAAATTGTATACTAATATGTGTGCATTTAGTATGTAATTTAAACCTATTTGGAGTAGTAAAATTGAACAAATCAAAGAATTAAGAGAGATAAATAAAAAACTGTTTGTGTAATGAAGTAGACAAAATTTTTCTCGTGGGAGGGTGAGAGGGGGGGGGGATTTGTAGATAGAAAACTTCTTCATATTTTATTACAGGAAAACTATAATAAACTATGGAGATAAAAAAGCAGGCTTATTCGTCTAATAGAAGTGGTTCCTTGACGATTTCGTCGAATCCTGACAGTTTATAAACGTAGTAATTATGCCGGAATTCCAGACATTTAGAGAATATGTCAGTCACACACCATTTACATACGTCGTGAAAGCATGGAAATTCAAACTTCTTGTCGGGTGCACATGCCGTTTAAAAGGAAACACTTTATATTTCTAAATATAATACATTATACTACTAGTTGTTAGCTAATGAAAAGCAATTTTGAATTAAATGATTAGAAATAACAAGTTTTAAATTAACTTCTAATCGTTTAGATAAAGTTATAAAATTTATATTCATAAAAGTTTGAACATATACAAAAATATATTAAAGTTAAAATATAATCTTGATTTTTAATTTAACAGATAAGTAACTCGCACGAACAACTTATGTCACTAATTTACATATTAAAGGGTTTCCATTTTTTCCCCCGGTACATTTTATTAATCGTTTTGGCTGTATTAGGTATTTTTAATAAAAGGGTGCAAAAAATTATTTTATCTACTCTTATAAACTATCTAAATATTTTCATATATTGGTTAAAAAGTAATCTTTTTTATATAAAATAAGTAAATTATATTTACTGTTAGTAAAATTGCTTTTTAAACTGTATTCCTTACTTAACTAAATTTACTAATATTTTATTTAATTTTTAAGTTACTTTTTCACCATCTTTCACCAATATATGAAGATATTTAGATTGTTTATAACATTGAATTAAACAGCGTACCCACCCTCCCCTTTATTAAATATACCTACAGTAAAAACAATTCATAAAATGTACCGGGGGGAAAAAGTAAACCCTTTAAAATGTAAAATAGAGACATAAGCTATTTATGCAAGTTACTGATCAATTAAATTCAAACAATCAACATTATATTTTTCTTTAATGTATTTTCTCTGTGTTCAAATTTTTATGAATGTATATTTTACAACTTCATCTAAACGACTAGAAGTTAATTTAAAACTTGTAATTTTTGCACATTTAATTAAAAATAACTTTTTATTAGCTAACAAACTAATATTAAAATGTATTATATAGAAATATAAAATGTTTCCTTTTTAAACGGCAAAAGTTCACAAGATCAGAACAGTTTGAATTTCCATTCCTTCACGACGTATGTAAATGGTATTTGTCTATTCTCTGAATGTCTGGAATTGCGGCATAATTACTACGTTTATAGATGGGCAGAATTCGACAAATTCTGCGAAGTCTTTAAAGAACGACTTCTATTAGACGAATATAAGCCGGTTTTCTCTGTCCTGTTGGAGCGATTCGACAAGGTATAACGTAAAATCAACCACTATGAGCTGAATTTTATAAACGAATTCCGAGAATCTGTCTCCCTTTGCCGTTATAGCGACGAGTGTTCGACCAATATCGGGGATTTTCTCTTCCTGGCGGTCACCCTTTTCCATTCTTACGCCGTAGTTAAGCGAGATTGTTATCTCTCACGGTCACCCCTCGCGGGTAAAACGCCGTCGAGAAGTTCAGCGCTCGACGGGCAAACAGGTGGACATATCCAAGGATTTTTAACGTCGATGATTACGTCGAAACTAAGTCGACGGCGACGTTAATTCGATGTATCGTGGCTGGCTGGGATATATCCAAATAAATATACAAAATTATAATTAAACTTCTAAAAATCACACAATTTGCTTTTGAAAATCAAAATATACACATTTCGATTTAAAGCTCATGTATAACTAAAAATAATTATATTCATAAAGGAGCATTTCATGGAAATCGCTCCATTTTATGATGGAAGGCATTCATAACTGAATGAAAGTATATTAATGAAAACGGAGCGAAATTCAGAAAAATAGCTCCGTTTATGATAAAAAGTATCCAAAAATAAATGAAGACAAACCTTTCAAAAAGGAGCGTTATTCGCTCCGAATTTTTCGCTCCGCCGAAAGAAAACATATCGCTCAGAGTGAGAAGAGCAACTTCGTTACGCAAAAGGAAGAAATATTCAATCAGTCTGAGCGTTTTCCGCTCAACCATTTTGAGAGAGCTCGACCCAGAGCGACGACGGGAATCGAATCCAAGGTACCAGGACAAAAATCAAATGCGGAATGTCCTAGCCAAGCTAGCTACAACAGGTGTACCTTATAAGTTAGGTTGTACAGATCTTCTCTCAGATCTACGCGACATCTCAGATAGCTGAGAACTAAAAGCAAAAGAAATAGAAATATCCTTAAAAGTGTGACTGATTAAAACATAAGGGATGAAAATATTCAAAAGGAAGGATTACGAAATCTTTATTATGTGTGTATGAAATCATGGACTGAGATTGAGCACCGAGGCTTTTCTTTTCTCTTCAAATTTTGTAGGTCAATTGATTGAACCAATTTTTTTTCAGAGCAGATTTATAACAATTTGGAATGCTGTGATGAAAATTGATAATTAATTGAACCATAAAAAAATTAAGAGCATACTTATTCTTAAAAAATATATAACTCTCAGGCCGTACTCATACTTTCGCGACCGCCATATTGGAATGTTTGAGAGGGCGTTTCTTATGGAACCAGCCAATGGGCTTACGACATTCTTACGGCGGTAGAGACAGGGAAGGAAAAGTTTTTATTCCGATAAAAACAGACCGGAAATCCAGAAAGAGCGGCTTCGGGTAGAGTATTTAGCGCCTCTAAAAAAGTCCTGGTATTTTAAAAAAGCAAATTGGAACAAGTTTGAGAAATTGTCTGACAGTGAAGTTTTGGAAGGCAAACTCGATCTGTCACTTCCCCCGGAAAAACTAGTTCATAATTTAACAAAGACAATCCTTTGCTGTGCAAAGGCTTGCATACCACGGGGAAAAGTCAGAGGTTATAAGTGCTTTTGTTCCCCCGAACTAGAGGAACTAAAAGAAAACGAGATCGTTTTAGAAGAAGAGCTGTGCTTATTAAAAGACAAGCTGATATTGTCACACGGCGAAAACAGGCTAGTGTGGTTAAAAAGGTTGCGTTACAGGCCAAACGCAAATCCTTTGACTATTTTATTTCACATGTACATTAAAAAAAGGATAGCTTAAAAGTTTATCTCTAACATCCAAAATCGTAAATCCTCGTATAAGAAAAATCCGATAATTGTTGAGAACAAGCTATTATCTTCGGATAGGGCTATAGCTGATGCCTTTGGTCAGTTCTACTTCCAGTCCCAGGGAAAAGGAATATATGCCCGGAAAATGTCTAGAAAGGTAAATATTGAATGGGCAACCTCTTCTGAAATGCAGAAAAATGGGCTGGAGCTTGTCTGGGAGTCTATCTTTGAAGCTCTTTTTAGTGCACACGAACTGGAAATCACACTAACACGTCTCAAAATGAAAAATCCCCTGGGGTGTATTACATCCATACAGAATTTCTTATGCATTTGGGTAGCGAAGCAAGAAAAACAGTTTTAAATGTTTTAAACCAAGTATAGGAGATTGCCCGGCTTCCGGCACAGTGGAAAACTGCTATTATTATTCCAGTACTGAAGAAAAACAAGGACCCTGAGCAATTAAATAGCTGTAGGCAGTGGCGCCGACTACGTGGGTGCTCCGGGGCTCAAGCACCCACTGAAAAAATTCTGTGGGTGCGGAGCACCCACAGAAATTTTAGTGCCAAGTCATAATTTGAATTTCCCAGAAAGAGCTAGGAAAAGGCGTTTATGTGGGTGCTTCGGGCTTGTAAAAAAAATTACGTTGAATGCTGAGCACCAGCAATCGTCTGATAACCCCAACACAGTGATGTACACTCAAGGAGGGTTTCACCTCCCCCGCCCCAATTATGCCATTACGTAATATGAATATTTGTAAAGCATACGGAACTTTTTGCATTATTTCAGTACTAAAATGTTTTATTTGCTTATTAGTTGTGTGATATTTTAAAAGTTTAAAAGAAAATCTTTAATGAGGCCAAATGTATGTGGGTGCTTCGGCATGGACGTCCATATGAGTACTTTAAGACGAGGGGGGTGAGGGGTTATTTCTGGCATTTGTAAGGTCATCGGCAATCGCGCTTTCAAACATTTTAGTACTGAAATAGTGAAAAAAAGGTTAGCTAATATAAAAATGTTCACTATACCGACGGCTAGAGGGAGGGACCCGAGCCCCCACCTACTTCCCTATATGAGCACCCATGTCCTTTATAATTTAGATGCGTATGAGAAACTTCGATGAGACAATCACTGGCGTAACTATAGGGCGGTAGAACGGGCAAAAGCCACGGTCCCCCGGACGGAGGGGGAGCCTTTCCCAAATAGAAAGCTAGAAAAAGTGAACTGCAACATGTTGGTTGAGATTCTGTACAATGATGAAGGACCCTATCCAATGAATTCATTACTGGCCCTAACGGTATAGTCACGCCACTGATGACGACGAGTGCTTTGCTACTGCATAATTCGAAAATAAAATTTTAGTGAGGGACAGTTGTTTTTTTTATGTAGTATGTCAGATCTCAAGCACCCACAGAAAAGTTTTCGTGGTTGCTAAATACTTGCATGTATTTAAAGGAAGTGCTTAATTTGCATGGGAGGGAGCACAGCTCCACTACTTCTTTTTTCTCGGGGAAATTTTACACTAAATTTAAATTTTTAATTACCATCGTAATTGTTTCTGTTGATATTAATGTTATTACATCGCAAACTAATACAGAGGTAACAAAAATTAACTTAATAATACCTTAAATTAGGTAATTAATATTGTAAATTGCAATACAAAAAATCAGGGCTCTTGCACTTTTTTGGATAGAAATTAAACCCTGTTTAAAGGCAACTGAATGACAGCTACTTTCAGCTTATCGCTGTAGTTCGGGAAAAAAAAAAAAAAAAAAAAAAAAAAAAAACATGAAATTTTGGTACATAGATTCAAAAAAATTAATTATGTCAAATATTTCAAATTTTTAGGATGTATGTTTTAGAAACTGCACTATACACTGAAATAAACAATAAACCTGTATCATTTACGAAACTTTTAGAAAAAATTCTTAAAAATCGAAAATTTTAAAGAAGTGTTATTCTTTATTTCGGTATGTAGTGCAGCTTATAAAGAATCATCCTAAATTTTTAGAATCCTTGGTGCGATAGTCTACTTTAATTTGTGTATTAAGACCGTTATGCAGATTTTGTTTCTTCGGCATACACCCTTATGTGCCTCGGAACTGGAGTAATTATAATAAAATTCCAATAAGTAGTAACTTAGCACATACTCTAAAATTTTAAAAAGTGCATGGAAAAAAAAAAAGGAATCCAAACAGGTAATATTTTTGTCTACTTAAAATAATAATAATTATTATAATAGTTTCTCATAAGAGTACTAATTTAGAGGTGTATGGGGGTCATCTTAACTTTCAGACATTTTAGCACGAAAATAATACTTAGAAGTTCAGTATGCTGTAAAAATGTTTACTATACTAGGCGGGCTCAAATCTCAATCCCCCACTGCCACTTGCCTTCCTATCTGGCGCCCACGGAAACAATGTCTTTCTAAAATTCAAAGCTTTTTCACAATGCGACTCCCTACAGCCTGTGCGACTCCCTACAGCCCCACAGGCAATGCCTTTGCCCACTGTGCCCCCCCCCTTTCTGACCCACACAAACAGACCTCATCCCAGAATCCTCATTTTCCATGGGAAAATGCATGAATACAATGTTACTATGTTAGCCCAAGAGTACCGGAAAACGGAGAATTTGAGACAAAGCCGCTGGCTACAATCAGAAGTTCACGCGGGAAAGATAACACAGGAGTTAGGTGAAAGACATTCCCATTATGGAAATGTTTTGAGATAGTTCTAATAATATTACTTCAGGATTCCGAAGTGAGTAGGTTTAATTGTTTTTATTGTAAATAGAGAACATCAAGATCTGTCTGTTTACAAGCACCTAATATACAACACTTTGTATGTCTCTGGAACAAAAAAAGATGCCCATTCATCAAAAAGTGTCGGCGCTTTGGTGTTAATTGAATGAGACTGAGGCGAGGCTTCTAAGGTATAAAGGTTTGTCACTTTCTTCTAAAGTCTTAATTTCCTTTTCTTATTTTTGAATGATTTTTAGTGCTCAGTTATTTATTGAAAAGGATGGAACAGACTGTCGTCTACACTAACATTTCGAGATGCCTTCTGTTTCATTTTCTGCGAATATTTTGTTCAATTTTCGTTCTTGTTTAACAAAGCGGAATTAGGTACTATTTGCTTTGATCTAGCCCAATGCTGTTTTTGTAAAATTATACTGAAATCATGGGCGCATGAACACACATTACTGAAATGTATGTCTCTCGTAATTTTGCAAATTTGAACACATAAGGGTAGAGGGTAAAATAGCTCTACTTCAGGAGGATGCTCAAAATCATGCCTGGATGTTATATGGCCTACAATTAAAAATACTTTTTGAATAATTATTAACTCTAAGATAAACAACTTTTTTTGTTCTTTATTTTTCTGTTTGCATTTAAATAGTTACCAATCTTTTTTATGTGGTCCTACACACATTTCAACATAGAAAACGTTGCATTAATTCATTCTGAGGAAATTATCTAGTTTAATTTTAAAGGTATAATGTTTGTAATTTTTTTAATTTGTTGGGGAAAAAAAGAAAAGAAAATAGTCAAGGCTTAGCTGCAGCTGTTTACAGGGGTACAAAAATGTAAAAAAAAAAAAAAAAAAATACAGGAAATGAATGAGCTGAGAAACAATACTATGAATAACATTTTTTGAAAACTGGGGATTTCACACAGGGATGAGATAGATTAAACAAGAATAACATTGATCGTGAATTGTTACATTCGAAAACTGAATCACTTTTTATACAAAATTTCCATTTGCATGACAAGAAATTTGACCGATTGTGATATTATTGTTGCATGTTTCCCCCCCCCCCCCAATACACTTTTCTTTTGCTTTGAAATTTATAATGATTAGTTAAAACCAATCAAAATTCTATAGCTAAAAGTAAAAAAAAAAAAGTGAAATAGTGTAATACACCTCTTTCGGGTCTGATTTATTACAAGGGCAAAGGGGGTGTGCGCCCAGGAATTCTCGAATTTTGACAGAGAATTTGCGTAAGGCAAACAAATTTAAGGTGACTCCAGCACAAGCAGATTTTTCTAAAAGAAGGGTATTTCATCAGAAATACTTCATTACTTTAAAAAGAATCTTGATTTTAACTGCTTTGCTGTTATCGTTACTAAGACACAAAACGGTGGAGACTTTGATTCTATGCCCAGCGTTGCTTCACCGTAGTACAGATAATCGGATGCCAAAATTCACACTATTCATTTAAATTAAACTTTGAATGTCACCTTCAGCGCTCGGAAAAAACACGCAATTTTGGTATATAAATACAAAAAAGAAAACTAATTATCTCAAGCACTTCACAATTTTTAGGATGTAGGTTCACAAGCTCTACTAGACACCCGAATAAACGAAAATTTTTTGCAGAATGGCCACTCTTAGAAATATTTTGCTGTGCAGTTCCACATTTAAGATTTTTTTCTGAAAGTTTCATGAAAGTTTTCGCATTTATTGCAGTGTGTAGTGCAGCTTGTAAAGAATTATCCTGAATTTTTTCGAATCCTTGGTGCAGTTAGTTTATTTTGTGTACCAAAACCGTGAGACAGATATCGTTTCTTCGATCTATACCCTCAGATATTGGATATTTTATGTGGAGCTAAAATGACTATTTGTATTACCCATTTCCCACTGGTAAAAATGTGCACGAAAAGTCAAATGATTGAGTTGTTACGAGCAAGGAAGCAAATAATTATAGGAAAAGATTGAAGGGTAGTTGGAAAAGATTCCATAAGGTTGGAAAGTGTATCGTTATTCATGAGTGTGCCGTATTTTTCTTCTTTGTTCCATAAAAACCCATCTTCGGAATCGAAATCTATCTTAAAATCACCTACTAAAACTATTTTACAATCTTAGGGTAGAATTCTCCGCCGGTGGTTTCCGAAATCGTCGGTGGTTAGCTGCCGACTGGGCAGAACCAGTTGTTTGGTTACCGACTGCGCTAACGATTCCGGAGGCCATCGTGAGGTCTTTTAGCCAATCACATGAACCCCTTGACGCTCCTCCCTAAAACTCCACCTCAAGGCGGGGCAGAGTTAACGACTGCGAAAAATTAGCGACGAGCGGAGAATCCAGCTCTTAGCCAAGTACATTCCAACTGTACTCCCCCTTTAAAATAAATTGTCACGTTTTGGCACCAAACTTAGCGATCCTTTATCAAAAATTACAAACCACCTTGTGCGACTTTCAACATTTTGTTACCCCCCCCCCACAGACTTTTAGGGCACCCACAGAAATTTTGTAAAGTCGGCGCCTCTGGCTGTAGGCCCATTTCGCTTACAAGTATCCTATGGAAAGGCTTGTGGTTAACCGTTTGAACTGGTATGTTGAGGAATATAGTATACTGGCTGTAGAACAGGCTGGAGCTTTCGAAGGAATAGATCTTCGAGTGATCAGGTAACAAAACTCAGCCAGTTTATCAAAGATGCTCTTGATGAAACATTTTAACTGCTATTTATGTCGACTTCAAAGGGACTTATGACTCTGTCTGGAGAGAAAAGCTCTACCAGGAACTTTTCAATATTGCTATTACTTCTAAATTATTTAAATGGATTGTTTCTTTCGCAAAACAGAAGACATGCAGGGTGAAATTTGGAGATTCTCTCTCCAGAAGCTTTAATCTGCAAACTTCCTCAGGGAGCAGTTCTAGCTGCACCTTGTTCAATATTTATGTAAATGATCTTGTTTCATCTCTTAAATTAATACCTGGTATCAAGTGTTTATTATTTGCCGACGATTTGGTTATCTGGACCCAGGCACCAAAAATGATGCTAAAAACCTTATTGAAAGTCGCCTAAATAAAGCACTTCATGTGCTTTCGAACTGGTGTGAAGATAATAATATGACTGTGAACTTAGAAAAAAACAGCCTCTCAGTCTTTTTCCCTAACCCATGAGACTTTTCGGCCAGGGTTAAAGTACCAAGGAGCATCAATTGTCAACACAGACAAATTTAATTACCTCGGAGTAACTTTCGATAGCAAATTGAGTTGGAAGTTCCACGTTGAACAGCTTAGGGAGCGCTGTTACAGGAGCTGTTAAGTTCACACCTATTGACGCAACGCTATTACTAACAGGAAATGTGCCCCTCCAGGTCACTATGGAAATGAAGGCCTTGCTTCTCTATGAAAAGCTACTGCGAGTAGAGGATCCTTACTGTAGTGATTGTGTATCCAAACCAAGAAAATTAACAACCCAACATGGTTTTTTTCAAAAAATCCTGCACTAGAAGAACGATCTTGAAATTCCAGGCGATAAATTTCCCCTTATGACATGCAGAAATCCCTTGGAAATAACTACTGTTAACATGAGGCTTGATTTAGTGGAAACTGTGTACAGAAAGAGAGATATTACGCCAATTGTTTTAAAAAGCCTTGCCATAGACCATTGCAACGTGATATCCACCTTCCCAATGGCTGCACATTTCACACTGATTTTTCATTTATTACAATGTGCAGCTTTTAAGAAAATAGCCTGAAAATTTTCGAGTTTCTATCAAATTTATCTTATTTTGACTTGTGTCCGCCCAAGGGCTGTGATGCGGCTTTGTTTTTTGAATAACGGCCTTATTACAACGTTAATAAAGTGCTTTAAAACGGTAAAGTTGGAAGAACATTATTTCTTCAAGGCTCTTTTGCAGTTAAAGGAAAGCATCCGAATACAATAGTTTTGACATCCATTAATCTTTTGACCATTCCATATGTGAGACATGTGTTTCTTTCTAAAGAGCACCGGACTCTGAGTGATTCCTCTCTCCTGAAGATCGAAGTCCAAGAGGTAGAGGTTTATCTGCCGAAGGAAGAAAGATAATCGGGGGTTGGGGTTGAATACAGTGTTTAGAAACAGTAATACAACCCCTAATTCTGGACTTACTCAGACAACTTGCAAACAACGGTTAACGTCCCTTAATTACTTTTCGATCAGTGGGGATTCGATAAAAAGGCTCATAACCTTCTTCCCATTCCCAATCCGAATCAAATATTATTGCGTCAATTTTTTTAAATAAAAACTTAACATGTCTTAAATCATACAGTCCATATCAATGTATATGAATGCGAGTTAACGCAGTTCCTCCCCCCCCAGATAATTTTCATTTCTGACTGCTTATCATAAGAGCTCACAACATAGTGCGGGATTGCCAGGTTGCATTCACCAAACTAAAACAAACTTCTGAAAAAAATAATGCCAAATATATTAAAGACATATAAAACAATTCAAGGGATTTTGTTAATTAACCTGTTAGTCATTATGACATCAGGTACTACTGCAGGATTGTAAGGGCTTGTGAATATGAGAACCGTAACATGACACCCGAATATATGATTTAATCCCTGCTCTTCGAAATCCGGAAAGATTCCGTAAATGGAAAACACGATAAATTTCTTTCACTGCACTAAGTGAAACTTTAAGAACATGTCCATCCGCTGCTCCTTTACCTTACGACCTAAATTCATGCGTGAACTGCTGATCATTCTGCCATCCGGGTTAAATTGTTGCTAAAGATTCATTTTATCGCACCATGTGTTCGGGCTCGATTACCAGCGCAGGTTTGGGTGTCATTTTGTCCATTCGTTGAATTCGTTTAGTATTATTACCGATGTGCTGAGGTGGGAATATTTTAAAGAGCAAAATATATTTTAACGTAATATATGAAACAAAATCATTTATTTTGAAATAACAAGCTTTCGGGCAGATAACAGGGAGCTAAATTGATGGCAACGCCAATAGCTAGAAAAAATTTCACCAGCCGGCACGCTATAGAGTTGGGAAATTTCGCATATGCCATTCGTTATTACCGGTTGCGTGAAAACAAACCTTCATAGATACAGAGCACTGGCGCTTTACGCGCCAACGCCTTGGCGAAAAGCGAAAGCCGCCGTGGAAAAATCGATCTGGATATGCGACGCACGTTTGGCTGGATCAGATATCTTGGCTTTGTTTTGGTTTTGATCGCCTTCGTTACGTTTTATGCGATAATGTATAAGTATTGTGTTTAAATAGTGTAAATAAATATAAATAATAATGAAATATAAAGAATTAATTATGCAGTGCTTTTTCATATAATTAAAGAATTAGCTACGTATAGCTTTTATTTAAGATTATTTCATTTGTGTCTGCAGTATTTGTTAAAAGAAACTGTTTTGTAACTAAAAAATCATTGTTAATAGTTTGATTATTCGGTCCATTAATAAAACATTTTTAATAGTTTTTTTTTTAGTTTATATTTTAGTTTAATGTATAATTCAAATGAATGGTAACATGCACATATAAATATTGAGGGGAGTGAGTGAATACAAAAGTATGGTATAAATACTTTACAGTAGAATCTTGTTTATCCAAAGTAATTGGGACCGACTGCTTTTGGATAATCAAAAATGCCACAATTTTGATACTATGCACAACTCCGTAGGTTATTTTTTATTACGATTAAAAGTAATTTATAAAAAGTTAAGTTAAGCAGAACAGAGAAATAAGAATAAGTTAGTAAACTTTTAGTATGATATTTAGTTATGGTAAGTTTAAATTTTCAAATGACTTTTACATTGAAGAGGTAGTCTCACAAAGGTATGAAGTAAGACAACTGGCGAAATATGTATTTCCTCTGGTTACCCCCTGAATAAATTCCAGAAAGAGCTAAGAGTGCACAAAGATAGAAAATATGTATTTATAAATTATACAAATATTAGCTACAAAAGTGTGTTTTATGAGATTTCAAAATTAAAAAAATGTAGCTATATATCAGACCAACGTTCACATGCCAGATATTTAAAGACCGTATAAATTAAACGCTTTAAGAAAAAGTCATTGTTTAAAAAAAAACAAAAAAAAAAATAATTATAAACAAGAATATCCAAGCTTCATCACAGGTAGAATGCATCAGTTCTGTAAATTAATAAATATATAAACAAAACATGTTTTTTTACAACATAAACATATTTAAATTAGCAGGATTTACAAACTGAGATACAAAGGCACAGCTGCAATAATTCATAATATATTGATTGTCAGACCAGAATAAAGCACCAAAATGCCTTAAAACAATGACAAAAAAGAGTAAAGATCCAAAATGTCTTAAAACAATGAAAGAAATAAAAAATATCATCTTTAGCACTCATTAGGAAGTACTTATAGAATAATACATCTAAAAAGACCAAAATATAGCTGGATTTCGGTTTTGTGGCTAAACGCAAAAGGCCTACACTGTCCATATAAATTAGGTGCTATACACTAAAGAAATATAAATCCTGGGTATGAAAACAAACTTTTTTTTAATTCATGGGATGTTTTCTGTTACTAATAATGTTAAACATTCCAATTTGTTGAGTTATTTGATGCAATGCATTGATCACCTTCACACCTGAAAAGATTTTATATACATACCTATATTAGTTTTAAATGCAAAAATATTAAACTTGATGAAGAGCTGTTTTTCCATGAATGTAAGGGTAAAATGGATGATATAAAACAGACAAAAATCAGTACATTTTTATCAAATGTTATTTTCTTTCTGTCATGACTCACAAATTAAAAAAATATAAATCATGGCCCTGAAAATGCTTGAAATTACTTCATTTGAAAGATTGTTGGTTGATGAGCTTGAACTAGTAGTTTGTTCACTGGCATTTTCTATGGACATAGATTTTTCACTTAACATTATTCTATGTTCTAAAGCATTTCTGTCCAATGGGTTAGCATTTGAATATTTAGTAATTTTTTCTAATATACTTTCCAGGCATTACTTAGTAAAATAGAAGTATTAACACTTTTTCATGACTACTACACTGCTATTTAAAACTTTTAAAATACAGTATAAACTCTTTTTAACTAACAAAAATTTTATTTAAAAGTGTATTCTACAAGAACATTCTAATAAGAATTTACAATGCTTAACTAAGCCTTAACTGCATAGCCATTTTACCCCACCACACTAAACCATAAATAGAATATATATAAACAACTTCTTATCTTTTTCTGATAATAATTTGTTCAGACCTTTTCTAAATTCAAAATAACAACAGGACTTCTCACATTCACTGGAATGTATTAGTTTCTTGAAAGTTTTTTAGAGACAAAGAACAAGGATTTAATAAGCAGATATGGGCTCGCATTATGTTACCAAATGCAACTAATAAAACTTTTAATGAGTATTAATGTTGGCCACTAATGTCTAAAAATATAGATGAAAAAGGAAAAGCATTTAATAATCTAACTATTTATATTTTTGATAAAAAAAGAAATGCCTACTCATTTTACCCTACGAATATAGAAATACTTTTATAAAGTCAAATTCATGATGATACATATATATCGTAGATATTCAAACATAATACACCTCTGAATTATCAAGAAATTGATTTCAAAGAATTATTTTTGCATTCACGAAGCATTGTATATTTTAACATATAGTCAGTTCTGCTTATTATGTACCTATATATACAGAAAGGATAAAAAAGTGTAAAAAACTAGACATTATAATTAACACTCTCTAACAATCGAAAATATATGGATATTTATATAAATATATATAAATAATATATATATAAATAGGTGTGTGTATATATAGATATGTATGTATACAAACGCATCTGTAAAAATTTAGTAGCCTTTATCTATATACTGCAGTCAGAGATAATAATAGGACTACTATTATAATAATATATTATTTATATAATAATAGGTGGATTATACGAGGGAGAACACTCCTTTATATTGATAATCTGTGCTTAACATTTTAAAGTTATTAATGGAAAAAAGAGACATAAAAAGGGCTAAACTGAAACTATTGGCTAAAACTTATGCATTTTAGTGTAAGTTTTTGATACACTTTAGATCGCAACAAGTCCTATCCCCTTCCCTTTTCAATTTTATATACCGAACAACGTCATTAAAATTCAGCAAACAACATTCTTTTTTTATGTATTAATTAAAAATTCAGAGCGTGAAATATGCTTGTAGAATTGCACTTAAAATATCTCTGACTATAGTTATTATATATTAATGACTATGTCATTTTATCTCTCAACGCCCTTTATTGAAAAATCTGTCCCAAAAGTGCTACATAAAAGTATGCGACATAATTTTACATGTATTTAAATACTATTAGTTCACAACAGCTTTGATCTATTGTTACAATATTTCGCAAGCTGTAGAATATGTATCCCGTGTATTTTTCTATAAATAAGTTACACTCATAAAAATTTCAACATAGGATTACCAGGCGATATACGCGAAAGATGAGCGATAAAATGACAAAGTCAATTAATATCGTTTTAATATGGCAAAAATGAAACTAATGAAGCTAAAAAATTAGGGGGGTTCAGGGGGATCTCCCCCTGACGAGGCTCGAACAGCCGAGTTATATATATATATATATATATAACTCTATGTTATTTATATATATATATAACTCTATGTTATATATAATACATATATATATATATATATATATATATATTAAGCACATTTAGAGATGTGTACATAGTGTCTAATTAAATGTACTTGTATTAGCTTGTAAATTATTGATTAAATGAAATATTTCGCAACGCGTATTGTTAAGAGAATGAAATACCTATTAATAAAAATGAAAATATATAGTTTCAACTGATCCTTCAAAAGATTTTAGGTTTCATATATACTCCTTGCGCGTGCATCATTATTTCATTTTCATTCATTTATTAAGCAGTTTTAGTCATAGGTATTTAAAAATTAAAATGCGTAATAGCAAGCTTCAATAACGTTCTCCACTGAGAGAAATTCGTTTCAATAACTTATTCTGCATTATATTTTTAAATCCGCAAAAAATATCTGTTTTTTAAAGCTTCTATGCTGTTCATACAGGCAAAGACTATCATCTTTCTCCCTGGCTCCCTGTCTAACGAGGTTACTGTACAATTTCCCCGCTGCCTGTAGAAACAGATTAGCGCAGAGCGTGTCTTAGCGTCAAATGCTCTGTGTCCATTTGTGTTTATTTGTTTACACGCTTACCGCGTAGTACCGCATCTGTTACGGATATCCGGACACTTCAAATTTGCCCTCTGGTGAAATGGTCAGCCGGCACACCATGGAGTTCGGAAATTTCACATATGCCATTCGTTAGTACTTTGTTAGTACCGGTTAGTACCGAGAGATTTCCGTTAGTACCGCAAACGTTACGGATATACGCAGGGCCGGATTTCCCATAAGGCCAACCTAGGCCACGGCCTAGGGCGCAGCGGTCTAAAGGGCGCTGAACAAAGAACACCCCTGCAGAACAATCACGGATCAGGAAATGGACTGGAAAGGAGGAACGAAAACGACTTACTTTAAGTGATTATTGCCCAAGAAAAGCACGTTTATGGCTTAAGCAGAAATTTTTTTCTGGTGGTTGTATGAGATATAATTTTGTATAGATAAACTTAATTTCTTAGTGACGACAAAAATCTGAAAGCTCTTAATAACTAATTTTGAAAGTTTCGCAAGGGTATATATCCCGATATCCCACACCCTGGTTACGCTTCTGCAGTGACGTTAGAAATAAGAAGGGAAGTATTTATTATTGTGTGTATTATTTCTATGGTAGGAAAGGGAGGGCTTTGGGGCTCAAGCCCCCCCCCCTCACACCTTTCGAGGATGATAGAAAATAACCTTATATCGGTGTCTTTTTCAGTGTCCGGAATCCATAAAAACATACTGAGCCTCCCCCCCCCCCAAACCTACTGAATTGCTACGCTACTGTACCCCTATCGGATTGAGGGGAGACCTAGCGTTGAACTATGGCTTATTATTACTGGTTTTCTTTTTATAAGTACAAGAGTTTATTCTGATTTATGGTAATTTATCCTGTTAGCTCTTTGTTTTTAAATAATAAACATAAGAATAAGGAAGATTTATAAGTATATATATTTATATATAAATATTTTTATTTTTGAAAATATTCAATTTAAACATTGGTACTCTTATTTTAAAGGTGGCTTTTGAAAAATTAAATTATGGTATTAATAAGTCAAAACCAATTTTTAAAAAAATCTTCATTAAATTAAATGTTAGTGTAATTGTAATGTTTTTAAACAAATTTTTGAATGCTGAAAAAAAAACAGCAACACTTTTTAAATGAAACTGGTTTAAAATGATTTAAAACTCATTTCTTAAAATGCAAAATATTGGCTATATATAACTGTGATTAAAATTAATTGTTAATTAGTTTTGTTAGAATAGTTAATTAGTTTTGTTAGAATAGTTTTAATAATTATGTTTACTATTTTTGATATTAAAAAGCTTATTGCCCCTCGCAGACTTTGATTAAACTCCTGTAGCCTTCTTATAAGAAAGCTTAAACTTTCTACATCACCTCATTAATGCAAGGGAGTATATTTCACTTATTGGGAATTTCTGTAAGAGGGCTGTATAAAAAGTAAAAGTTTGTATTTATTTACATTTAATTTCCTGAAAATTTTATTCGACACCATGAAGTACCTTTGTAATTAATTATATATGTGTAAGATCAATATTTAAAGAAGAAAACCCAAGAAAATAAGTGCTATTACAGTATTCACTTTATCTGCAAACAATCATCTGATCGCTGAAATAACGGCAACTCTTTGCGATTTAAACGAAGCGATTTTCTGGTTTTATCTCATCCAGTCTTCAATTTCTGTACCAACTTGGAATATTGTGGTGGGAATACTGACGGTTGTCTCACGTGTCCAAAAATCGCACGAAGTTTACAATGCAATTCTCTGTGTTGCGATGCCTTTTCATAAGTTTCTCAAACCTGAACTGTTTCGTGGCTTTAAATGGTAAAATTCAGGGTCTTCCTATCGAAATGATAATAGGTAATGTAAATTATCTGACAATCTTAAAAAAAACTTTACTTTATAAAACACTTTTTTACGTGACATATAGTGCTGATGAGAAAAAACAAATTATTATACATATTAAATTGGAATTATTGATCAATTTTTCGAGGGGGGCGCAATTATGGCCTTTGGCCTAGGGCGCAAAAATGTGTAAATCCGGCCCTGGATATACGAACAATAAAAGTTTCCTGTCACACTAGCTACCTAGCCCGTATAAATTGCAAAATAGGGATTTCGCATATGCCGTTCGTTAGTACTTTGTAAGTACTTTCTAGTATCGAGAGATTTTCGTTAGTACCACAACCGTTACGGATATACCGACAGTACAAATTTCCTGTCATACTAGCTACCTAGCCCGTACGAATTGCCGAACGGGGATTTCGCATTTGCCGTTGCTTGGTACTTCGTTAGTAGTGTTTAGTACCGAGAGATTTTCGTTAGTACCGCATGCGTTACGGATATACGGACGGTTCAAGTTTCTGTCACACTAGCTACCTAGCCCGTACAAATTGCAGAATAGGAATAATGAATGGAATATTTCGCATAACTCCATTCGTTATTACTTTGTTACTACTGTTTAGTACCGAGAGATTTTCGTTAGTACCGCATGCGTTAGGGATTTACAGACAGTGCAAATTTCCTGTTTCACTAGTACCCTAACCCTGCTAGTAAACCATGCGAACGGAGAATTTCGCATATACCAATCTTTGTACTTCGTCAGCACTGGTTGGTAACGAGAGTTTTTTGTTAATACCGCATCCATTAAGAGTTTACAGACGGTTTAGGTATCATCTCGCCGCGAAATAAGGGGAAAGAAATGACCCCTTGTCGGTTATCTATTTCTTGTGTTCCAAATAAACGAGCCGATATCGGAGACCGCCATTTTCACCCACACACGAAACGGACTTAGGGAAAAGATTTTTCCTCCCTTTCCGCGATTTTTTCATGTGGTTTCAAGTGAAATAGAAATAATACATTACAATAATGTGAAAAATGATCATGCACCTCAAAATTTGTCATGCAGGGGCTTTTATAAGCTATTTATTTATTTTTAACATGTTCGATATTGGCCGCTTTAGCCCATCTTGGCGAGCGCTTGGCTCGGAACTGGCAAAACCGGGCAACCCTTCGCTCGTACTCCTTGCTCCTTTTCAGCACGGATCAGTTGCGAGTTTTTATCTCAGTGTGATTCTTGCACAAATATTGAAGGTTTCAATGTTTATTGTGCATTTATACTGTAGAAAGATTCATTTAATGCAGTGTTCGAGTTTTATTCTAGTTGAAAATTTCTAATTGTTTTAAATTGTTTTAAAGTCCATTGTTTTTAAATAAAGAAAAATAAAACACCTCCAGCGTGGTGTCTTTATAAAATCCAGCGCACAACATAAAAAATGGTCCGTCGAGCTGGAAGGCTTTGAAAGTTCGTAAAGTCACATTTGCTTCAAGAAGTTAAATTAGTGCTTCGCTGTTGTGTATATTTGTATCGAGCGTGTTTCTTCAACTGACAGTTTACAAGATGTCTGTTTCAGACGTAACCCTTTTAAACCGGAAACGTGGTTATATAAAGGCTCAGATAGCGAAGCTCTTTGCGTTCCTATCGGAAGGGGATAAGGATTCCAACAGGTTAAAGGTTAAGGAGGAAAGCTTACAACAGTGTAAGTCAAAATTGGAGGAGCTTAGGCTCGAATATTACAGTTTATTTAAGATGAGGAGCTCGAAATTATAGAAAGTGAGCTTTCAGAAATGGATGAGGATATAGATGATTTGAAGGTAAGATTTAAAAATGAATTAAAACCAAAGACTGTTTCTAATGCTTCTAAATGTGCTATTTCTAAAGAGGATAAAAGTGACTTTCAGTGTTCATCCATAAAATTGCTCGATTATCCATTACCTATTTTCACTGGTAATTATAGTGAATTTTATAATTTCAAAGCTCAATTTTGAAGTTTAATTTCAAAAAACCATCAATTGACAAGTACGCAGAAATTATACTATTTGAAATCCGCTCTCAGGGGTGAGGCCAGAAATATCGGAACTTTCGACGATACATTTGAATTACTGTTTAAAGCACTAGAAGAAAGATATGAAAATAAAAGAGCTATAGTAGATTCCCATGTTCAAGCAATTTTAAATTTCGAGAAATTTTCACATGAATCTTACGAGGATTTGAGAAACCTGCTTGATAAAATGTTAAATCACGTTCGAGCTCTAAAAACTTTGGGTTACGAAAATAATAACCTGTCAAAGGTTTTGCTGATAAATGTTATACTTCAGAAACTTGATAAAGAAACACGCAAACAGTTTGAATTGTCTCTGAATACAACTGAAGTACCTACTTGGAATGTATTTGTGTCATTTCTCGAAAAGAGATACCAAATTCTCGAGAGTTTAAACAGAAATGCACCCTTCAGACAAAAAGTTCCACCTTAACAAAATTTAAATTTCTAAAACTTTAATGTTAAACCGTAATTCACACCAAAGATATTGTTTAGCTTGTGGTTCCACTGAAAAGCATGCCCTCTATAAGTGTTTTGCATTTTTGAATATGAACACCGGAGATCGTTTTGAACTGGTCAAGAAAAATAAAATCTGTTATAACTGCTTGAACTTTCATAAATTTCGTTCCTGTCAATCAAAATATAGGTGTTCTGTGTGCGGAAAACTTCATACTTTGCTTCACAAAAACAAGCCAGAGTGCCCCTCCGCGCTAAAGGAATTGGAGACGTCAACGAAGAGGAGGGAGCATTGAGTAAGGAATGTGAAAATGTGGTTCTATCCACTACTAACGATGATATTCAACGGAAAACGGTTCTGTTGTCAACTGCTATCATACTAGTGAGAGATTCACAGGGCATATTTGTTAAAGGTCGCTGCATATTAGATAATGGATCTATGTGCCATTTTATGAGTTCAAAATTCGCAAATGAGTTAGGATTAAAGAGACAGAGGACGCATGTTCCGGTTAGTACTATTAATGGTTCTTCTTTGGAGTTGAAATCAAGGGTGCAGACAACAATTTCAAACGAAGCCGGCACTTATCTTGAAACATTAGATTTTTTGGTTTTGCCTAGGATAACAGACTTTACACCATCTGGTTATTTGGATGTTGATATATCTAATACACCAATTGAAATTAAATTAGCAGATCCAGATTTCTTTAAGCCTGGAGAGGTGAGCTTATTGATTGGTGCAGAAGTATTCTTCGACCTTTTGAGAGAAGGTAAATTTCGCCTGCCAGATGACAGTGTAATTATGCAAAATACAGTGTTCGGTTATATCGTGAGTGGATCTCTAAAAAATGTTACATCTAAAAATAATCAGTATTGTGGATTATCTGTACAAATAGATGAATTGGAAAACAGAATGCGCAGATTCTGGGAGATGGAGTCTATCAATGAAGAATGCAGAGGGCTGTCTCCTGAAGAGGAATTCTCTGAACAGCATTTTCGTGACACTCACTATCGCGATGAGTCTGGTCGTTACGTGGTGGAACTGTCCTTTAAAAGGAATGCTGTACTAGGTGAATCCAGAGGATTCGCTGAGAGACGTCTACATTCGTTGTGGCGTCGTTTAAATTCAGATTCACAAAATGAAAAAATTTGTACGTGAATTTCGTGGAGGAATACGAGTCTCTGGGACACATGAAGGAGATTTGTGACGAAGATTCTAAAAATGCCAGTTACTATATATGCCTCATCATGCCGTGTACAGACCTGAAAAATTGACAACTCCATTACGCGTAGTTTTCAATGCATCTTCGCCTACTTCGAATGGTCTTTCACTGAACGATAGTCTATTAAACGGCGGTTTTATACAGGATGAGCTTTTTTCTATTATTGTGAGATTCTCCACTCATAGATATGCTTTCACGGCCGATATACAGAAGATGTACAGGCAAGTGTTAATTCATCCAGAACACAGAAAATACCAACGTATATTGTGGAAAACGGGAATTAGTAGTCCTGTCAAAATGTATCAATTACAAACCGTTACGTATGGCAGAGCCAGTGCATCATTTTTGCACTGGCTCTTTAAAGCCACGAGAGCTTTAAAGCCACTGGTTTATGATGAAGGTCCTCAGTTTCCATTGACATCGGCTGCTGTGCTGTCAGACTTCTATGTGGACGATATTTTAAGTGGAAGCAGCAGTTCGAGTACTGCTAAAGAGACGAAAAGGCAATTAATCGAGATGCTTCAGCGATGCGGAATGGTTCTGCGTAAGTGGTGCTCCAATAGCGAAGAACTTTGGGAAAATGCGTCCAGGAACAGCGAACGTTTAATTCAAGATCCTCTCGAGAACTCTACAAAAGCCTTAGGCATGCTTTGGAGACCGGTATCCGACACGTTTTCTTTCAAGGTTTCCCTTAAATTTAGTGATTCCTATACAAAACGAAATGTCTTGTCTTCAATAGCTCAAATTTTTGACCCCATGGGTTTGATTGGGCCGGTAACGACCAAAGCAAAAATATTTATGCAAAGCTTGTGGACTCTTAAGGTCAATTGGAACGACACATTGCCCGAGAATATAGTCAGCGAATGGAAAAGGTTTATTTCGAAGCTTCCAGCAATAGAGGATATTCAAATTCCCAGATACGTGGGATGTGAGGGACGAATTCTTCTTCACGGATTTGCAGATTCCAGTTCCCTCGCTTATGGGTGTTCAATCTATCTACAGTGTGTCTCGGCTGATAATATCTCCACGAGATTAGTGTGCAGCAAGTCTGGTGCTGCTCCCATCAAGACTATATCCATACCGAGGTTAGAATTGAGCGCTTGTGTTCTTCTTGCCAAGCTCGTGAATAAGCTGCTTCCTGCATTACGCTTGAATGTCGACAAAGTCATCCTGTGGTCTGATTCCACAATTGCACTAGCTTGGATTCAGAAGTCACCGACTGCCTTAAAGACGTTCGTTTCTAACAGAGTCTCCTGCATTCAGGACTTGACAAGTCAGTACCAATGGAATTACGTCGCTTTTGAACTGAATCCTGCTGATCCTGTTTCCAGGGGATTGTACGCTCATCAGCTGGTCCAGAACTCATTGTGGTGGCACGGCCCATATTTTTTGACCACAAAAACAGACTTTCCCAAGGACATTCCAGACATTATTGCAAACTCAGATATTGTTTTAAGTGAAATGAAACCCTCAAAAATCTATTTTTACTGCAGTTCGCAACGAGAATGTGTTTCAGAAGGTTATAGATAGGATTAGCAGTTATTTTAAGTTAATTCGTATATTTGGGTTTGTTTACAGTTTCATATATGACTCACAGATACGTGTAGATATCCTTCAGGATTCGCCAAGAATCCTGAAGGGAAAATTGGCGGTCCTTTGTTGGCGAGGGAATGCAAAATTGCTGAGATACGGATTCTTAGGGGTGCTCAGAGGGAAGAGTTTTCCCAGGAATTAAGAGCCATTCAAATGAAACTCCCGGTTTCATCTAAAAGTAAATTAAGGTTCTTAAACCCTGTTTTGGGAGATGACGAAGTTCTCAGAGTGGGAGGTCGTCTAAAGCATTCCAACTTGAGTTTTGAATCTAAATTTCCAATAATTTTACCCCCCAAAAATAAATTAGCAGATTTAATAATCAGACATTATCATTTAAAAAATTTATATATTGGACCCACGGGCTTTCTACATTGTGTTAGACAAAACTTTTGGCCCATTAATGGGCGTAATTTAGCCAGAAGAGTTGTGCACAACTGCATAAAATGTTTTAGGGCTAATCCAATTCCTTCAGAACAGTTGGGAGATTTGCCATATGACAGAGTGAATCAGAATTATGTTTTCAACTGTACTGGATTAGACTTCTGCGGTCCATTTTTTATCAAATATAAAAATCAGAGAAAACGCCTCTATCATAAAATTTATGTCACAAACAAATATCATAAAAACGCATATTTGTTTGTCTGGTAACAAGGGCTATACACTTAGAAATAGTGACAGACTTCACCTCAGAGTCATTAATAGCCACTTTAAATAGATTCTTTTCGAGGAGGGGAAAAAGCTGTAAACTCTTTTCGGACAATGCCTAGACATTTGTCGGAGCTTATTCCGAATTGCAGAGATTGTTTAAAATGGTTGAAAAACCAGATAAACAACTGGCAGGGTATTTGTCATCTGAAGAGATTCAGTGGAACTTCATTCCCCCCAGATCACCGAATTTTGGAGGATTATGGGAGGTTGGGGTGAAGTCCTTTAAATACTATTTGAAAAGAACTGTGGGTGACACCAAATTAACAATGGAGGAATTCCTTACTTTGATAAATCAAATAGAGGGAATCTTAAATAGTCGACCCCTTAAGCCTTTATCTTCTGATCCAGAGGCTCTGAATGTTTTGACTCCAGGACACTTTTTGATACGTCGCCCTATACCGTCCATACCCGAAATAGATTATACAGTATAATTTCCGAAAATCGTTTATCTCAATGGCTGAGAGTCGTTAGGCTCACTCAAAACATTTGGAAGAAGTGGTCCAATTCATTTTTAAGTAATTTACTGCAGCGTAGCAAATGGATGTTTAACAAAAACAATGTAGAAATAGGAAGTCTAGTAGTTATTAAGACAATTTGCCCGTATGTAAATGGCTCATGGGTAGAATTACCGAGGTTTTCCCAGGTCGGGAAAATAAGAGTAGTTATGGTAAAAACAAAAACCGGTACTTATAAACGAAGTGTCACAAAAATTTGCATATTACCTGTAGAAAATCCTATTGTAATGTAGTTTAAATCTAAAAGTGCAACATATGCTTCAATTGTTAAAATATTGCATTGTGTTCAAAAAAAAAAAAAAAAAAAAGTGTACAGAAATGTTCATCTGTGAAATCAAATATAGGCTTTATCACTTCTGTAGCTGTAATGAATGTATAATATTGTAAATTTCTCATCAATAATTTGTGAATGTTTATGTATATTGAAATTGAAATTTCAATGGGGGCCGGAATGTTCGATATTGGCCGCTTTAGCCCATCTTGGCGAGCGCTTGGCTCGGAACTGGCAAAACCGGGCAACCCTTCGCTCGTACTTATTGCTCCTTTTCAGCACGGATCAGTTGCGCGTTTTTATCTCAGTGTGATTCTTGCACAAATATTGAAGGTTTCAAGGTTTATTGTGCATTTATAGTGTAGAAAGATTCATTTAATGCAGTGTTCGAGTCTTATTCTAGTTGAAAATTTCTAATTGTTTTAAATTGTTTTAAAGTCCATTGTTTTTAAATAAAGAAAAATAAAACACCTCCAGCGTGCTGTTTTTGTAAAATCCAGCGCACAACATAACAGAATAAGTCGATTAGTTCGAGAACTGTTCCTTTAAAATATCAGATTTCTTTTATTATTAGATAGGCCACTTTTCAGTGTTTTCTAACTTCAATTTTTGAAACTTAAGAAAAATTTATTTGGCGTGAACCATAAGTAATATGCACAATATATATCGGAACATAATTTGCGTTTCAGAGGCGCACACCGGACATAGACGGGAGAGCTGTACGTGTTTTAAAGTGTCAAATTCCGGTGTATATGTATAGTAAAATTTAAAAAAAAAGGAATAAAAATGGAAACAATAGGCGACACAGACACACACGCACGCACGCACAGTCGACTCTCAATATCTCGAAGTCGGCTAGACCGGCAAAAATATTCGATTTAACAGAAATTCGAGATATCGAAAATCACACATAATATCTTATTCAGGGGCATGTTTTTAGTGTTTAACACACGGTAAAAATATATCCCTGAATATATCATCAAATCAAACTCTATGAAGCAAAATGTTTCTACTTTTCTGATGGTAAGTGGGTAATTTAATCGTTAGTAATAATGTTAGAAGAATGAAAACGGTACCAAGGTGGACCAGGGGTCCCCCCCCCTTTCGAAATTTAAAATTTTGTTAACAAAATCATAATGTGAAGACTTTTTGTGAAAAATTCGGCCTTTTTCACCGTTTGGTACCCCTCCAAAATTTATTGCTGTGTTCGGCCCCAGAAGAATTAATAGATAATACACAAAATCAAAGCATTTATTGACCAATTTTATTTAGGATTGGGGTACTAGATAATTTTTCACAATTACATTTTTCAGTTTCGATTTCATATTATACTTATCATTATTTTTATACAAAGCATTAAAGACATCTTCCGACAAGTTAACACGACCTGCAAATTTCTAAGTAACTGTAAATATCGAGATAAGCGGAATGATAGATTAGTATCTTCGAGATAGTGAGAAAAAAATTCTATTAAATTATACATTAGGTCCATATGGGGCTGTAAAAAAACTTGGAGATTATCGAAAACGAGATAAACGAAGTCGAGATATCGAGATTCAATTGTATATATAAAGTTCACACCCCAAAACACGAATTTAAACACATATTTTACGTATAAGTTTCCCCAACCATTATTTAGTTTAAACTAACATTTGATATAAAAAGCTATTTTAAGGAAGTTTTTTTGATTTGACTTATTAATACCATAATTTAATTCTGAAAAAAAGCATTTCTAAAGTAAAAGAAGTAATCTTTAAATTAAATACTTTCAAAAATAAAAATATTTATATGTAAATATATATACTTATAAATCATTCATTTTAAGAATTATTATTTAAAACCAAAGAATTAGCAAGATCATGAATCAAAAATCTTATACTTATAAAAAGAAAACCAGTAATAACAAGCCATAAAGGTTTACAAATCAGAGTGAATGTGATAACATATTACAAAGAACGTGCATGTTAAATCTGTGGAGTCTTGAATTCTTTTTTTAGGGTTGCCTGTTAGGTGAGAGATGGCATTTAAAATTTTCGAAACTGCTATAATTTGTTACTGAATGACTAGTTTTGGACTTTGTCCTAAGAATACAAACAAATTGAACTATAGAGAGGGGGGAGGAGGGTCATTCAGATTATGAAAAATTTAGTATAAAACTGATATTCACATTATCATTCACATTATCATTTTGTTAACAAAATTTTACATTTCAGATGGGGGGGACGGAACCCCCTGGTCCACCTTGGTACCGTTTTCATTCTTCTAACATTATTGCTAACGATCAAATTACCCACTTATCATCAGAAAAGTAGAAACATTTTGCTTCATAGAATTTTATTTGTTGATATATTCAGGGGTATATTTTTACCGTGTGTTAAACACGGTAAAAACATGCCCCTGAATAAGATATTATGTGCGATTTTCGATATTTCGAATTTTTGTTATATCGAATATTTTGCCGGTCCAGCAGACTTCGAGATATTGAGAGTCGACTGTATATATGTGTACGTGCGTGTGCGTGTCTGTGTTGCCTATTGTTTCCATTTTTATTCCTGTTTTTTAAATTGTAATGTAAATTAATTCATAAATTATTTTAGTTATAAACGAAGAAAATAGAGGCAGCGTAAATGAATTCTACATGGAATTTAACACTTTAAAAACACGTACAGGTCTCCCGTCTATGTCCGGTGTGCGCCTCTGAAACGTAAATTATGTTTCGATACATATTGTGCATATTAATTATGGTTCACGCCAAATAAATTTTTCTTAAGTTTCAAAAATTGAAGTTACAAAACACTAAAAAGTGGCCTATCTAATAATAAAAGAAAATTGATATTTTAAAGGAACAGTTCTCGAACTAATCGACTTATTCTGTTAAAAATAAATAAATAGCTTATAAAAGCCCCTGCATAACAAATTTTGAGGTGCATGATCATTTTTCACATTATTGCAATGTATTATTTCTATTTCACTTGAAACCACATGCAAAAAGCGGGAAAAGGGCGGAAGAATCTTTTCCATAACTCCGTTTCGTCTGTGGGTAAAAATGGCGGTCTCCCATATCGGCTCGTTTATTTTAAACACAGGAAATAGATAGCCAACAGGGGGTCATTTCTTTCCCTTCTTTCGCGGCGAAATAATTGAATAAATAGCTCAAATTTCCGGCAACACAATTCCCCCCAACCCGCACACCATCGAGTTCAGGATTTTCACATATCGATTCGTTATTAGCATAGCTATGCCGCTTTCAACGCCTTGCTTATCATGATAAGGGTGTTTTACTGATATCGCAAAGCTTCGTTATCTGGTCATTTCGGAGGCGTTGGGGGACACAAAAAAAAAATTAGAATTCTCAGTACTGTTTTTTCCTGTTTTTCTTGGGCGTTAACTCACGTTATGCACACCCTGAGAAAACGCCACTGGACACTGGACCCATTAGAACCAAGATTTTTTTGTTAGTACCCCATCCGTTATGGATTTACGGTCAGTTGACATTTCCGGGGACATCATTTCCCCAGCCCGCATGTCATGAAGTTCGAACGTCTACGTACTCAGTACGCCACCATAGTTTAAAAACTTTTGATTCAAAATATTACTTAAATTATACTAACTGTTTCAAGAATGCTTGGCATTTGATTTCTTGAGAATCCACTTTTTACTGATGTATGTTGACGATGAGTAGTCATTTTCTTATAGTTTAGGATGTTTATTCGTCTGTTTCCCCCGCTTTTCCCATCCATTTCCCTCCATTCTCTCTCTCTCTCTCTCTCTCTCTCTCTCGAGTAATTTGAACATTATATTCTCAAAAAATAATTAGCAGTTAAGATTTAATAAAATACTTTTCTGCTTGTTACAAAACTATCATTCCCAAGGAAAGTATTTAAAACATTATACGGAACACTTGCTTTCATTTATACTCTAACATACTCTATCTAAATTTAAATAAATTTTTTCTTTTTTAGCAATCAATTGATATTTCAATTTATAATGTCTGTCATTTAATGTATAATGTCTGTTTATAATATCACCAGCACGCAACATCGAATTGTCCGTAAAATCCGTAACGGATGCGGTACTAACAAAAATCTTCTAGTACTAACTAGTATTACGTACTAAAGAATGAAAAATTCGATATTCCCTGGCTGTATGGTGTATGGGCGAGGTAACTAGTCTGACAGAACATTTGTACTGTTCACAAATCCGTAACGGATGCGGTACTAACGAAAATTTCTCTATACTAACGAAGTACAAAGAATGGCATATTCGAAATTCCCATTCTGCAATTTGTACATACTACGTAGCTAGTATAACAGAAAAATTGTACTGTCTGTATATTCATAACGGACGCGGTACTAACGAAAATCTCCCTGAACTAAACAGTACTAACATGGTGCTAACGAATTCCCATTCTGTAATTTGTACGGGCTGCATATAAGCAAACCATACTCTGCTAGAGACATGACGGAGTTTTAAGACCTCTGATTGGTTGGTTTCGTATACGTCATTGTTTACGCCCACTCTTGTCAAGCACTTGACTATTTTATTCTTGCACTGCGCTATGCATATATCGTTAACGATTTCACCTTGACTTTTTTCTTTCTGAGATGTCATCCTCAGAAGCTAATCTTCCGACTTTATTTCTGAAGGAAGGTGAATAAATTTTTCTAAACTTAATTGTGGAAAGACGTAATGTTAAGAACGTAGAAGAATGCAACCAATGGATCAAGGAATATGACAAATTTACTAAAACAAATTGGAATGCAATGAACTTAAGACCATTTGGAGAAAGAATAGTTTGCTCCTAACTACTCATGTAAATGCTACTTAAAATAACTTCTCGTGGTTTTCTACTATTTTTTTATTTGTAAATAGTTAATAGTTCACAAATCGATCGAAATTAGTTTAGACAAAATGATTTTTTTACATAGTGGCGCCATCTATTGCAAAATAAAGTATATTGTAAATTGTTTTAAAATAACTTCTAAATAAAGCTGCAACTCACATTTTTGTAATTTGGAGAGATCAGACTATCAAAAGTTCAATATAGAAAGATTATTTATTTATTATTATTCATACATATATTGAATTACAGCTCATATATAAGGATGTGTATCAGACTATCAAAAGTTCAATATAGAAAGATTATTTATTTATTATTATTCATACATATATTCCCTAGTAGCAATAACTCATCCGTCGATGAGAGGCGGGTGAGTTAAATCCGAGGAGAAGGAGCAATGGCCGATCACGGCTTTTCATCCAAAAAAGGGGAAATTTCATCGGCAACTGGTACAAAATGTCCGCTCGGGGGACCATAAAGCCGATCATCGTTTCCCGATGACACCGATGAAATAACGAAAAGAAACCGATAAACTGTTTAAAATATATTTGTTAATAAAAAATAAACGACTGACAGCAAAATTTTCAAAAAATGTCCGTTCTGTTTATTATATTTTCGTTTTTTGTATTCTAAATTTCCGTTTTTCTGAAAAAGAAAAAAAAATTCTTCCTCCCCCGGTCCCGAACACTGAGCGTACTGATTACGAGATAAGCGCGCTACCCCTAGACCCTCGAATCTTGTCATGTACAAGGCAAAGTGCGAAGTACCGGTTATTTTAGTCTCAGATTGGGACTTAGGGTGAAATTTTGACAAAGTGTTGTTCAGCTATTATTAATAATAGTCAAATTATTCGATTGGTAAGAAATTAATTTCACTTTTTACCAATGCATGTAAGTAGCAACAACATTCATAATTAATAATTTAAAAACAATATTGCCAATTGTATAGAAATTTTAGTGTGATTTTAACTTTCATATTTCTTGGATAACTTTTAAAAATTAACGGATTTCTCTTCTTGCTGTTTACATTAAAGAGGTTTCAAAAGAGTTGCTCATTGCAATGAAGTTTCCGTTTTTCTTATAATGCAGCTGACGCTCAAATAGATTTTCTTTTCTTTTTTTTTAAACACTTTTTTTAAAAATTATTTAAATATTACAAACGATTTTTATATAATAAATACTTACATTTTTTTTGTAAATATTTCTTTTCAAATTTAAATTTTGTGGGAGGGGGCAAGGGGGGGGATACTCCCCGCCCCCTCCCTACCCCAATACAAGAAATTTGAAGTAAATTATGCGATTAATTCAAGAATTGTTCAAAATTTCCCTTAGATTATGCAAAGACACATCTAAATGACGCAAATATTTACAGGAAATTGGCCAAAGTGTACCCTAGTAGCAATGACTGCTTGTTTTCTGCTCGGTCGTTCATCGACTCATCGCTAACTCATCGACTCGTCGAATTCAGTCATCGGCAAGTGCACTTTTTTTAATCTGCAATAGATGAATTTTTTTTCATGGATAGAAGTGATCTAGACGAGCAGTTTCGCCGATGGGAAACCGAAAAACAATATCGTATCCGAAACTGCAGCTCTATAGTCAACGGGCCTTGCAAGTGTCCCCAGTAGTTTACACTTTACCCAAATTCCTATAAATATTTGCGTAATTTAGATGTGCCTTTGCATAATCTAAGGGAAATTTTGAACAATTCTTGAATTAATCGCATAATTTACTTCAAATTTTTTGTATTGGGGTTGGGAGGGGGCGGAGGGGGTATCCCCCCCCTTGCCCCCTCCCAGAAAATTTAAATTTGAAAAGAAATATTTACAAAAAAATGTGAGTATTTATTATATAAAAATCGTTTGTAATATTTAAATAATTTAAAAAAATAAGTGTTTAAAAAAAACAAAAGAAAATCTATTTGAGCGTCAGCTGCATTATAAGAAAAAGGGAAACTTCATTACAATGAGCAACTCTTTTGAAACCTCTTTAATGTAAACAGCAAGAAGAGAAATCAGTTAATTTTTAAAAGTTATCCAAGAAATATGAAAGTTAAAATCACACTAAAATTCCTATACAATTGGCAATATTGTTTTTTAATTATTAATTATGAATGTTGTTGCTACTTACATACATTGGTAAAAAGTGAAATTAATTTCTTACCAATCGAATAATTTGACTATTATTAATAATAGCTGAACAACACTTTGAGAAAATTTCACCCTAAGTCCCAATCTGAGACTAAAATAACCGGTACTTCACACTTTGCTTTGTACATGACAAGATTCGATGGTCTAAGGGTAGCGCGCTTATCTGGTAATCAGTACGCTCAGTGTTCGGGCCCGGGGGAGGATGAATTTTTTTTTCAGAAAAACGGAAATTTAGCATACAAAAAACGAAAATATAATAAACAGAACGGACATTTTTTGAAAAATTTTGCTGCCAGTCAGTAAAGTTCCGTCGACATTATCAACGTATTATGTGATGATGAATTAACAAACACACCAAACTCCATGGTAATAAAACCGAGAAATTTGACTCGAGCTGAAGTATAAAATATGTACTCGAGAATGAGGGCACGATACAATGAGGAGAGGTGCGAGGATTCTGAAGATTTAATTTAGTTTTATATAAAATTTTGTTGGGACTGTTTTTGTTTTGGACGCCTGATAAAACTGGCGTTGGAATTGTATGATTTATGTTAGAGTAATAAAGGTTTTTATGTAAGTCACATAAATTGCTTTGCCTTTTGTTGAAAGGAAGCAAAAAAAAAAAAAAAAAAAAAAACGTACTGGCGCAGCAGCGATAGGATCAGAAACTAGGAAGTGGAGAAGTTATTTAGTTGTGAGAAGAGCCATTTCGTTTTTAAATAAGGGAAAGAAGGAAGATTTAATTAAGTTAGCGGAAGAGATCGGTGAAAATCCTTCACCTGGTTTGTTACTACCGGATCTAAAGAAAATGATTACCAGTAGCAATATTTATGAAGAAGATTTAGAATTGGTAAAGGAAATGCTTAGTTCATTTATTGAAGAAAGAAAACAACGGGAACAAAGATAATTTGAAGAAAGAAGAGAAAGAGAGCAGAGAGAATTTGAGGTAAGAAAATTGGAAATCGATGCAAATAGTAGAATAGACTTGTCAACAAACGTCAGAGACGAAAATTTTAGAGACGCTGGGAATGCTAGGTTAGAATTATTCAAGTACACACCTAAGTTTGACCCGCGCGAATCTGATATTACATGCTATTTAACGATGTTTGAAAATCATGCTGATAGATTGAAAGTAGATAACAAGGAATGGGTCTTGTGTTTATTAAATTTATTACCAACGGAAATTGTTCAGCTGATTAATAGAGAACCGGTAGAGAATGTAGAAAACTATGAGTATATAAAATCGATTTTGTTAAGACGATTTAAATTAAGCCCTGAAAGTTTTAGGAGGAAATTTATGACCCATCAAAAAGTGCCAGAGAAAACGTGGAGAGATTTCTGTTTTGAAATAACTAACTATTTTGAAGAGTGGGTAAAAGGATTAGAAATCGAGGATTATGACGGGTTGAAGAAATTGATTATCGCTGACCAAATCAAGAGGAGAGTTCCACATGAAATACGTGAGCATTTTTTGGACCAGTGGTCTAAGTTGATAATCCCGTCTGAGTTGGCAGATAAACTAGACGAATATGTTAACGTCCATGATTTAGCGAAGAGGTCGTGGGGAGGTGATTCGAAAAATAAAGGTAATGAGAGAACTTATGAGCGTCCAATGGAACAAGGAGCTAGGATGACGTCGAAGTCTCCGTCTCAAACCATTCCTAAGTGGGTTCAGAAACGTCAAGATGAAACGTTGGTTAAACGCAGATTTAACCCCACATGCTTTAGTTGCGGTAAAGAGGGGCATATTTCTAAGTTCTGTGGGCAAGGACGACAATTTAAAAGTAATATGACGAATACTCAAAACAATACTTTTACTCGACAAATTTCACAACCGAAAGTAAATACTGTAAGCGCTGAAACAGCCGAGAAAACAGATGTGTTGACAGCAAAGATCTCCGTTCCATTATCTGAATCAAGTAATCACAAAAAATTGGATGACCTAATTGAGATTAAAATCAAATGTGGAAAATCAATTTTTAATGGTATAGTGGATTCTGGTGCACAGATATCTGTAATTCGCGAGGAATTAGTACATGATACACCTTTTGAAGGAGAAGGACAAATAGAGTTATCGTCCGCTTTTGGCGATAATGAAACAGCTCCACTTCGGACATATGAGATGAAAATCCACGATGGTAAACATGGCGATACAGCAATTATGTGTGCCGTTTCAAAGAAACTTACCAGTGATATGTTAATAAGTCGTTCAGCTTTTGAGATGCTAAATGAGAACATTGAACTTTATCATAATAAACAATTATGGCAAGAAACAGTTTCAAATGTGGAAGTAGAAACTGTAGGGAAAGCAGAGGAGGACGTAAATGTACAAATATCTTCGGATTTGAATTCCACTACGCCGAATGTGAATGTCTTGACAGCAAGTGAGTCTGCGAGTAGAAAGCTAGATGCCATTTCAGAGTTGGCGAAACTTCAAGGCGATGACGAGACACTCAAGAGATGCTTTGATTGGGCGGAAAGGCAAGAAAATTCGTATCTCATTGATCAGGGAATACTACAGCATAAGGATTATGTCTGTGGAGAAGAAATTCAGCAAATAGTAATTCCAAAAGAAAGAAGGAATTTTATTTTAAGAATGGCACATGAGATTCCGTTGGCAGGACATCTACGGGAAAATAAGACTCTACAAAGAATCAGATATTCATTTTACTGGCCTAATATCAGGCAAGATGTAAAGTTATACTGTCAAAGTTGCAAAGAATGCCAATTGAGGAGAACTAGCACCTATCGGGATCATATTCCCATACAGCCTATCGTTAGGCCTGAAAATCCTTTTGAAGTCTGGAGCGTAGACTGTATAGGACCACTAGAGCCTGCATCAAGGAGAGGACATCGATATATTATTTGTGCCGTGGATTTATGTACTAAGTGGGCCGAGGCAATTCCAGTGAAAGAGATTAGTGCCAAGACAACGTGTGACGTTTTAATGAAGATTTTCACCCACACCGGTTTTCCAAAAGTGATATGCACCGACCAGGGTACAAATTTCGCTTCCAAGCTGACTCAATCATTTGAAAATCTATTAGGGGTAGCGCCACGTTTTTCGACACCCGGACATCCGGAAAGTATGGGGGCAGTAGAACGATGGAATAAAACTCTTAAGGAGATGATGAATAAAAACATACAAGAGTATGGGAGAGACTGGGATATACATATACCATATCTCATGTTCGCGTATCGTGAAGTGCCACACAGCACCACGGGGCTATCACCATTTCAATTGGTTTATGGGCGGTTACCACAAGGACCATTATCTTTATTGAAAAGTATTTGGACGGGAGAACGAACTATCCCAACGACCGCGTCCAGACCAATCACTAAATATCTTGAAGATTTAGTTGAAAATATACGTAAAGCTAATGAGATCGCTTCCGAAAACACCGAGAAAGCTCAAGGAGAATACGTTTCCAGGTATAATCTCCGTGCGAGAGAAAAACAGTTTGCCATTGGCGACAAAGTGTTGATATTACTCCCATCATCAACTCACAAACTTTTAAGCACTTGGATTGGACCGGCAACGGTAATTCAAATCACCAGACCGCATTCGGTAAGAGTTGAATTAGAGGATGGTAGTACTAGAGAGCTACACGTGAATAAAGTACGACCGTATGTGCAGAGGGTAAATCACATTGGTGTTGTTTACGAAATGGATGAAGAATTTGGCGTAATCCATTACGCGCCTACTGATAAAACAAAGAAAGAGGTAGAGGACATCCGAAAACATTTGGAGAAAACTAGAAATCATAATTTAACTGAAGAGCAAACCCAAGAGTTATTTGATGTACTGAAGAGATATATGGACATTTTTAGTTCAAAGCCAGGACATGCCAAAGTCGACGGGCATTATGTTAAAGTTACGGAGAACTGCACGCCAAAGAGACTCAAACCGTATCGAGTACCCATCAGTTTACAAAAAGAAGTTGATCGCCAAATCGAGGAGCTAATTGAAATGGACCTCATTGAACCAAGCGATAGCGAATGGGCACATCCTGTTGTTTGTGTTGCCAAAAAGGATGGAAGCGTTAGGTTATGTATTGATTTTAGACTATTGAATAGTTTCACGGTGCCTGATTCATATCCCATGAAAATCGCCAGGGATTTAATATTCAGAGTAGGACAAGCTGCATTTATAACCGTCATAGACTTAACGAAGGGATACTGGCAGATTCCCATGCATGAAGAATCCAAGCATTTCACCGCCTTCGTAACACATTCGGGGCATTATCAATGGAAAGTCTTACCTTTTGGGATGAAGAACGCCGGAGGGACATTCCAGAAATCAATGGATAAAGCATTATTCGTACATCGTGATTATTGCTGTGCATACATTGACGACGTAGCCATTTTCTCTAACAGTTGGGAAGAACATTTAAAGCATATAAGCCAAGTCTTTAAAACATTGAGGGAAGTAGGACTTACTGTGAATCTTGGAAAATGCGAGTTCGGGAGAACCCAGGTAAAATTTTTGGGCCATATTGTAGGTTCCGGTCGGCATACACCGGATCCAGAGAAGATTGAACCTGTAAAGAGGATATCAAGACCTACTACCAAGAAAGAGCTAAGAAGCTTAATCGGTCTAGCAAGTTATTATAGGAGTTACATACCACAATTCGCGCAAATAATTTTGCCACTAACAAATCTAACCAAGAAGAAAGTACCGATTACTATACCTTGGGGCTCCGCTGAGGACCAAGCGTTTACTCGATTGAAAGAGGAATTGATGAAGATACCTATCTTACACACCCCAGATCTTGACAAGCCGTTTCAGTTGTACAGTGACGCATCGGCTACAGCTATTGGCGCGTGTCTCGCACAAAAGGACGCCAAGGGAGAGGAAGTCCCTATTGCTTTTTTCAGCAAGAAACTAAACCCCAGCCAAATGAAATGGTCTACGATTGAGAGAGAAGCATATGGAGTTTTAGAAGCACTAAAAAAATTTGATACTTGGATATTTGGCACGGAAATCCAGATCGTATCAGATCATAACCCCTTAACATATTTGACAGATGGCCTTCCACACAGCGCCAAATTAACAAGGTGGGCTTTAGCGTTGCAGCGATACAATTTGAAAATTACTTATCGAAGGGGCGTTCAACATGGAAATGCTGATGCATTATCCAGGCTCAAGTTAGATCCTTCTTAATAAAGTAGGATCAGGTTTATGTATTTTTATATTCAATCGTGTTATTGTAAATTGAATTATTACAGTGTATTATGAGGATATAATTATTTATTTTTCGAACCTGTTTAAAAAAAAAATTATTAATAATACAGTGATCCGGATAATCAGGTACAGTTCCAATAAAAGATCGTAAACAAAGATTTTCTTTCAGCAGCATCGTCACTCCTGTGACGGATGTGCTTTCCCCCATGGGAGTAGTAAAGTTCCGTCGACATTATCAACGTATTATGTGATGATGAATTAACAAACGCACCAAACTCCATGGTAATAAAACCGAGAAATTTGACTCGAGCTGAAGTATAAAATATGTACTCGAGAATGAGGGCACGTTACAATGATGAGAGGTGCGAGGATTCTAAAGATTTAATTTAGTTTTATATAAAATTTTGTTGGGACTGTTTTTGTTTTGGACACCTGATAAAACTGGCGCTGGAATTGTATGATTTATGTTAGAGTAATAAAGGTTTTTATGTAAGTCCCATAAATTGCTTTGCCTTTTGTTGAAAGGAAGCAAAAAAAAAACCCGTACTCAGTCGTTTATTTTTTATTAACAAATATATTTTAAACAGTTTATCGGTTTCTTTTCGTTATTTCATCGGTGTCATCGGGAAACGATGATCGGCTTTATGGTCCGCCGAGCGGACATTTTGTACCAGTTGCCGATGAAATTTCCCCTTTTTTGGATGAAAAGCCGTGATCGGCCTCTGCTCCTTCTCCTCGGATTTAACTTACCCGCCTCTCATCGACCGATGAGTTATTGCTACTAGGGTAAACTACTGGGGACACTTGCAAGGCCCGTTGACTATAGAGCTGCAGTTTCGGATAAGATATTGTTTTTCGGTTTCCCATCGGCGAAATTGCTCGTCTAGATCACTTCTATCCATGAATAAAAATTCATCTATTGCAGATTAACAAAAGTGCACTTGCCGATGACTGAATTCGACGAGTCGATGAGTTAACGATGCGTCGATGAACGACCGAGCAGAAAACAAGCAGTCATTGCTACTGGGTTGAATTACAGCTCATATATATAGATGTGTGTGTGTGTACATAGAGAGTGTCCCAAAACACACAAGCTTTTATTACTTCAATATTAATCATAGACTATAGACATGTACAATAAATGACAAACTTACGTAAAAAAAAAAAGGTTCAGAATTTTTTAACTTCATTTAAAATTACTGGTCAGGATCAGAATTTGAGAGTTCATCGGAAATTGATTTGATCTCAAGAATAATCATTTTAATTTGCAGCCAAATCTAAGTAAATGCAAAATTTAAATTTTTATATAGCCCTTGTACAAAAAAATTCCGAATTAGTAAAATGCGCACCCCTAGTAGCAGTGACTGCTTGTTTTCTGCTCGGTCATTCATCGACTCATTGTTAACTCATCGACTCGTCGAATTCAGTCATCGGCTAGTGCACTTTTGTTTATCTGCAATAGATGAATTTTTATTCATGGATAGAAGTGATCTAGACGAGCAGTTTCAACGATGGGAAACCGAAAAATAATATGTTATCCGAAACTGCAGCTATAGTCATCGGGCCTTGCAGGTGTCCCCAGTGGTTTACACTTTACCCAAATTCCTATAAATATTTGCCTAATTTAGACGGGCCTTTGAATAATCTAAGGAAAATTTCGAACAATTCTTGAATTAACCACATAATTTACTTCAAATTTCTTGTATTGGGGTTGGGAGGGGGCAGGGGGGTGGTATCCCCCCCCTTGCCCCCTCCCAAAAAATTTAAATTTGAAAAGAAATATTTACAAAAAATATAAGTGTTTATTATAGAAAAATCGTTTGTAATATTTCAATAATTAAAACAAAAATGTGTTTAAAAAAAAGGAAAGAAAGTCTATTTGAGCGTCAGCTGCATTATAAGAAAACGGAAACTTCATTACAATGAGCAACTCTTTTGAAACGTCTTTAATGTAAACAGCAAGAAGAGAAATCAGTTAATTTTTAAAAGTTATCCAAGAAATATGAAAGTTAAAATCACACTAAAATTTCTACGCAATTGGCAATATTGTTTTTTAATTATTAATTATGAATGTTGTTGCTACTTACATGCATTGGTAAAAAGTGAAATTAATTTCTTACCAATCGAATAATTTGACTATTATTAATAATAGCTGAACAACACTTTGTCAATATTTCACCCAAATTCCCAATCTGAGACTATAACAACCGGTACTTCACACTTTGCCTTACACATAACAAGATTGGATGGTCTAGAGGTAGCGCGCATAGCTCGGAATCAGTACGCTTAGGGTTCGGGCCCGGGGGAGAAGAATTTTTTTTTTTTCAGAAAAACGGAAATTTAGCATCCCAGCAAACACAGCCCTATCGGATAAGTTTTGGGCCGACACTGGCATGCCGGCGCAGAATGTGCCGGGGCGACATCGCTCACGCGGTACCGAAAACGACAAAATTGCGTCCGCCTGGGCGTGAGTCGGGCCGAAAGGATGGGGTGGTTCTGGTTCGGTGTCGGCAAAAACGATAACGGCGTCGGCCCAGCCCTGTGCCACTTTTGAACAAAAACCATTACGTTTTTGGTGTGGTATCGGCAACGACAAAATATCGAAAACCGGCCAGCACCTTATTGATTCCCAAAATACCCTAATTAGCTCCGTAGTTAGTTCTCTAAAGTATTAATCAACAAATTAAAGAAATAATAATTATTATTATATAAATGACTTTACACCACTAGGACTAAATTTATTAAAAATACCTAATTGGCAAATTATTTTGTTTTTAAGAAAATATTTGATGAATTTAAGAAGGAAAGCTCTTTTTAAAATTAACCGTATTATTTTTTTATGCATCAACCAATGGTTTTTATTTTTTTAAACGTGTTACTATATGTTTATCAGACCATATACATTTTTTAAACAACATATTAGGCTCAACTAGACAATGTTCCTTTTTCTCTTCCAAAAATTTTTTAGAAGCCAAGAAAATTTATAATTTTCTAGAACCAAAGATTATAAATAAACATTCATGCAATGCTAAAAAAAAGAGAGAAAAAAAATATTAAAGTTATACAACATGCTTTTTTAAAAAATATTTTAATTTATTTTTTTGTTAAGTTATGTCATAATACAAAATAAAGTTGACTTTTGATTTTATATATATTGTTTTAAAGAAGAATGTAAACAACATACGTTAAAAGAAATTAAAATATTGGCTGATTCTACAAATAAACGGTTAATTTCATAAAAACGTTTTCTCTTCAAAATAATTAAACATTTTCATATACAAACAAATTATTTTGTTTATACTTAATAACTAAGTATTTTGTATATTTCAAAATTAGCCCCAGTGATGTAAAGTAATTTATATAATAATAATAATTATTTTTAATAGGTTGATTAGTGCTAAACTATATATGAAACTAATAAGTATTAATAAAACCATGTTTATTATTAGAAGATACTTACTTTAAGTAAATATTTTATATATTACTGAATTTTCATAGGATTATCCTTTAGTAGAAGAAAGGAACTTTCTATAACAGAATATACTTATTTTTTTCTGTTGTTTTGAGTAATATGAAATTAAGTACTTAAGTAAATAGACACATTTTTCAATGCAGTATGTAAGTTATTTATTAAAAATACCGTCCTGCTTGTTTATTAATAGTTTCCAAGTTTGCTTACTTGAATTATAAATTTCATTTTCGCATTATTTAGAAATAATTAGCAGTTTTGAACTACATCTTATTTTAGTAGTCCCTGAGATAACATAAAAAAATCTAGCTAAGAAAAAATACAAATTCTTAATATATACTTAAAAATCAACTTACCCCTTTTTAACTGTCGTGAGAACTTAGCAAAATGAAAACCAAAAAGCACTAACCACATTTAGACAACTTTAAAATTTTTGTCTAGTTGAGGTTAATACCAGTTAGTCTTTAGAAAAAAATCACAGTTTATCCAGAGAAAACTACAGCAAAGTCCGATCTAACTGACGTAAGAACTTAGCCTATTTAAAACTAAAAAGCACTAACCACATTCAGACTATTTTAAAATTTTTGTCTAGCTGCAGTCAGTGCCATTTAGTCTAGGAAAAAAAAATCGCAATTTATCCAGAGAAAAATACAGCAATCTCCATCTTCATTGCTCTGAGAAAACTCAAAATCCACGTTACTGAAAAGTTTACGTTGCGAGATGATTTCTGTTACAGCCTTGGAATGGAATGGACAAGCAAACGAAAAAAAAAAAAAACCACCAACTTCCGCTCTTCGATTGACCATGAATAGGGACCGATATAATAGGAAAGGTCCATTTCGTCTTCCTGTGTAATACTGTGGTTCCTACAAGGGGTGGAAAGCTCTTAGGAATGCACTCGTCCCCCCTCACCCCCACCCACTGCGCCTTTGCTACATGTTATGTGAACGCGGACACGGGACGGGGTAGTTGGAAAAGAAAGTCCGCGGGATTTTAGCTTTTAAATTATTTACTTTAAATTAGATCGCATGGAAAAAAATAAAACAAATTAGTGTTATTCTACTGCAAAATAGTTTATACTTCAATATCTGCAATGAATTAATCAATTAATTTTTAGAAAGATAAAGTACTATAATCAGCAAAAAATGGTTACTTTTATTCATTTTTAAGGAGATAAGAGCATTAAATTTTTTTTAATTTGTAACAGCATTTTACAATGCTGTAGCAAAACATGATTTTGGCGTAATTTTTACTATTATTTTATTTGAACAGAAACATGACAAACAAGTTGTTCAAATAAATGCTATTAAATTAATTATTCATAGTGATAATTTTAAAATGAAACTATTATTATTTTTTTCAATTTATAATTATTCAGTATAGTGAATTAAAACTTTTATTTATTTATTTAATTTTATTATTATTATTTTTTTAACAACAGCAGCTAATGTATTATAAAAAAAATTCCTTAACTATAAATTATACTGATATTTTTTATTTTTATGGAAATACGAATGAAAAGGTATTTTTTCTACTATTTTAATCCAATTTAATTTCAGAAAGTTTTGTTGTTTTGTGTTTTTTGTAAGGCAAAAACACAGGAGTTAAGCCTTAGGGCGTCGGTGCCCTGAGCGGAAGAAGGCTTCTAGCGTTTGTTCCAATATATAAAACAATTAATAAGCAATAAAATTGGGGTTGAACAGTAATTATAATAATTATTTGTTCCCTAATTTTATAAAAATCAACCATATTTCCTTCATTTTATAAATATTAGATAATGTTTTGAATTTATATAAAATTTATAAGATATCCCCAATTTTTGTTCCAGAATTGGGGATACAACGGTGATTTGTCCTCAATTCTATGTTCAAAAATCTGGTTAATTTATATAACTCATATTCACATTACATCTGGAGAAAATCACCCAACATCCAAACTGTAAATTGACAGATGCTCGGTAGACCTGAACCCTGGACCTTCACACTTGAACCAGCGGCGGATCCAGAAAAAAAAATTCTGGAGGGTGCGCAAGACAATTTTTGTTACATTCTCTTATTGAATGACTTGAATTTACAAAACAAGTCAATGCTCTATAGTGTAAACTTCATTCGTCTGGGGGGGGGGGGGCTCTGGATCCGCCAATGACTTCAACCATATTCGGTGTCTTATCCACTCGGCCATGGTGGGCTCCTTTTGTGAACTTTTAAAATGCAGCGTTTAATGTTATGCATTGTATGTATTTTATTTTTAATTAATTAATTAATTAATTTTATTATTATTTTTAAATTAGAAGTACTTAACAACTATCACTTTATATAAAATGAAAATTATAGTCATATAATTATTTCAGAGTTGTGAATAACTAGACAGAAACTGCCCCAATTGAGGGGTGGGGGTGGGCGCTTAGAAACCCCTTCAATACTAAGTCATAAAAAACTGGTTAACTTATCTAACGCATATTCACAATACATCTGGAGAAAATCACCAACATCTAAACTGTAGATTGACAGATGCGCGGTAGACCAGAACGCTGGACAGGACCTCAGGTAAATTAACCAGATAGAATGATTGCCCCCTTTCCCTCCTTTTTTTCGCATGTGAAGGAGGCACTTGAATCCAACGGACTCAAAACATTGTAAATAGTAACTATTGAAATCATAAATTAAAAAGAATTATTATAACAATATATATGTGCTGCTTGTGCTGGCTTTATACCGTTCAGTTTAGAAATTACACTTCTGGACCGATATCGGTTTTGACGTTTGGTGCAGTACATCGCCAAAATCACATGTTAACCCTAAAAGGCTAGCCGCTATCGGACCGTTGCATGCCCGAAATCAACTTTTATTTGCCTACGCCAAATCGTTTTGCCAGCACAGAACCGACACCGTCCCAATTACCATTATGCCAATGCCGACATCGAAACGGTACTGCCGATGACGGCCCATCCCTAACCCGATACGGCTGTGTTTGCTGGGATACAAAAAACGAAAACATCTGAGACTATAACAACCGGTACTTCACACTTTGCCTTACACATAACAAGATTGGATGGTCTAGAGGTAGCGCGCATAGCTCGGAATCAGTACGCTTAGGGTTCGGGCCCGGGGGAGAAGAATTTTTTTTTTTTTCAGAAAAACGGAAATTTAGCATACAAAAAACGAAAACATAATAAACAGAACGGACATTTTTTGAAAATTTTGCTGCCTGTCGTTTATTTTTTATTAACAAATATATTTTAAACAGTTTTTGGGTTTCTTTTCGTTATTTCATCGGAGTCATCGGGAAAAGATGATCGGCTTTATGGCCCCCCGAGCGGACATTTTGTACCAGTTGCCGATGAAATTTGCCCTTTTTTTGAATGAAAAGCTGTGATCGGCCATTGCTCCTTCTCCTTGGATTTAACTCACCCGCCTCTCATCGACCGATGGGTTATTGCTACTAGGGACCATACATTAACTAAGTGATGGACAAAATTTCAGTTTTTCATCATAAAAAAGGCTCTGAGATATGAAAATAAATAAATATTGACTTAAACCAATTTTCAATAGCTCTCGAAGAGAAAAAAATCACATCGTAAGATCACGATTTAGGGATGCGCACAACATAAATTAAGAAAGAAACAGTGATTGCATAAATAAATAATACTTTATATTATTTGCCTATTTTCCAGATGCTCGGCTGAGAGGATTAATCATACTTCCTTTATTTTATTTTCTATATTTTTTTACTGTTCTTAGTTTTCACTATATACTATATAAACTGTTATTTTGCAATCCATGTTTAACGATTATGATTACAAATTTTTATGCACTGTTATTCAATATATACATACTATTCAGTAAGAACTGAATAATATATGATGGTTTTCTACATTTACCATCATATCTGTATAAATGTCTATATTTTAGAGGCTTAATTGAATAGTGCACCCAATGTTTTCTTCGTATGGAGTTCAAAATATGATGTAGTATTTTTGTTATTTCTCTATTTCTTTTTACAATACTTATCAAGAAACATAAGCATACATATATGAAAAACTAATTTTGTTTTCACTATCTGGTTATGGAATTGTTTAAAAAGTCTTTAAATCACATAAGAATTTTTGTCTGTCAACATTTTATTTATTTATTTATTTTTATTTATTTTTTGTCGATATATACGAACGAAAAAGAAAAAAGGGGTAAAGAGGGACTTTCAAAATAAAAGCCCACTTTTTTTATTTTTTATTTTTCACATCAATACTTATACATAATGAATAAGAAATTAGTACTAAAATTTGATATTGTGCTCTCTGCCAGTTGCATTAGAATAACTTTCATTTGATAACAAATGAGTGTTATTTTATTCAATATAACTTAAATTAATTTTATTTCTATGTAAGTCTGCAAAAAAGGGAAAGAGGTGAGATGGATGGAAGTATAATTTAAACGAGTGTATAAAAATACATGCAACCCCACATATAAAAAAAAAAACGAAGAAAGAAAAAAATATATATATTAATTAAGAATTTTGCGCTTTGTTCTCGTTTAAAGTTAAAAGAAAATGTGTATTTAAGTGTATAAAAATAAGTTTAAAAAATTCCCATATTAAATTTTGCTTCTCTGCAATTTCAGACATTAGAAAACAAAAATCATTGTGGAAATTTTAAGAATAAGTTCAGCACTAAGATGTCATAAAGTGATATCACGAAAGACGCAGGCTGAACCAACCAATCAGAAGGCTTAAACTCCGTCATGTCTCTAGCGAAGTATGGTTTGCGTAGGTAGAAAATGTGACAAGAAACTTGTACTGTTTGTATATCCGTAACGGATGCGTACTAACGAAAATCTCTCAGTACTAACTAGTACTAAAAAAGTTCTAACGCAAGGCATATGCGAAATTCCCATTCTGCAATTTATACGGTCTAGGTAGCTAGTGTAACAGGAACTTTGTACTGTCCGTATATTATAACGGATGCGGTACTAATGAAAATGTCTTGGTACTAGCCGGTACTAACGAATGGCATATGCGAAATTTCCCAACTCCATGGTTTGGCGAGTGACCATTTCACCAGCCGGCAAATTTGAAGTGTCCGTAAATCCATAACGGATGCGGTACTAACGAAAATCTCTCGGTACTAACCGGTACTAACGAGGTACTAACGAAGGGCATATGCGAAATTTCCCAACTCCATGGTGTGCCGGCTGGTGAAATGCTGCTGGAGATGCTTATAGTGCGGAAAAGGTTCTCTTTGGGCAGTAGTGTAGCGAGGATTTTATTTCAGGGGGGGGGGGTATCAAATTTAAAACTAAAGTTAAATTGTAAGCTAAATATAAAATTCTAAGCTAAGTAAAGGGTCCCATTCCGTGGAGGGGCTGCAGCCCCCTCAGTCCCCCCTGGCTGCGCCCCTGTCTCTGGGTTCAATAAAAACGGTATAAAATATTATTGTGTTAGGATAATATCTTCTGCTCCCGCATTGGACTTGAATTTTCGGAATGTGGATGAAAAACTAGACAGTTTTTTTTCTGCGTAGAAAATATAATTTTTCCACATTTTTATACTAATAGAGCGGGAAATGAGCCAATTGGGTTTAATAATGTATGCCGAAATTATTTTTCTGATCAAATAACATCTTCTGCCTTTGCATGACACTTCAAATTTTGTAATTCGCGACAAAAAATGCACTTTTTCGTGTAATGCCACACAGGCAATTTTTGACCTATACAGAAGAAAAGAAGGAATAGTTAAGTACTTTCATCTGATCGCTTTTTGAAACTTCATTCTTATTACTGTTTAGTCACGTAGGGCAAATGAGATTACGCACTGTTTATCATGCGTGTAATGAGTCAATGTGCTGTGCATGGAACACTAGAACTGATTCCATTATGCAGTAGTAATTTGAAAAATTCTCAAATAAGTCATTACTACTAAAGCTTTTCAACAGGAAATCAAAGCATTTCACCAAGTAGCAAGCACAAAGCAATGAATTTCTTCGAACTTAACCGAATATTTTGAAGGGATTTCAAGAAATATTTCTGAACAGCTAACAGATGACTGTGGCTTCACATCATGAAATGCGGTATCATTCAGAATTTGGAAATTGAAATTTTAATTGGCTTTTGCAGGGACTGTGTGTCTCCTTCATTTTAATGAAGAAAATGTATATCATCCTCCATCTACATTCATACAGTACTAGAAATTTACGTCTTTACAGTACGGAAATTTAGAAATTTACGTTTAAAATTTCAATTTCCAAATTCTGAATGATACCGCATTTCCATGATCTGAAGCCACAGTCTTCTGTTAGCCGTGAGCCATCGGTTATAAGTGAGCCGTTGTTGGAGACCTTTTTTGAAGTTATTGAAGGCAAGTTAGTAACAACTGATAAGAGTTATTTAAGCAAAGATAAAAATTACATATTAGAAAATACATCCAGCAGTTTGACAGGGTAATTATTTTGGTTGACTGCAAAGTGAAATCCTGTAATATTATTGCATTCATACTGGTTGATCGCTGTTGATGAAGATCTCAGGGCCCCCAGACCTTTCTTATTTTCTCATGCACAAAATGTATGCGATAAAGTAGCGTTAGTACGTACAGTAAACGTATGCATACTTGCTAGCTTGGGCCGACGGCCAATTCTAAGGTACCACTTGCCAGAGGTACGTAAAAGTATTACTCACTGTACTTAAAGTATCACAGCTGATTTTTACGTATATTGTACAGAATATTGTTACAAATTTTGAATCAATACTACCAGTCACTTTCTGTGGGCGGTAAATGTAGCCAGACGCTTTAAAGATCGGAAGATTAAAATCTCATGTGGACACCACATGACTTCCTTGAACGTCTGTTAAATCATAAATATTTCGGTGCACTTCTATAAGCGTTTTTGCTTGAAAGCGATAAAATACTGCAATAATAGTAAGGTTTAGCAATTGCTAGCCAAATAGGTGCGATATCGGGAAGCCGGGTTCAATTTGAAAGATTCGTTTTTGGCCCCTAATTGAGCGATATTTTGCAAAAAGCTGACAAGATTGAGATAGTTAGTTTTTTAGTGCAATAAAGTAATATATATATATAAATAAATAAATGAATATATATATATTATAGAAAAAATTAATATTTCAGAAATTCTTTTAAATTTAGATATTTTAAATTGTATTTTAAATTGAAATTTAAAAAAAACTCACTTTTCCCTTATATTTCTGTTAAAATTTTCAAAAGTTTTTCTCTCTCACTTTTAATATTAATTCATTCTATAGATACTGATACCAGTTATAACTATACAAAATTTCGTGAAGATATGAATCATAGAAATTTTGTTATCTTACTCATAATACACAAAAAATGCGTTTTCAGAAAACGCAGTTTAAAGTTATTTTACTGTGTTCAAATATATAACTTAACTTTCCTAAAAGTTTTTATGTGTATCTCCGGTTCTAGTTAGAATAATTGCCTGAAATCGGGGTCAAATGCTCAGAAATAAGTGAGGTTTCAAGTAAAATTAAAATTAAAAAATCGATTATTTGAACCATTAATCCTCCTATGACCCTTTAAAAATTGGAAGAAAAACATAATATTTTGGAGAGTGTATCTCTCCCTCCTATACTTATTATCTACTCTAGCATACTGTGTGCGTGAGTATGGTATTTAGTATTTTGTTGGGTCTGTTCAAAGCAGCTGTCATTTCGATTTTAACGAGTTAAATAAAAGTATTTGCAGTGTTTTAAAAAATATTATGGCAGAGTTATTAAAATGTGCTTTTTGTAATATTTCGGATATAAATTTAGTATTGCTTACGGGAGGGAATCTTTGGCGTCTTTTGGTGTACATATGTATGAACGTAACACGCATATCTCAAGAACTGTTAGTCGTAAATCGTTGAAATTTTATACATAAGATTGTTGTAACATCTAGTTGTGCAAATCGATTTTTGGTTCCAATCTACAGGGGATTTTATTTACAGGACCACCCAAAAAATTTCAATACATTAATATCTAGGGACATTTTCAATATATTACGTGTGTAGTTAGTCATTGTTTGTCCTATGCCCAAAATCTCACCATTTGTCATCGATCTCGGCGAGTTTTGCAAAAATATCGCCAAATTTGACGTAAAAAATAATCACATATTTCGAATAACTCTAAAACTGTTTACTGTGGAATGCTGAGACTTTGTAGTCAGCAGTAGTGTAACATACAATTGTGCATTTCTTTTTTTTTTTTTTTTTGATTGCAATCGACAAAGTAATTTATTTGTGGGTCAAGCAAAAGATTTTCAATGTATTAAGGTCTATGGATACCTGCAATTCATTAAAAGTCTAATCACTATTTCTGCTATGACCAAAATCTCCCTAACAATCTCAATCTTGTCAGCTTTTTGCGAAATATCGCTCATTTAGGGGCCAAAAACGAATGTTTTAAATGGGACCCAGCTTGCCGATATCTCAACTATTAGGCTACCCTAATAGCACAGATGGTCAGTAAACAGTCGCTGTAACGTCACAGAGGGTCACAACTGTCACAGGACTATCACAAACTAGTTACATTGTGACTTGTGAGTGATGCGACTCCACTGTGTGGTCACTGCGACCCGTTCTTTGTGACGAGTCACCAGGTGACGTCACTGTGAAGTCACCCTGTGATTACCGTGTGATCGGTCACTAAGTGATCGCTTTGTGAAGTCACTGCGGGACTGATTTGTAACTGCCGGTTGTTGTGACGTCATAGTGACTGTTCTTTGCGACTTAGCAAACAAACTTATTTGTAATCACATTTTTTTGAGTGATACCTTATTTCAAATATTTAATGACCGGGCCGGCACTATTTGGCAGAAATGGGCCTGTACATATTTCGTAGTGTTGGCATAAAATTTCGCTATTTTAATTAAATAATATTGTTTCACATTCATACGGTGTAGAAGTGTTAGGGGATATAAGTTCCGGGCACCCAAAGGCAGGGTCACTGCTAAGATTTTTCTTTTTTTTTTTTTTTGAGGAGGGGGAGAAGTTCATATTATGCCTTCAAACATTTTAGTACTAAAAACTAAAATAATACAAACGGGTTCAGTATGTATAAAAATGTTTACTACACAGACAGTGGAACCTCCACTCTGTATATGACAGTATATAACCCCCACTTTGTACAGAATTATGAATTTTAATCTTAACATTTTTATAATTTATATTAATTTTTTACAATTTTGCTAAACTTTTCCTGAAAAGCATATTTGGAGACTTTTTTCTACGTTAAGCCCCTTTTAAAATCTACCGAATTAGGGTGCAGAAATATGTTACAGAGTGTTACACGAAGACCAGTCAGGGTTTTGCATGAGAGCTCAGCTCCTGTAGTCTTTCTTTCTTCAGAGAATTTTAGATTAAATTAAAAATTTTAACAGCCTACATAATTGCTTCTATTGACATTTTTTATTAAATTAAATATAGCAGGGGTAAAACAAAAGATTACTTAATTTTTAAATATAAATTAGGTAATTAATGCTCAAATTTACAAAACAAAACAAAATTAGAGAAAACAAAATTAGAGCTCCTGCAGCTATTTTGTTAGAAAATGCAATGAACCAGTATTTACATATTATTTCTTTCAATCTGTTTCGATTACTCTCGAATCAAATGTTCTATTTCACACCCTTTACGGGCCTCCTTACGGGAAAAAAGAGTTCAATATATCTTCCCAGGGTCAACTAATATCTCACGGTTGCACGATAAGGCACCAAGAATTCGAACTGTTATCGCGGATTTGGCTATATTAATTCAGATTATTTATACGAAGTACAAATGAATTTTTTATGCATTTGAAGATTGGCGAGTGAGAGAGATTGTCGATTGAGTATAGTAACCCATTCTTTTTTCTTTTGATGTTTCATTTCGTTTTGCAAATCTTGAAACTTTGAGCGGGAAGCCAGTTATGAAATATGTTTTTTAGGATACAGTTTTTCCGGTTGTTGTTGCAGACTTTCGAGAACAAGACTAGTAAGATATCTCTGTTAGGAGCAATAATAATTATAATAAGATTTGCTTCTGCAGTGATATCTTGCTGCTTATGGATAGTGAAAGTGGATTTCAAAGTTTTACAATTGGATTTTACATTTTTTAAACAGTCGGGAAAATATTACAGGTAAATTTTTACTTTTACTGTTTTTATGTTGCTAGCTGCATCAATCTATGGCTGCATTCATATCTTGTCACAGTTATTCGACTTCTTTGTGACTTAAAATATAAGTATACATATTAGTATTATGAATTGTTTGTTTTTACTTTTTTAATTCATCATTATCTGGAATTTTCTAGTTATGTTTATCTTGTCAACATGGGCCTGTTGACTCCTTAGGCAGATAGCCCTCGTGTAACCAATCTAAAAAGCATGTTCGACGCATAACTAAACTAGAATGTCCCAAATTTTAACAACGTACAAAACTTAAAATACCGTTATAACGAAATTTTAGGGACCTCAAACGCTTTCTCTTAATTTGCTTTGAAAACTAATAATTGCTTGTCTTTCAAAATAGTCCCATACGAGTAATGTCGTGACGAGAGTTGCGGTTGCGACACTTTTGTGATATCGGAGTCGCCATTGTGACCACTATGTACCGGTTCATTTCAGTTGCAGTGTGATCGCGACTACGCAGTGACGACACATTGTAGTCACATCTGTGACTGCGACCGCTCTGTGTCGTCACTAAAGGGTCACAGCGGCAACCGTCGTCGCAGTTGTGACTACTCTGCGGGGTCGCATTGTAACGTCACCGTGGGCGGACATAGGGACTGTGGCGTGACTAAACGGCGGCGTCACAGCGACTCTTTGTGTCTCTAATGTCACTGTTTCGCGTAGTCACTTTTTAGTCACGGGTGACAGTTGTGCTATTAGGGTAGCAATTGCTAAACCTTACTATCATTGCAGTATTTTATCTGTTTCAAGAAAAAACGTTTAAGAGCAGTGCACCGAAAATATTTATGATTTAACAGACGTACAAGGAAGTCATGTGGTGTCCAAATCAGATTTTTTCCTTCCGATCTTAAAAGCGTCTGGCGATAATTACCGCCCACAGAAAGTGTCTGGCCGTATTTATTCAAAATTTGTAACAATATTTTGTACAACATATGTAAAAGTCAGCTGCGAGACTTTAAGTAAAGTGAGTAATATTTTTACATACCTGTAGCAAGTGGTACCTGAGAACTGGCCGTCGGTCCAAGCTAGCAAGTATGCATTCGTTTACTGTACGTACTAACACTACTCTATCGTATACATTTTGTACATGAGAAAATAAGTAAGTTCTGGGGGCCCTGGGATCTTGGATCGCACGGAAATAGAGTGCTGACCTTATATATTAGTTATCCAACGCATCTTTCTGCGAGTTCTATAACGAAAACTAGTTACAGAGCGTCGTCTTTTAAGGTAAGAAATTTACTACTATCAGTTACTAGTACTTCTCTACAATCCCACGTTATATTTCTACTGACGAGAAAAACGCTAAGAAAACTAAGCAAGGAAAAAAACCTAAACTAAGACTTCGTTTACTTTCCAGGTCACACACATTATTGAACGGTGTGTGAAATTAGTGACAGAAGCATTCGCAAAGAGTTGCTGGAATCATACTTTAACACTTTAGGACCTGGACTTCTTTTGCTTTATTCGCACAAAAAAGTGTTTGAGTGTAAGATAAATTTCTTATTATAGTTTTCTGAATAAATAATTGATGATTTTTAATAACAAAGAAATGGAAAAAAATATAGGAAATTATTATTTAATACATGATTCATTTCTTATGAAGAATAATCTCTTTCATACTTAGAATATAATTCTAAGTATGAAACCTACTTAGGAAATACGACTTACATTCGAATACTTTTTGAGGGGATGTAGATCACAAACACAACTACACAATTGTGCAGGAGATCTACAGTGCGTGTTTTTTTTAACTGACGGTACTCAGAAGCCTCTGTAGATTGAACTATCAGCCGCAAGCCACCAAACTTTGTAAGGAGACTATTGACTACATGGGAAAAAGTAATCCGCGAAAAAAAATTAATTCCAAAAGTTGCCGATAGGGGAAAATGTGGCACATTACACTTTAAGACAGCTAAAATTTTGCATAAAGCACGGGGAAAAATTCCAAACTGCAAAATCCCGATTGCGTAGTCGACACCAGCGCCAATATTTTCAGTTATAAAGAAGCGGGTCATTGATAATCATTTCAAGTACACTTTATTCGAGTACACTTGAAAAAATGACTTCCGTCCGAGCAATTCCTTCCTTTGTAAGGTAGCGCTAGTGGGCTTCGCTTAACGAAAAAATAACACTGGTAATTAACAATTATCTTATAATTCTCAAGCATATATTTTTTATGTGATAATTCATGAATAATTAGTGTTTGTACTCTCTATTTTGCATGTTTCATCGCCTTAATATAACACATGAAAAAATGCCTTTTTTTCGTAAAAAATTGCAAAATTTTAAGTGCGATGCGAATTGAGAAGATATTTGATCGGAAAAATAATTTAGGCATAACTCATTAAACCCAGGGTACTAATTTCTCGCCCTATTAGAATAAAAACAGTGAGAAATAATTATGTTTTTTACGTCCAGTAAAAAGTGTCTATTTTAACTCAAATTCCGAAAATTTAAATCCGATGCGGCGGGAGAAGATATTATCCAATCACAATAATATTTTACAACATTTTTATTGGACCCAGATAGAACTCTTTCCGCACTATTAGAAGAGTGATTTAAAAAATATATTTTCGGCCCACCTTATTATATAGAGCTGCATTCATAGCTTGTTCATCTCCTAATATTTTCCTCTGGTTGTGAAAAGCGCCTATAAACGGCAAGTACTGGCCATCAGGAGAAAAACAAAATGCTAATCATTCATGGGCTGAGACTGAATTCGGAGATATATTAATTTTAGAAGCTCCCACTTTACGATCTAAAGAGAAAACAACACTGGCAAAAGCGAACTATTTTCCTCTGGTCACTGTAGATTTTCGCACCTCAATAAAATACAACTCCAAAATTACAAATTAGGAAAGGCAAGGATTAAAAAAGGCCAAATGTAAGACCAAATACATTAATAGGCCACCAATCAAAATTTACAGCCAAGTATTTACTTTTAATGCCAGAAACACCAAATTTGGCCTATAAAAGCCAATCTGACAACCCTAACTTAGTGGAGCTTATTTGTTGAAAGAAAGAACACAATACTTGTTCAAGAAAAAAGAACGACCAATCAATTCAACTACTCGAAAATTGTTCGAATAAAACAATGCCTCTCATCACCATCATAAACATTCTAGTGTGGTTTCACGCCTGCATAGTTTTGCTTCTAGAAGAGCTAAGTATCGGTTGAAAAGTATTGATGAAAATGGACGAATGTATCGGGAACAGATACTTTTCCCATACTTTTAAAGTGTGAAAGTCCCGATACCAATAAATAATTAAATAAATAAATTAAATAAAGAGGTATCGATTCCAATACTATCGGTTACCGGTACTATCAGTCGACACCTAATAATTAATTAAAAATTGAATGAGTAATTTTTTGTAATAAATGAATCAATTATAAGTATTGATGTGTAAAAAGTAAAAGAAAAAGCAAACTACACAGCAAGCGATTTGAACCCACATAGTCAGAACAGGAGTCGAGTGTCCTCGCAATCGAGACCAAGGGCGAGATTCAAGTGAAACACAATTCGAACGTTTTCCGCGTCGAACAGGGGAAACTTCGAAATATATCAATGTTTCTTATTCAACTGAAACAAACCAATCGTGTTTTGATCACGTGACAGCGCGATAGGTTCGCTCATTGGACGCATTCTGGGGACTGAACTGGAAACTGGGGACTGAAAAACGTTCGATTCGAACTCGATCGCGCGCGTTTCACTTGAATCTCACCCTAAAAAGACTCAACGTTCACATCTTGTAACTTCTATATAAAGTTTTTATGAAGTTGTAGGAAATTAAGTATTCATTTTTCTGGACTATGATTATTGAATTTTCATATTTTATGCGTAGTATATTGACATGGTATGAAAAAAGTAATTTTCAACGTTGGGTCTTTGCAAAAATAGGTGCAAACGGGTAAACATTGAGAAGGGGAGTATAAACTCATAACTCTCCCTCCCTCTCACCCACACACGTACACTACTACTTGAACTTCATATACAATGGGCTGAAGCTGACTGTGCTCCAGAAAGGGTTAACTACTTTATGTAAAAAGTAAGCAGAAAGAAGGAAAAACCGTTAAAGTGCGAAAATCTTCGACCCCCATTACGTCCCTGGAATTATTTAAACCCATTTAAAACGTCATTGATTCCATTTGGAATCTCGTCTTCAGAAGTTCAAATTATGTAGCTCATGCACCATGCACCAGCTTAAAAAAAATGGTTTCTGTTCAATATTATGTGGCCGGGGGCCCAACGATATAAGAGAGAATCTGTTTATTGGCTTTTTAGTGGAGGACAACGGCCTAGAGTCTATCCTCTACTATCGCTTAACTGACCAACCTCCACGAGACTCCAGCCGGGCAACGTCTTATGAAGGCTGAGAAGTGCGAACTTAACGCCAATATGAGTACAGCCATGGGTACAGCAACGCCATGGGTACAGCATGGGAACTTAACGCACTATGGGCAAAGTTAACGCCAATATGAGTACGGCAAGTGGTCAAGACCTTGCTGAATCTAATGAAATTCAAAATGACAGCAGGCCAATCGTCTTATAGACGCAATTATCATCGCCCTTAGTAGTGCGTTCAATAAGGCAGAGACGATTGCCTTGGCCGAAGGTCTATAAAAGGTCTATGGCCTATTTGTTGAACGAACACTTGCAATGAGTGCTCTGAAATCAAAATTAGAGGAACAGCAGAAAACCACCAAGCCCAGTTTTGCCGAGTTGGCAGCATCTGCGAAAAAAGAGGAACTCAATCCTCCAAAAGCGAAAACTGAGCATGTACTGCTAGTTTATCCCAAAGCAGAAAGGAAGGATTGTACTAATACAGTGAAGCAACAACTGGACGCAAAATCCTTGGGTGCGAAGCTGAACTTTACTAGGAAAATCAGAAAGGGCGGTATGCTCAACCGCACCGAAACAGCGAGTGACATAAAATTGCTCGAACAAGCAATTAAAAAAACGAGCAGCTGACTTGCAAGGTTCAGGTCAGACGACAAAAGTTACGTCTACCAAGACTTATAATATACAATGGGCCGAATGGTACTGAGGAGGAACAGCTGATGGCTGCCCTCGATGAAGTTTCGGTTACAGAGGATTCAACTAAGATCCTCTTTAAGAGGAAAGAGTTCTTCTGCTGTGTGGTAGAACTGGAACCAGAAAGCTTTCACAAAGTGAAAAAAGAGAAGCGTATTTCAGCAGAAATTCAGAGTTTCTGAGAACTTGCGGGCTCTGCAGTGCTTCAAGTGTGGACAGCATGGTCACATTTCCAAATTATGTGACAGATTGCGCTAATTGCCACGAAAAAAATAAAACGTTTGGTGAGCAAGTGAACACACGTCACTCGCTGTGAGACCCACAGTATCGTACAAAACCCCACGAAATAGCACTATTAAAGAAGAAAATGAATTATGGGTAAACTTCTTGTACAGCAGAATCTGGAACATTGTTTAGCAAGCCTAATAGCAGAATTTATTGTCGAAAATGGTGTAATCCTGTGGAACTATCCTAATAGTGAACCTACGTTTCAAAGTGTAAGAGGGTCCATTTGGGTGGACTTATCAATGGGAAAGCTTGCAGATAACTCTTTCCCAAATTGGGAATTAGAAATAAAAGAAATAGGGATGGAGCACAGGAGAATCAGACTAGAAATAGAGAAAACCTCCAGCTCGACAATTTGTAATAGAAACCGAATCAAGAATATCAATGTCCCTAGACTAAGGAAAGAATTAGAACTAAAGTTTCCGAATTTCAATATGTCCATAGCGGTTGAATCTCAGGTTAACACAGTAACGAAAGTTATACAAGAGGCAAGCTCAGCTGCGAAAAGAAAAAAACAGAGAAGAGACAAGGAAGTCTCAAGGTGGTCGTTGTCTCTCAAGGTGCACTGAAAGCTTGTTACGGCGAAAATACTCCGTTTCCAGAGGTGCAAGTGGAGTGCCGAAGTAAAAGAAGAGCTGGGTCAAGCTTATAGAAAAGAAAAAGCTAAATTCAAGCGAGCAGTTAGAAAGGCAAAATGGGACCATTTTAAGTCCTATCTAGAATCAGTAGACCCTCGACACTCCTTCGGTCCGCACTTCCAATGGATAAAGGGCAAGGCCCAACAAGCGTTTACGTTATGCACGGTAATTAGTAAGAGAAGGTATATTAGTAAGGGAAGAGGGAACCTTTACGGATTCCTATGACGAAACAGTCAAAGAACAGATGGCCATAACTTTCCTATGGACACTGAAGACGGAGATCTTCAAATACATAAAGAAATCAGAAACGCCGAATTCGAGCTAGGTGAAGATGATCCACCATTCACAGAAAAGAAGTGGACACTGTAATAATCTCACTAGACAAAGGAAAAGCTCCAGGGGAGGATGGAATCCCCTCGCGGTTCTTACAATAGCGTAAGAAGGATCTCTTCATCAGCATTTTCAATAATTGTTTACCAGATGGGATTTTCTCATCCTCTTGGAAGAGGGCAAATTTAGTCCTCTTCAACAAAGAAGGGAAACCTCGTTCGAATCCCTCGAGCTATCGTCCCATTTGCTTGCTCTCGTCCTGGAGCAAAATATGGATAAGCTGATAACAACTTGCTTACAATATCACCTCTACAAAGTAATAATTTCCTAAGTTGGAAAGTATGGGTTTACCCCCGGAAAGGGAACTGAGAAAGCTATATATGATCTACATAGCATAGTGGATTTCTATAAATCCAAAAGTCAAAACACATGCATCATATCTTTAGATGTAAAAGGTGCATTTAGCAACTTATGGTGGCCTGCCATACTATTATACCAACTAGGACAAGCAAGATGTCCCCAAAACCTATGGGAGGTGGTGCGAAGTTTCTTTTATGATAGAAAAGTAAAATACAGTCAAGGAAGCATGGAGTACGAGCCCTGTGGTAAGAAACCCTGGTCCACGAACCCTGTGGACAGTAAAGGCTGTCCACAGGGTTCCAATTCTGGACTTTTGTTATGGAATCTCGTTGCAGATTCGGCTGTCAGTTTAGATTTTGAGGAAAGGGTTCATCTCCATGCATATGCTGATGATATGCTCCTAATCATCAGGCTAGAAAATGCTAGACAAATTGGGTTGAAAGCAGAAAAAAGTCTAGCAATATTAGATGCATGGAGCAAGAACATTAAAATAGAATTTAGTGCAGAGAAGTCAAGCCTACTGAATATCAGGTGTATATGAAAAGAATAAAGGAGGAACCATAAGAGACCTCCAAATGCCCAATTCCAAGGAAGAAATGTAACTCCGAAACGGACTTTAAACTACATGGTGTGGTACTAGATGACCATCTCAGTGGTCTCAGCCATGTGGATAGCATAAAGTAGCAGATCCAGAAGTACACAATGGCAATTTACAAACTAAGCAGAACTGGCTATGGTTTATCAGGATCGGTCGTGGAAATTCTCTATAAACGGGGCATTGAGAGATTAGCAACTTACGCCTGCGCAGCCTGCTGGGATGGCGGCACCTGTAGGATAGGCTCTCGTCCTGCCCAAGCATAGAGTATGGCTCTTATAGCCATCACAAGGTGCTATCGGACGACAAGTACTCTTGCCCTACAGATATTAGCAGGTGCGCTGCCTCTAGATATCGAAGTAGAACGAAGGGCAGCACACACAAGACTTAAAAGGTTGGGAAAACCTTTAAGGTTCGGAGGCGTACAAATCAGCATAGAAGAAAATATAAAAGAACTCCCCCGATGGACAGAACATCCATCTAAGAGTCCATTCATAAAATGGGACGAAGATCCACCAAGAGGACCAGGCCATGAGCTATCTATTCACAGATGACTGGAAAATTGAGCAGAAAGTAGGTGCAGGATACGTTATTCTAAATAATAATGAAGTAATAGAGAGGAGAGCATACCGCCTGTCAGACAACGCATCGGTCTTTCAAGCAGAGCTGGCCTCTATTATGATGGAACTTAAAGACCCGCTAGTTACTAACATCCTAGTAGATGTCTACACAAACTGTCAAGCAGCGCTCAAGGCACTAGAAAGACTAAATAATCGTGATTCAACACAACACGACAGTCAGAAAGAAAGTCGTGGAACAAAATTCCAATTGGTCAAGGCCCATGTTGGAAGAAAAGGCAACGAGTTGGCTGACTCAACAGCAAAAGAGGGAGCCTGTAAACAGGCTGCGGACATCGAAGTCAGGACTTCGTATGAGAGAAATAAAAACCTCTTAAAGAAGGAAGCAGTGGGGCTTTGGCAAGATTGATGGGAAACAGAAGACTTAAGAAGAAAAGTAGCCGAAGTCCTGCCTAAGGTGAGTGATATGAGAGCCTGGACTGATGCTAGGTTGAATTATTTAGTAACAGATCACGGTCCTTTCCCAGCGTACTACAAGCGGTTCAAATTAAGAACTGTGAATTGTGAACATTCCGACAGCCCAACAACGGCTGACAGCTTCCACCTAGTAGTCCTACATCCAGGTCTACAACAACAGAGAAAAAGACTTAGTCCGAAACTTAACTGTACAACTTAGAAACACTTCAACACAAATGATGAAGGGAGAGCAGCAATTAAACAGTTCCTACCCACCTATGGGGATTCTTGAAGTAACAGCTCCTGACTGGTGTTTTAGGAGTTTCTCTGTAATTTTGTTTTGTATTCCTATTGTATTATATTTTTGTAAGGCCAACTGTGCCGCACTATTCTTTATTATCTATTTGTGTTTAACCCTCTGAGCGTCTTGAAAATGGGCAAATAATGTAACGTTGTTTTCACGGTAAAATTTTCATGCAGCTTTAAAATTATTTAAAAAATAAAATTTTGATAGGAAGATTTATAATTTTCAAAAAGTTAACTCCTAAAATACCTATAAGCTTTAATATCGAAATATATTTTATGATGCCTTGGTGTTATAAATAATTTAAATTATAGATGCACTGCAGTGAAAACTGGACTGAAGTAGACGGGATTTTACGTCTCAGCCGCTTGGAGGGTTAAGAAATAAAGTGTCAGTTTGACCCCTGGCGACTTCGCAGACCGGAATGTCAATAGGATGAGTAGCGTCTCACACTGATATGAGAGTGGCACGTACGCCTCACTAGCGGTAGCGTATATAGCGTCACTAGCGATACACTAGTGGTACACTAGCGGCACCGTATATAGCGTACACTAGCGGTAGCATATATAGCGCATATAGCGTGGGTCTAGCGGTGTTTCTATTTTAAGGGGGGGGGACGATCCGGCATTTTTAATTTTGCTGTTACTAGAGTCAATATAGACGTTTCAAAATATCTGTATTTTAAGAATTGCTTACTCTGCACCTTGCCCGCCCCCCTGTAAATAGGCCCCTAGTACAAAACGTAAGTCCAGTGGCTCCCATTCAACACTGTTCTTTCACCCTCAGTCCGAAAAGCAGCTGATTCGGATCAGATAACTTTTAGGATGCCTGAACGATTAGACTTTATAACGTATTTAAATACAGGGTGGCCATAATTAAACTGCAAGTGTTCAAGGGCTGCTGGAGAGAAAACTACCGGGAATATTCCAGTGAAATTTGGTATCTAATTCCATACAAAAATCAAAATTCCATACAATTCCCTTCAGTATCTAATTCCATACAAAAATCAAAATTCCATACAATTCCCTTCAGAAATTAAATTTTTACAGTAACATGTAATCAAAAATTAACATAAATTAAGATCACAAATTAAACAATTCATACAGACACTTTGGAAAACAATTAAACCATTATTTATTCAATGAAATTATCACATGATGTGCTCAATTTGTGAACCACCAGATGCAACCACATGCTGAAAACGTAAAACAGCATGGTCCAACGTCGCATTTAAAATCTCTGGTGTAACACACCTCACCTGGAATTTTGATAAATTGTAAATAATTTTTTTTATTGTTTATATGCCTCTTAAAATGTCATTATGCTCTGCCTATCGGTTTTGGAAGTTGTATATGCCACCGATGAGCTTTGAAATACGGTACAGCGCCATCTATCGGGTGAAAATGGTGATTTTCTTTCTTTGCATATTTGACTTGCGCATGTTCTGAAACGTATAGATACCAAATTTCATTGCAATAGTCCCTGTAGTTTTCTCTCCAGCACCCCTTGAACACTTGCAGTTTAATTGTGGCCACCCTGTACATTTTATAACAAAAAAATAATAAAATAAAATAAAAAAGTGTGCGCCAAGAAGGAACTGCCCGAATGCACTAAGAACTGGTGTGTGTAAAGAACATACATAAAAAACAAACGATTAAAATTTCGAACAATTGAATGATTTATTGTAGAGTTTGACCATTACAAAGGGAGGAAGACAATAAGGCGTTGGTCCACCTCTGGCCTCGATGCAAGCTGTCACAAGACGTAGCACAGACTCATAAAGTTCCCGGATGGTGTCTCGCGAAATTTTTTGCCAATTTGTCTCCAACTGTTAGGCTAAATCGAGAACATTTTGAGATGGTTACAATCGCCTTCCCATAACGTCCTAAATGTGCTCTATGGGAGAGAGATCAGGCGACCTAGCTGGCTAAGGAAGTACAGGGAAAGCTTTAAGACGATTCATAGCAACACGTGCGGTATGCGGCCGAGCACTATCGTGTTAAAAAGTAAGTCCATTTTGTCGCAAAAGGATAAGTAACACAACCGGTCGTAATATGTCGTCAACGCGCCGTGGTGCTGTCAAAGTGCCAGAAATGACTATCAAAGGGGTCCGGCTATCAAAAAAGATGGCACCCCAGACCATGCACCTTGATGTGGGCCTGTGTGGCGTGCGATAGTCAGAGCAGGATCTCCCCTCTGCCTTGGACGTTTCCAGACACTTCTGCGGTTGTCATCAGGACACAGTTGGAAACGAGACTCGTCACTGAAGACTATTCGTGCCCAGTCAGCGCAGTTTCGCGTTGATCGAGCCCGGCACCACAGTAATCGGACTTGACGGTGTACAGGTGTGAGAGGCAACCGGTGTAATGGTCGGCGCGAGCGTAAATTCCGCTCTCTCAATCGTCTGTGGAGGGTCATGTTGGGTAGATGAACGGGTCACATGGTGGACAGTTGATAGCGACGAATCCGGTGCTGCCACAGCTACTCTGAGAATCGTTCTATCCTCCCGTTGTGTTGTGACCCTCGGTCGATCGCTACCATTTTGACGCTGATATCTACCGTTGTTGAACCACTCTTTCCAGAATCGTCTAATAGCCACCTCACTTCGACTTAGATATCGAGCGATTCTTCGATTCGTCCAGCCAGCATCTTTCAGTCCAATCGCACGACCTTTATCAAACTCCAGTATCTGTTCGTGATGCGCACGAATCCTTCGGCGAGGCATTGTTACAGCCGACGTAAGATATCATAGTCGAAATGCAACAGAAATTTTAACCATCAGATGGAGAACGCTCCTTATATGCACCTGCTGAATGCGCACTTCCGATGCGCTAGCGCTTCCGTTTTTCATTCATTGGACTTCAGATTTTAATCATTTGCATGATCGGTCGGAATGTCTTTGGATACGAAATTTCGTTGCAATCGGGCGACTCCTTCTTGCGGTGTCGATTTTTTTATACAGTGTATATTGAAAACAAATTGTTATATTTTCTAACTGATTGTTGCAATATCATTGGCATGTAGTTATTGAGCTATAAAGGTGTGAAAATATCGATCTGTCCTTTAACGTTATGGTCTCTACCGTATTTAAATAGTTATTCGACGAAACGTTATATTCTGTAACTAATTGATACTGTATGACTGTCATGTGAAGTTATGTGATTATAGCGTTATAAACTAAAAGGTTAGAATGAATAACCGAATTCATCCTGTTACTTTTTGTTCAGGTTTCAAATATATAACACAAAGTTGAGCAATGTTATCATAAGTATTCGATTGATTAACGTTATTGCAATAACGTATTTCATTATGCTCTGTAGATTTGGTTACGGCATGATAACAAAATACAAAGTGAAACTTAACTAATATATAACAAAAATCAGATATTTATTTCGTACATATAAAAATTGTACAAATTATTTTGTTACAATGCCGAACAACGTTATAATTAAGCTATTTTAAGTTACGGATCCCTGGTTTAGATACAGTGTTCCAGCTTAGCTCATTTGAAAAGCATTCTCTGGACTTTCCGATAATATAAAAGGTATAGTTCTCGGGCGAAAATTTAGCCTACATTGTTCCAGCTTAGCTCATTTGAAAAGCATTCTCTGGACTTTCTGATAATATAAAAGGTATAGTTCTCGGGCGAAAAAGTAGGTCGCGATTACGCATATGCTTGAAAAATGGATAAAAAATAAAATAATTGAAAAACTATAAATCAGATTAATTTTTGAAGTGAAAACTTCTTTAGGCAGATTGGGCACTTTTTGGATGGGGAAAAAGCACTGAATTCGCGTGACCGTCACGCTCAGATACATATGGGGAGAAAGTGGATTGTGACGTCATAGCTACACCGTCTCTTACCCAGCAAACACACACCTGCTGGCGGAGTACCTTGCCAGTGCCTTTCTGCCTTGACGTCCAGTACCGGCCCGGCACTGCAAAAAGTAACTGAATCGTACCAAAAGTGGTCGCCCGAGAAGTACCTTGCCAGAAGCCTGGGAAGGCAACGGCACTCTGCTGGCATACTGCATGTGCCGGCCGTTACTCACAATAAAGGCATTGGCCCATTAAGTTTATAATGCCCGAAATGAAACGGCCGGGTGCGGGCTATTATTAAAAATAAAGGCACTGGCCTGGTACCTTAACAGTGACTACATTGTAATGGTACGGTACCGGATTAGTGCCTATTTACAGTAATGCTGCCATAATTAAAATATGAGCCAGTAGCGGATTCGGGGTGGGGGCTTATTCATCAATCCCCACCCCCACCCAGAAAAAAAAAAAAAAACATTCCTTAAGGGTAACATTTTGAAAGATAAGAAACAACATAAATGAAAGATAAAAAACAGAAAAATCCGTTGGTCAATCGTTTGCAAATTATGTGTGCCTATCATTAGTGAATTGTGTGCAGTTTTCATAAACTGCAATTTTCTTACAAATTTGCAGTCGCAAAAGATTTTTTTGTGAGAAAGTCGGTAACACATTTCAGAAACAACATAAAATCATTTATAAACAGTTTAATTTCAATATTTCAGAGTTAGAGATTTTATAAATGAGTTATAATACTTTATGGTTGATATATATATGTGTGTGTGTGTGTATGTACTAATCAAAATCTTACAGGAAGTAATAATAAATAAAATTGTTCTATGATTACACACATAACTTTAGGGTAACATTTTGCTTTCTTGTACATTTTGTTTAGATCAAATTATTTTTTAAATCTTAGCTATTCTGAAAAGAAATTTTCTCTATCTATATCTGTTGTATACTGCGTGATTCAAATAATATGGAGGAAAGTACTTTTATACACTCAAATAAGTATCTAGTAACATCACCAACTTAAAAAAAGTCACCGGTTTAGTAGCCATTTTCTCAATTTTAGTTCCCAAAGTAGTAACATTTTTGAATGATTTTGTAGTTAAGAAATAAACATGCTTAATTTAGCTTCATTTAAGAAGGATTGAATAAAATGATAAATTTAAAAAACTTCATATATATATAACAGAACATATAATACATTTATTTTTATAGCACGATTAAAAAAAAAAAAGATTATAATGTTTTCCGAAACCTCAGTAGCAGCTTTTAAAAAAAGGGAGTTGACAAAAACCAACACCAGATTTTCAAATGAGTCGCTGGAGTAGGGTAAAACATGAAAATAGTATGAAAATGACGTTTTTTTGGTTCAAGAAGTCGCCTAATCTTTGAATTAGTTGCAAATGTCCATTGTACATTAAAAACAGTAAAAGTAAAAATTTACCTGTAATATTTTCCTGACTGTTTAAAAACTTAAATCCAACCGTAAAATCTTTTTTCTGTATCCATAACCAGCAAGATATCACTGCAGAAGCAAATCTTATTAGAATGATTATTGCTCCTAACAGAGATATCTCACTAGTCTATAGCAATAACGTTCTCGAAAGTCTGCAACAACAACCAAAACTTTATCCTAAAAAGCGTATTTCATAACTGTCTTCCCGCTCAATGTTTCAAGATTTGCAAAACGAAATGAAACATCAAGAGAAAAAAGAATCTGTTATACTCAATCGACAGTAAAACTCGCCAATCTTCAAATGCATAAAAAATTCATTTGTATTTCGTATAAATAATCTGAATTAATATAGCCAAATCCGCGATAACAGTTCGAATTCTTGGTGCCTTATCGTGCAACCGTGAGATATTAGTTGACCCTGGGTAGATATTTTTGACCTCTTGCTTTCCGTAAGGAGGCCGTTAAAGGGTGCGAAATGGAACATTGGATTCAGGAGTAATCGAAGTAGAATGAAATAAAATAATATGTAAATATGGTTCATTGCTGAATTTCTAACAAAATAGCTGCAGGAGCTCTAATTTGTTTTATTGTAAATTTGTGCATTAATTACCTAATTTATATTTATCTTTTGTTTTACCACTGCTATATTTAATTGAATAAAAAAATGTCAATAGAAGCAATTATGTAGGCTGTTAACATTTTTAATTTAATCTAAAATTCTCTGAAGAAAAAAAGACTACAGGAGCTGAGCTCTCATGCAAAACCCTGACTGGTCTTCGTGTAATACTCTCTAACATATTTCTGCACCCTAATTCGGTAGATTTTAAAAGGGGCTTAACGTCGAAAAAAGACTCCAAATATGTTTTTTAGGAAAAGTTTAGCAAAATCGTAAAATATTAATATAAATTATAAAAATGTTAAGATTAAAATTCATAATTCTGTACATAGTGGGGGTTATATACTGTCATATACAGAGTGGAGGTTACACTGTCGGTTTAGTAAATATTTTTATAGCATACTGAACTCGTTTGTATTATTTTAGTTTTTAGTACTAAAATATTTGAAGGCACAATATGAAGTTCTCCCCTTACATCCCCCCCCCAGTAGCGGATCCAGGGGAGGGGCTAGGGGGCTTCATCCCCCCCTAAAAGATTGCTGAAGGGTAACATTCTGCTTTATTATACACTTTAAAATGCCAAAATGATCATATTTTATTACTTAGCCCCTCCCAAAAGCATGCACATTGATTTAGACTAAAATTTTGAATTATAGTACATTTTAATTGGGTGAAATAAGCTTTTTAAAAAAATGTAGCCCCTCCCAAAAAAAAATGTCTGGATCCGCCACTGCCCCCCCCCCTCAAAAAAAATTCTTAGCAGTGACCCTGCCTTTGGGTGCCCGGAACTTCTATCCCCTAACACTTCTACACCGTATGAATGTGAAACAATATTATTTAATTAAAATAACGAAATTTTATGCCAACACTACGAAATATATACAGCCCCATTACTGCCAAATAGTGCTGGTCCGGTACATTTTAAGCAGTACCACGCCCGCCGTTAACTTTTTTGTGCATGTCACAGACACATGGCAATTCGCCGTTACTAGTTATGTACCAGCGCATATGCACTTTTCAGGTACTGGTACTCCAGTGACTTCGAGACGATGGCAATCTATCTTGCTCCCGGTATACGGCACTTCGAAAGCACGACGGGTACCCGGCCGTCATTTTGCGGGCAGTTGTGTGTTTGCTGGGTACCTGCAAAGATTTCTTCCTCCTTTCTTTGAATTTTAGCGCTGCCACTTGTTATTATACGTAAGAACTTCAAGGTACTTTTAAACTGCGTCCTTCTAGCTTTCGCGACTGGTATTGAACAGTGGGCCCGAGGCGTGGGAGGTGAGCGTTCTAACCACCAGACGTGTTCTACTCGGTATGATATGACTAAAGTTTGAAGTGACTGTTGTTTCAATTTCGGAATGGGAACTTTAATGTATCTAAAAAAATAAAATTAAACTTTTCCTGTACACTTCTTGGTATTAAAAAGTTTTGCGATTTCTATCTGTTTTAAGCATTTGGGACCCCAGTACGGCCTTGGAAAAACAATTGCCTGCCTGCTGTTCTGCCAGTGAGGCTTTTTTTATTCGCTCATCACGTAAAACTGACTGAAGCGAATGAAATAAAATTAGGTGACATGATAGGTGGTCACTCAACTTAAACTATAGGAGTCGAATTTTTAAAAAATTCAGTAGATTTTGAGATTTTCCTAAAATTGTTTCAAACTGCGTAAATTTTGTTCGCACATCACGTAATAACGACTAAAGCGAATGAAATGAAATTTGGCGACATGGTAGGTGATCACTCAACTTAAGTTATAGGCGTCGGATTTTTAAAAAAAATGTATAAGATTTTGAAATTTTTCTAAAAACCGTTTCAAACTGCGTAAATTTTTATTTTAGTATGCATAAGAACTGCGCATAATCTGCACAACGAGTGTATACTTTCAAAATATTCAAAAATATCCACTTTTTATGTACAAATTGTGTACAATCTATATATTTTTTGCAGAAAAGTGCAGACTTTTTCTAGCTGGGCAGGTGCTATCATTTCCGATTATTTATTTAAAAAACTGTACTTAATTGGGATAGCTATACAGTTATTGTGTAATAAAGTTCATTTGATAATGGTGAGGGTGTTAATAATTATATACTGTACATTATTTGAATTATAAGTGTAATACTGCAGTGGATTTGAATTTGAATTATAAATCCACCATTCATTATAATAAATAGGATTACTGTTCTTCACAACATAAGCACATAATTATTAATAATTAATAAATTCACGTACATAATTATTAATTAAATCGAACAAAATCCAACATGGGGAGGAAAATGGATATCGCTGATGTATATCGTAAGTATGTTCCAGGTGTGTGACGTAGCGGCCTGTGTTCGCACTCCCCCTCTTTTTAAATTTGAAATGTACACACAAGTCGAGCGTGAAATTTGAAACGCAATTCAAATAAAAAATCAAAAATTTACTGTGCTAACCCAGTGAAAATAGCGTTAAAATGTGTACAGCGTGCAAAAATATGTGAAATTGTAAGAATATCATAAATAAATGTGCGATACCCTTACACAACATTAAAAAAAACATTTAAAATATTTCTTACAAAGAATTTCAAATGCAAAAAAATTGAATAAGCGTTCATAAAACGTTTACTTTTTTGTTAATCAAAATAAAATAATCAGTGAAAAGCTGTTTAACTGCACAAATATAAATTTTAGAAAGCTTGACAAGACGTTTTCACTTCTGACGTGCAGTCTTACGACTGACTGATTTTTTTTTTTTTTTTTTTTTTTTTTTTTTTTTTTTTTTTGTTAAGCAATTGCTCTGCCTTGTCCTATTTAGTCAGTGTGACAATTGTGATCCAGATTCAACATACGGTCCCAGAGCCAATCGTGAAATGACAAATAGACAAGAAAGCTATATTACAGACTTGCATGCTTACTTTATGGGAAATATCAGTATTAAAACTTAGCGCATTTCTTTTTTATTATTTTTATGTAACTTTTGTTTAATTTAATATATAACAAGTTACTTGTACTGGGCTTCTCAACAGGCATTTCTAGTATCCATTAAATGTGTCTTTGCGTAATGCCTTTTTCCAATACGTAAGTATTCTTTTTTTTTTTTAAATAAATCATATTTTGTCTGACTATTTTGCTTATAATATGATTTCTCTGCAATACTCTTGAACAAAATATTATTCTGAGTTTAGTTATATATACATAGTTGATTTAAAAAATAATAAATGAAGAATTCACTTTACCTTTTGTAATGCTGTCTGTAAACATATCTTTTGACAGTTTATAAATAACTTGCAAAGTAAAGTCCAAGTTCTCATAATTTCTATCCTTCAGCGTAAGCTTGTACTCATCCATTTCGGTGGCTGGCAAATCTGTTTTTGGACTAGTTTTACTGTCAGTCTGTGTCAGTTCTTTGGATTCTGATGCAGAGGCAATAGCATCTTGATGAGGATATTCTGTTGAAACTTCGGCTGGAGGTGATTGTTCTAAATTTTGGGGCATTCGTTTCTCAGTAGCCATCTGAGAAATAAATTGCTCTCGTGGTAGACTGGGTAACTTCTGCAAAAAAACAGTACATAACTCCTCTCAGAAAGTAAACAAGCACCATTTCTGTTTTTAACTCACTGAGCAGAAATAACGTCCATTTCTCACTGCTATGCACCTATTTATTTTAAGAATTAAGATGCGTTTATAATAAATTATTTTATTACTTAAAACAAATTTTTACTCAAAATATTTACATTTTATACTTTGAAAATAAAAGTGTTTTACGGAACTTCGATTATCCTGCGTAATTGGATGTTTGTTTGTGTTATGGCAAGTCTACACGCTGGAGATCTGCCTACTGTGGTGGTGCCATGGGTGGAGGTCTTTTCAAGGGGTTCTAACGCGTATTCACATTACATCTAGAGAAAACCACCCAAACCTCCAGACCGTTCGATCGACAGCCGCGCGGTGGGCCCGAATCCGAGAGCTTCAGACTTCAGTCTTCTACCGTATTCAGTGTCGATGGCTGAAGTGTAACGTGATAGGGTCCTCGGCGTAATTGGTACCGAATCTACATCGGATAGTCACAATTTCCAGATAATAGAGATTTTTCAATAATCATATAGTTTAATATGTAACATCGTCATCGAGCTGGTATCATGACTATTTAAACTGCTAAATTCAAACACGGTATTCCAAATTTCGAAATGGTTAATGTAAAGCTAATTTCAAGTGTAATTTTTCTGAAAAAGTAATTCAAAGTAGAGGGGGGGGTGCAAAATATTTATCAGTAATACTAGTTCAGAAAGTACGCTCGCATACACGTAGACAAGGAAGTGAAAATAATAATAAAAGAAAAGCTTAAGATATCCGTACACCTGTGGAGACTTTTTTTTTGAAATTTTAAAAATTTTACACTTAAAACTATATTTTATCATTAAATGTAATAAAAAATGAGATAATCATTTAAAACAAAGTTATCAAATATCTGAAAAAAAAAATGGGGCAGGAAAAGATTAAAAAAAAAATCAAAATTTTTGCATTTCCGCAAAACAACATAACTCGAAAAATTACTTACATATTCAAAATCTGTAAAATGCATAAGATTAATGATAATATAATCTAGGGAATAGACTATTATCAAGAAGTTTGTCCTGCTACATGAGGAGCTGGAACAGTAACTCTGTATGAATATGGTAAGAAATGCGAAAACAGCCAAGAACTTTAAATACAAACAGCCATAAGTTGAAATATTATTAGTTTATGTTAATGAGCATAGTCTATTCCCTTTAATAATATCTAAACAACATGCGAACAAAAATTCTCACATTCAATGCATTGGTTTTTAAGTTATGATGTTTTGCGATAAATAAATCGTCAAAAACTACATTTTAAGAAAACGCTAAAAACAACTTTCATATACACTTTATTTAGCTTAGAGCTACTAATTTTCAAACTACTATATCTCTGCTTCTATTTGAGATACAATAAAAATTCAAGTGGTTTTAGAAAGATAAAAGATCAAATTTTATTATTTCATCGAAATTGAAAAATCGATTTTTTGACCGAAAATTACGTTTCTGAGGTGTACCGATACTTTAAGAAAAATGGATTTCGGTTAAGAGAAAGTGTCATTTAAAAGAATTTTGGATAATAGATTCTGAAAAACAAATCATGAAACCGAGTGACAAATCATGAAAACAACAAATCATGAAACGTCGGTTAACGGAGAGTTACGGTTAAACAAAGGTTGGATAATCGAGTTTCTGCTGGTATTAAATAAGTATAGCAAACTTTGTAGCTTAGTTTTTTAAGAAGCAGATTAATTTTGTTATTTATTACCATTGCAAAGAAGCAACAGCGGCATTTCTCTTCCCGGCTCCACGTTTCCAGTAATCTCGCTGTGACCCGGTAGAGTTAAGACAAATGTATCGCTGGGCACTAAAGGGAAACTTTACCTCTCTAACGATAGTAGTGAACAGGTTAAAAGTGAGTTCAATAGGCAGAGGGGTTTAATGATTCAGTCTCATTGTATATAACAGCTTTAATAGTAAGTTCAATTGGCAGAGGGGTTTAATGATTCAGTCTCATTGTATATAACAGCTTTGTTAGTATGTGGAGTGAAAACAACATTGCATTTTTGCTCTTTTCCATCACACTATGAGGGTTCATCGTACACTATGGCAAAAAAGATTTCGAAAACAACTTTAGTCAACAGCACCTAGGTACAAGTTTTCATTATTTATTGACTTCTTTCAGCAAACGTAACATGTAACAACATCGCACATTGAGAAAAACGAACATTTGAAAATGAAAATTTAATAGTTCTGAAAAGTTGTTCAGTACTGTCTAAAGAATCTAAAATTTGAGTTAAATCAGAATATCTTCCGTCTGCCAGAAGGGTCCGAAGTTTTGCATTTCACTAAATTATTGGTATAACACAGTATAAAATAAATAAAATATATTTTTTTAAATTTTATAATCTCATAGAGCGGAAGCAAAATACTATTTTGATTAGTAATTCTGCTAAAATTCAGAAAGTTTGAAAAATATGTTCCATCGAGGAATTAAGGTCTAAATTTTGCAATTTCGGTAAATTTTAAGTATTAGTTAAATATAATAAACGCATAATAAACGTTAAGAAAATTTACTCAGGACCTTTGTCGTAGCTTCTAATCTTTACTTCCTAATTTTACTTTTAACTCTTTTGAGTAAGACAAATAAAGACTACATACAATTCGAACATTTCAGATCTGATTAAACAATTTCTCGCAAATAGATGGGATTTTTATAAAGTTCCACAATAAACTGGTTCCACAGCTAAAACGGCGAACGGATTGTAACCAAATTTAGCGTATGGACTGTGCACGAGATGCGCTCAAAGTAGTATTTGAAATGTTTAGTTCAAAAATGTCCGCTGTGGCACTTTTCATCGGGAAATCAGCTCAAAGATTGACCCAAAGTAGTTAATAAATACTCAAAAGGTATTGAATAAATTGTAGAAATTATTTCTACATTTTGAACTATCCTTTGCATTGTTAAATTTGCTGTTTTTTTTCATGCAAAACTCCACGTAGTGGACATTTTTTAAACTAATTTCTTTTTCGAAATTCTTTGAGCGCATCTTATGTATAGTCTATATAGCAAATTACGTTAAAATCCGTTCACATTTTTCATGAATTATAACAACTCTGTATACGTGAATATTTTTATAATAATAAAAATTAAATTTGTAATAAAATCCTACTATTTGTCCTAAAATCCTAAGTATTTGCGTATTTAAAATAAAAATGCATTTGTTCAGCACGGGGTTCGAACGCGCATCGCCAGACTGGAAGTCAGGGGAGTTACCGATTTACCCGTGGGCGCGAACTTATATTTAAACTTTTGGTCAAGTGGCTCGCAAATAAATATTAATTTTTCTCGACTGTATGTGAGTATTTGCGTCTTAGTATTTTACACTTAGTATATTCACGTATACTATCACTATGCCAAAGATCATTGAAATCCATTTCCCTGAAGCCTTGCTACTTCCTTGTTAGAGCAGAAATTGCCCCCAAAAATTATTCTATACATGACGTTACAATCCGAGAAATATACGATGTGCCCTAGCACTAATCTATCATTATTGTTTCACTGTCGTATTCACTATCGGAAATAAGGCTGTTTTTTCCCCGACACGGATGAAGGCGAAAACTTGCATTCCGGTACCGTAGAGTACAAGATGGATGGGTTTTTATTGTGTGTATCACGCAGTGGCAAGTACTTCCAAAAAAGGACCCCTCTCCCTGAGACGGTGGGTCAGTAAAAAACCGGCTTCCACCCTTGCTGGATGTCTCCGGAGTCTTCGAAAATTCTGAAGACAATGCCTCCGTTTATGAAAAAGGGGAGAAAGACGTGTGTTTTGATTGGTTGATCAGTCTGAGTATCGGATAGACCTAGAGCCCAGACCTAAGCATGCATAAAAGTATTCGCTTGTTTTATTTGACAATCGTCGTGCTAGCAATAAAAAGAGAGTCGCGGCTATTTATCCGAAGTATTTGACTATCCGAGAGCGAGAAATATTCGTCATTGATATTCTACGATACCATGGTGCTAGAGCCCTTTGTTACAGAACCTCTGTCGAAACGTGGAGGTCAGTCCGTCAGTTCAGCATAATTTCTCCCCAGGCGAGAACTCCAGGACCACCGTAACGTCTCTCTTACTGTGATGTTACTGTGGTGAAACCGTGTCCCGACCTCTCTCCAAATCAGCTGGCGTTGAGAATTGCTTGTGGTGTTGAAATGATTATGGAGGACACGACTCCATTGATGAGCCGTCCAGTTTTGTTCTCCTTGCACCACTCTAAACGGTGGTCGCCAATTGCCGACTTTCAGAGGGATGCAGAATTCAGGACCGCGGGCGAATAAGCCACCTTTGTGAAGGCATCTGGGCACAGCAAACCGCGACACTTGTCAATCCGTTGCTTTACACAGTTCCTGAGCAATGGCGCTTGCTGAATGGTTTCGCCAGCAGCAGTGCCGTAACTTGGGTTTACGAGGCCCAGGGGCAGAGTGAATATGGGGCCCTTTTAATCTTATATTTTAAAAACGAAAATAGTTTAGCACGTATATGCGTTTGTATGTACGAAAAGACAGAGTTAAACACTTTCATTTAATAACAGATATGATATATAAGAAATATTTTTTTTTTTTAAATAACAGAAAATTCGGACCTCTACTTTAAATAAATAAATTTTTTACTGTAAAATTCACTTTAAGAACACATTTTACAACAGGCAACATACTACACTAAATAGAAGTCAGTGGCATACCTCTAGCAAGAAAGGCGTGTGTCATTTATGACACTTGAAAAGGGGTGCAGATTTCTATTGCTAGATTGACGCAATAAAAGAAACGTTTAACAACTACGATTTTATCGTTGCAAAGACGTAACGACAGCTATTCTCTCTTCTGTAACCATCGTTGCTTCCCGTATGGGTATTTGAATGCCTATTATGTAGCCCAAGGCAAGCGCTTTCTCGAAACACGAGCATTGAAACATTCAGGTCTGGAAGCAACAATGAGAATAGAAGAGAAAATCGCTATCGTCGCCTTCTTTCAACGATGGGAGCGAACAGGTTAAAGTTAATAAGACACTACTTATTGTGACCTAACTTTGTGATCGCTTAATCAATGACCACAACACAAACCATTGAATTTGACACCAACAAAGAATGGTCATATACAAACGAAGAGATCGGTGTCGTTCTTACCAAGAAAAAAAGAAGTGCAGTATAGTAGGGGAGCCCATGGTGTTTTGGGGGATTTACTCGAGCGCGGCAGATGAACATAGGGGGGATACCTTGCATCATGTTGAGTACCTTCACCATATATAAGTCTGTATGTAGGGACGTGCGTCTAGGGCAGCTCATCAGATTAGAAAAAAAAAATTGATCGTCAGAAATACTGAAGCGCGTCAGATTTAAGGTGGGTTAATTACTAGCTAAAAAGTGTACATTAAGAAAATCTGACGATTTGAATGTAACGTAAGGGAGTGGGAAAGTTACAAAGTTTAAAAAAAAAAAAAAAAAAAAAAAAAAAAAAAAAAACGTTGTCGTGACACTCTCGAGCGAGGTTGAATGTTTGTTATTTTGAAGCAAACGATGCAAGAATCACGAAAATTCGAACTAAAGCAATAAATATCGTCAATGAAGATTAGAGCGTGCAAAGATAGCTCGAGCACGCTCTTCGAGTTAATGTAGATGACAAGGAGTTCTACATCTCTGGTCCTCAATAAACAAGAACAGCAAATTTTCAGAAAGAATTAAGAAATATAAAATTCAAAGAAGCTTTTGTTAAGTTTTTAATTCACCATTGAGCTGATCAGGAGATGGCTACTATTATTAGTAACGAAACAATTCAACTTAATCATGATATGTGTTACACTGTTAGAAAAATATTTCAACGTTTCACCGAAATTCTGGTGCGAATTTAGCTGCAACCGATATTTTGAAAAATGTGGTGCTAGGATTCACCATTTTAGTGGTGCTTCCTCAAGCACCATTTTTGCGGTGAAACGTTGAACCAGGATCTAGGATTTTTCTCTAACCGACTACATGGTTAAAGCTTGAACCAATATATAGGATTTTTCTCCAACCAATTACATGGTTGAAGCTTGAACCAAGATTAGTTTATATCTAACCAAATGTACGGTAAGTGATTGAACAACATCGAGGTTTTTTCTCTAACCAAATGTATGGTATAAGATTAAACCAAGATAAGAAAACTCTCTTTAGTGTTTTATTTATACATAGAGGCCGGATTAAAGGGGGGGCGGAGAGGGCAACCCCCCCCCGCCGTGAAAAAAGAAATTAATGTTAAAGATCCTATTTTACTTCCATAAAATGGATATATATGTCAATTTTCTAACTAACTGCCCCCCCTGACAAACTTGCATTAATCCGCCCAAGGGCAGATTAAAGGGGGGGGGCAGAGGGGGGGACCGCCCCCCCCAGAGAAAAAGAAATTAATGTAAAAGATCCTATTTTAAATCCATAAAATGGATGTATATGTCAATCTTCTAACTAACCGCCCCCCACCGACAAACTTGCAATAATCCACCACTGTTATACACTGGAAAAGATTTCAGACCCAAATAACGGTACATGTACCTGCAGCTTTGGGACGAGTAGATATACCGTAAATTTCCCAAATGGCATAAGTACCATAAAATATTTTACAGTATATATATATATATATCGTTAAAAAAGTACATATACCATAAATTTTCTATATGGTATATGTACCGTAAAAAATTGCACTACCCGTACATATTCCTTATATGAAATTTACGGTAAAGCACCATAATTAATTTTTAAAATGGTATGTAAGCTGTAAACGAAATTTATAGTACATATACCGTAAATAATATTAATCAGTATATAGGCTGTAAAAATAATTTATGGTATTTGTGCTGTAATTAACTTTTAATCAGTACATATGCTGTAAATGAAATTCATAGTACACATATTGTAAATAACTTAATTAGTACATATGCTGTAAAATGTAAAGAAAACTGTATCATTGATACATATTGTTACATCCAGTAGCGGATTCAGGAGAGGAGCTAGGGGGCCTCAGCCCCCCTAAAAATGAGATTGCTAACATTCTGCTTCAGAATGCACTTTGAATATGTAAAGTGATCTTTTTTAATCACTTAGCCCCCCCCCTAAAAAAAGTTTTTACATTGGTTTAGACTAAAATTTTGCTTTATTGTACATTTTGTTTGGGTGAAATAAGCTTTTTTCAATATTTAGCCCCTCCCACAACACAATTTCTGGATCCGCCACTGGTTACATGGTAGCAAAAAGAAAAATAAATAAATAGCTCTTGCATTAAATTCTGCTTACACACACCTAATTTTATGCTGATCTAGTCCAAAAAATAAAAAATTGTATATTATGGTTCTGTTTTCTGTATGTAACTTAAGTTGGACAAGGTGGGGTTAGTACCATATGAAAAAAAGATTTGAATAAACAATTATTCTCAAAGGAGAAGTTTCTTTGTCACATGCACATTAAGCACTATCTCTGTACTCTAAACCAAAACAATTGCGCACATCCGTTCAGGGTAACTTATACAAAATTTGCTAAACACTCCTGCTCAATTTGATATTTTATGCTGAAACTTACAATTTAGCCTTGTGAATATATTTTACCTTACCTTTTCATTGTTGTTGAAGGATTGCTTTTAAACTTAGGAAAAATCCATCACCACCATTACCCCCTAGCTCCAAACTTTTCAAACAGATCATGCCCGCTGACCTAACCGTTCGGAGTTTTCCCGTGGTTTTCTGCGCAAACTTGTGTAAATACGGGTTAGGACCCCTAAGAAAGTTCACCACGGAAGGCAATCCCACCCCCGGCATAGATCCCCTAGTGTAGATAATTGGCCGTAACCAACATTTCCATTTTCAAACTTTTCACGCTTAAACTGGGTGCTCCCATATGAAATGGCTAGTAGTTCGGGCCTTAGTAGTGAAAGGACTTGATCAGTAAGTACCCTCCAATTACACTATCAATAGTTTTTTCAATAAAAAGAATAATGAGCGATTTTAATGATATTCAGAGTAAAACATAATTAAAATTAAAAACCTTTATTAGCATTCTTTATTACATACAAAATAAATCTGCATTTCATGAAATAAATAAATAAATATATTTTTCCTCCCTTTCTCTATCATCTTCCATCTAATACCTATTGGTGATTCCCAGGAAGAAAGTTGATAACCAGAAACTGGGGGAGAAAAAGAAAAAAAAAAACATTTAATTTACAATATTCAGAATTCATAAAACATTAGGATCTCAGAAATGTTACATTAAAGATACACAAAAATAAAAAGTTGAGTAAATTCAGACTGCAGTACAATCTTAAAATGTTTGAGTCAAATGCATCTAATTTAAGTCAAATTGCAAAAACCCCAATTAGCAAGCAGACATAACTTAGTGCCCCACCCCTTATTTACAAACGAACTAGCAATTTTAGAACATTAATCAAAGTACATGAGATAATCTATTAATACCAAGCACACATAAGTAGTTCATAAAACTACAGAAATAAAATCTGTAATTTCTAATAAATCAAGTCTATTTAAAGAAATTAATTTTTTTACATCCAAAAAATTATTTTAAAATTAAATGTTCTGTTAATTTGATCTGTTTGATAGTAATGACAATGATTTGATAGTAATGATGTACAGCTACGGAAAAAAAAAGTCCCATTTGCTCTTTATTTCGCCGTCGTTCGTCGTACAGTAAAGTTATATACACCATTCGTTTGCAAATAACGCGTACTTTAATTTACTATTAATTTAATTTGCATCAGGGTCCGTCTTCATATTTAATTCTGCATCAACTTCGTTTTTCTCTATGGCAACCCCATATTTTGACTTTATTAAACGAAAGAAAACCTTCAAATTACCCTAAATATAAATTTTCATTATTTTTCTACGATAATTTCCGGAGATATTGCGAATTAATTTTTGCGCGTTTTTAAGGGACTTTCTGCAAATTGAAAAACGCTATTTGTATCTTCCGAACTTTTCGCCTTTCATTAATTTCGCTCGCGAGAGTTAAAAGAAATTAATATTATTTTCACGTAAAATATTGTTTGCATCTCTCTTAAAGTTTTTTGTACTGAGAATATCATGGGTAGAAATAGAATATTTGGTCTGTGGTCCAAATGACCCGTGAGTTCATAACTTCCTTGGTTCGCACACATGATTTAAGGGGAAAATGGAAAATGACTGCTCACGATTTTGAAAATCTTTGTAATTTTGAAATTGTTATTGAGTATTTCCGTTGATGGTTCTCTTAGACAGGTGAAATGTTGGCAGGAGTTAGAGGCTGCTCTCTGCTCCTCTGACTACAAGCTTGAATATTACTCAGCTATGGTCGAACTTGAAGAATAATTTCCTGATAGAAAATTTATTTGTTTGAATTTCATGTAAAAAGCGCAATTACTTTTTTGCCGACCCAATATTATCACTGTGTTTGTTATTTCACTTTCTTCATTTAATACTATCGTCTGCAATGTGCAATATTCTTAAGACTTTTGGCGGTATTTTAATTTATAGTTAGATGAAAATTTAGACAGAAAAACGTGATTTTGAATGTTTGATAAAGTATGGGGAAGCCCAAAGACCTAATGTTTCCGAAATTAAAAAGGTCACATTCACGCCTGGAAAGTTGAGGATGTTAGTTTTTCAGAAATAGGACGTTGTATTAGAAGACATACATCTACTGTATCTAATTCTATAGATGGAAAATATTTTATTTGGGGAAATATGGTAGCGGACGCAACAATAGACACTTTATAGAATCCCTATCAAACTGTAAAAACCTCTAATTTATTTGCTTCAAAATTTGATATTTTTAATACTGGCTTTAGCACAAAAACCAGCATTACTTTTACTGTTTTACTGTGTTTTAGCACACAGTACTTTTACTGTGTTTTTGCACAAAATAAATCTAATTTACGTTTATTGTATGCAATTTTCAAAAAATTTACACTTAATAAATTTATATATGATCCCTTAACTCATGAAAATAACACATTTTATTTAATATAAATTAAACTACTGAACGTAAAAATTTGAAATTTTGCACAGCCACTTAATATTAATTTCTGCATCTATTTCCATCGAAATTTGGCTAGGTCGCTATTCATAATTTTTTTGAATATTAATTTAATAATTCATAATTCATATTAATAATTTATTAAAAATCATAATTACATTAAATTATGTTTGGGTCGTTTAGTTCTAATACTACGAATAAAAATCAGCTTCTTACTACCAATATTATATGAGATATGAATTGAAGTATGAAAAAATATTTTAACATAGGGGGAGGGGGATTTTGGGTGCTAATAACTCACTCATTTTCTGTCCAAATTTATTGAAAATTGGTGTCCGCGGTTAAAATGAGCTAAATTTTTGAAATATGAAGTGAAATCTAGGGGTGCTATTGAGAAAAAAAAAAGTTGGTGCGAATTTTAATATGTAGATGGCCCCTTATGCAATTTTTATGCATAGCAAATTTAAGTGTACGTCAATCGTAAACGATTGGTATCTGTGACTTTGCTGTACGACGAACGACGGCAGAAAAAAGTACAAGTGGGACTTTTTTTTCCGCAGCTGTGCATTGATCCATGCTGTGTTTGTTGAAGAAGGTTTGGAAAACAAATTTCTGATTAACTCATGAGGAGCCTGCGAATATGTAATACAATCACAGGTCAAAAATATGGTAAAGAAATCACATTTGAATTCTCATGGGCAGAAAAATTTATCATTCTCCTGCTTATGTAAAAAAGATTGGTTTCTTCACTGTCCAGTTCACAATTTTCATTATTTGTAGTGCTTCCATATATAATACAATAAGTTTAAAAGGCTGCAATGCTTTAAAATAATCTACTTACATAATACGCTAACGTATGCGGTACCAAAATCGACGATATTTGTATGCTGGGAATGGCTACAACTAGATTGAAATATTAGCATAACAGTAACACACATGCAAAAATCCAAATTAACAGTTCAATGATGTCAAGTGAAGCAAGCACATTCGTTACTGGTTACGTATGTCATATAGTAGCTAGATTACAAAATAACAATGCATTCACAAAAAAGAAAAATGTTTTAGCTCTTTTCACAGTGTGTTTATCGCACATCTATTTATATAATACGCTAATGTAGGTGGTACCAAAATCGACGATATTTCCATGCCATGAACTCAGGATCTCAAATCAGTCTTCAGCACACATATGAACAAAGCAAATCTCCCTTGTGAAAGAATAGGTGAAGTTTAATTAAGTTAATAATAGCATAACAAATAAAATCTTTTTCGAAATGTATTTAATGATAATTTCATAAGAGAGAAGAAAATGCATGCAGTCAAATGTAAAAAACTATTCTGCAAAACATTACTCCAGTTAATATTTCAAAATACCCTAGCAAAGAAGTCCAAACGAGACAAAATACTAAACTTTGGATTATTATTTTATTTACTTGCAAACATTCATCAGAGATAATTTTTACAAATATAAAATATTATTTTTTATTTTACTAAATAATGAAATGCCCGTAAAGGGAATCGACTTTAATTAAATGCCGCATTACTTTAAGACAGAGCACATTTAAATTACATTTCTTTAAGAACTTTTTGCAGATTACATTTAATATTATATTAAAAAAAACATAAACAACGAAGTAATAAATATGAGGGATCCGTAACTTAACGTAACAAAATTATAACGTTATTCGGCCTTTTAACAAAATAATTTGTTTTGCAATTTTTATATGTACAAATAACTGCTTGATTTTCGTTATGTATATGAGTTACGTTACATTTTGTATTTTGTTATCATACCGTAACAAAATACAGAACGAAATGAATACGTTATTGCAATAACGTTATTCAGAATAACGTTATTCAATGGTATACTTATAATAACGTTATTCCGTTTTGTGTTAGACTCGAAAACTGAACAAAAAGTAACAGAATGCATTCGGTTACTCATGCTAACCCTTTAGTTTATAACGTTTAACTCCGTAAATATTTAATAACGATACAGTATCAATCAGTTATAGAATATAGCATTTCGCTGAATAACATTTTAAATACGGTATGAGACCGTAACGTTAAAGTAACAGAACGATATTTTCATACCGTTATAGCTCACATAACCAATGCAATAATATTGGAACATTTCGTTACAAATTATAACAAATTATTGTCAATATATTTAAATACGGTATAAGATCTAACGGTTCAAATAACGTAAAAGTTCAAATAACGTAAAAACGGTTCAATAACGGTTCAAATAACGCTGATTCGGATCATAAATGATCCGAATCAGCAGCTTTTTGGACTGAGAGGAGGGTGAATGAAAACTGTTGTGTATGAGCCACCCGGACCTAAGTTTTGTACGTAGAACTCACTTGGGGGCTGTTTAGGAGCATGGGGCAAGGGGGGGATTTTTCTCCCCCTAGATTCTTGTATGTTGTTATTCTTCTCGCTTTTTTGTTTTTTCCAATATGGTAACTATATGTTGAAATAATCTTTGCCCCCCGCCCCTGAACATTTTCTGTCGACGCCCATGCCCAGGAGTCGCGAGTCAGACAGTTTAAAAGGGTATATTGAATAATATAAGAGTATATAAAGAGGTACATAATATTGAAGAGAAACTTTTTTGTAATTAGCTGGTGCATGAGCCAGATTACTTGAACTTCTAATGCCTAGATTGCAAAAAGTGTCAATGAAGTTTTAAATGAGTCTATATTATTCCAGGGCCGTAATGGGGGTCAAAAATAAATTTTCGCACTTTAACGGATTTCTTCTTATATTTCTGTTTAATTTTAAATAAATATAAGTTAACCCTATATGGAACACAATCAGCTGGGGTATGCCACCTTTTCTACGATAGTTCAAACTATTTTGGCTGAAGTGTTGTCCCAGCGTTTTGGCCTATCGCGCGGCTGTCAATCTGACGGTCTGTAGTTTCGGATATTGAAGAGAAATCGTTTTTCATTAGCTGGATTATTTAAACGTCTAAAGCCGAGACTCAAAGGGTGTCGTGAAAGGTTTAAATAGGTCTACATTATTTCAGGGACATTTGAGGGGTGAAGATAATTTTTTCAGTTTTAACAGTATTTTTTTTCTTTTCTTTTTTCACTGAAAAAGTCAATTTGCTGGTCTATTAATAAAATTAAATTAAGGAAGCCGAAATTAGGGGCGTATTAAGGGATATGCATCTCCCTCATCACCGAAATTTTTTGATCAGTTATCATATGCTTTTAGATTTTTATGTCTTGCAGAAATTCCATTTCTTTATTCCAGACACTAATGCATATCTTTATCCCGAAGAAATTACTGTCTACATTTCTGGTCAAAATAGAGAAAAATTTGTGAATCAGATCTAGAGCATTCATTTGACGAGATAACTGGTTTACGTGTTTAATACCAAAAGTGATATCAATCTTTATTTCCATCATGTGCCAATCATTCTCATTATCTATCCCATTTTTTACGGTGGGGGATGGGGGAAAGCCTCTGGGTACTTCAAAGGTAATATGAAGTACCGGGTGAAGTTTGTTCATGAGGAATATGGTTCACCCAAGTATGAGTGTCTCATGCATGCGTAATCATGTGTACTATGATTCACATTAGCCACAAAGAGGATTTGCAAGTGACAACTCTGGAACAATGAATGAAATTTCCATGAACAAATGTGAGAGTCTTAAGTTAGCACGACAGTGCTAATAAAATCAAGCAGGTTTTTTAACGTCAACATAAACTGTCTACACAATTTATCACGGCGACGCACTTTTCAAATGTGTTTGCCAGATAACGCGGACGGGGGGGGGGAGAATAAAATGATAAATGTCGCACAAGGTTTTCAATTTTTGATAATTGATTGCCAAGTTTGGTGCCAAAAATAAGTCTTCAAAACCGAACAAGCTTTGCGATCCCTCCCAAATTGGCTAGAAAATTCCAAACACAACAGTTTATTACGAAGTATAGGTAAAATATTCCTGGAGAAGATTGTAAAATAGTTTAAGTAGGCGATTTTAATATAGATTTCAATTCCGAAGAAGTATTTTATAGAAAAGGCAAGAGAAATGCGGTACACGCATAGATTATGATACACTTTCCAAATGGTATTTATAATGGTGAAGTATAGTTATAGAATGTGCCTGACACAGTTTTGGAGGTAATATTTTATATACAGAGTGTGTCCACTAAAATCCATTGTCACTCTCTTAATTCCGGAACGGCTTCTGCTATTTTTTATAAACCTGGTGTCTAGGTTTAATAAATTGGATATGCGCTACTGAATGAGACCACTCACAGTGCCACCTAGTGGAAAACTGGGGAGTTAGCTTTCGTATCTCGAAAACGTTACGAGATAGGGGAAAAAGTGAATTGCAAAGTTGTAGAGTACATATGGGAAAACGACGGCCCGCGGACCGGATGTGGCCCGCCACGGCTTTGGATCTGGCCCTCGGAACATATCAAAACCCTGAATAAAACCATATAAACCATTCAAATCCCATATGAATCCCAATAATACGGCCCGCGACTCCGCTAATATCCTGAAGTTGGGCCCGCGACTACACTAACATCCTAAAGTTTGACCCGCAACTTCTCAAAGGTTGCCCATACCTGTTGTAGAGCGTTATCGATTTTGTACGAAAAGAATTCTTACTGACATGGATGTGAAAAACAGAATGGTTAAAATGTGCATTTGTATTTTCGTGATTTCCTGTATTGCGACGTCACGAAATGTGAATAGACTACACTTTCGGGCTAAACACCATTCCGCAATGTAGCACAGTGGTATTGCTTGCGATTTCTAGCCCAAAGGACTCTGGTTCAAGCCCCGAGAGTTGCGTCCTTGTACTGATCTCAACATCAACTCAACGCAACTTGCACTTAATGTTCGAAATTTTTGCAGTGTGCAAATGCATACGAAACGTCACACCTGCTCACTTTATACCACTAGTATAAAAAAGACATCTTGGGTTTCTGCATGTTGAAGGTCCTGGCTATGCAGCGATTTTCCAAAGCTGAATATTGGGAGATGATTTTACTGTACGGTGAATGTGAACGCAAGGCTCGATCAGCAGCAAGGTTGTACCGGGAACGTTTCCATGCAAGCCCGAATCCTTCTTATCAAACCATCCTATTTGTTGTAAAACGTTTAAGGAAGACAGACTGCATAACTAGTCGAGCTCGATCTGGTAGACCAGCTAAGGTAGGACGACCAGTTCAACCAGAAGAGGTACTAGCATACACCCTCGCATGCCACAAATGCAATATAAGACAGATCAATGAATATTGTGGTCTCTCAAAAAGTCAGGTTTGGAAAATCCTACAACAATCAGGCGCTTCTCCATACCGACCAACACTTCAGTAGGCTTTACTGGACGTATAGAGCTCATAATAATAGAAAGTGCCTGCCCCGCCACGAATAGAAATTTAATTCAATTGTATCTTGCCATATTTGGAAGTTCTTCCATATTGCATCTTACCATATTTGGAAGAAGAAATGCCATTTGCATACTATTATGCATATTTGGACTGAGTTTCATTTTTACTTAGTTGTAATATCTCGTTTGTGGGGTATTCACCTTGGATTTTAGTTTGACGAGGTTCTCCAACAATCGGACCATCCCGCCCGACTACTATTGTTTGGAAATTTATTTTTGTTTTACTGCAAAATTAAAATATCTGATGTGGACAACACATGACTTCCTTGGACCTCTATTAAATCAAAAATATATTCGATGCACTTCACCTAAACTTATTTTGTTTGAAAGAGATAAAATATCAGTAATAGTAAAGTTTAGCGATTTCTAGCCAACTATTTCGATATCGCCAAACTGAGTTCAGTCTGAAAGACTTCCTTCTGACACTTTTATTTGGCGATATTTCACCAAAAGCCGACAAGCTTCAGATAGTTTGCGAGATTTTGGGGACATCCAAAGTAGTCATTGACCACAGACTTTAAATGAATTGAATGCAACCATGCATCTTAATATATTTAAAGTCATTTGACTGACCCTATACATAAATTCCGAGTCGATTACAGTCAAAAAAGATATTGAAAACAGTTGGATATTACAATAGTTCTAAATACAAAAGTTCAAAATTCTACGGGGTAAAGTTTTAGAGTGATACAAAATACGAAATAATTTTTGACGCCAAATTTGGTGATATTTCGGCGAAACTCGCCAAGGTGGACGACATATGGCGAGATTCTATAAGCATGAGAACAATGACTGACTATCCCAAATTGTTGACTGGCCCAATAACGCGCATCTCAATCAATCATCAATCATCAATGACTGGCATCCCAAACAATGACTGATTATCGCCAAATTTTGGGATATTTCGCCAAAACTCGCCAAGGACGATGAATAATGGCGATTTTTGGACATAGATCAAATGACTGACTATCGCTAAATTTGAAGATCATTTGGTAAAATCCAAGGTCGACGACAAATGGCGAGATTTTGGGCATGGACCATCCAGACAGCATAGCAAACTTGCATCAAACTTGCAGCAAGCTTGATTTATCAAGTCAATAAACTTGAATTAAGTTTGAAAATTTCAAGCGTGTAAGCTTAATGCAAGCTTGAATCAAGTTTTCAAGTTTACACTTGCCCAGCTTGCATTAAGCTTGACATAGCAAGCTTAATTTCAAGCTTAAAAAATTTTCCAAAAAAAAAGTTCCTAAATACACGGGGCGCCCGTCGGCGAACTCGCACCTCATATTTTATTTTTCAGCGCATTTTCCCCTCTATGCTGAAATTTCATGTCAATTTAATCTGGTTCCATCAAGCATCCGCGTCAAGCGTATTTGGGACCGAACTCGGGACCTAAGGGTTGGGAGACCAGCGTCCTACTCATTTAGCCAATCTACCTCGCGCTGGTATGACTAAAGTTTGAAGTGACTGTTAAATTTGTCACGCCGTTTTCTGGCGAGATCGAGTGGCCGATGCTGATCTGTTTCTTTTATTTTTTCATGGGATGAATAAAAATTAAAATAATGTTATGTGTGATTTATAGACTCTACTAATAGGGAAATAAGCATAATATAAACTTAAAAGCAGCACACTTTTTAAAACTTTCAATATCGCGACACTCATGTTGGGCAATACTTATTTTGAAATCAATTTCGTAGTATAATTCTATGTTATTTTGAAGAATTTCCATTTTAAAAATATAGAATCTTTTTTTTTAATTCTCTGGTCAAGAACATTTATGACTGATGTTAAATTATTTGTTATGTGGATGTGGCTTTCCAAATCATGCAGTAATCAAGTTGTATTCGAGCTTGACAGTTCACATGACTTCTCCAAGCTTGCTGCAAGCTTAAAATGAAATAAACTGTCAAGCTTGTATTAATACGTCAAATTCAAAGAAATGTCAAGCTTGATTTAAGATTATGTGCTGTCTGGGAAATGAGTTGCAGACGCGTTTATATGACGTGCATGCTAGTTTCGATGAGATGCTTGAAAAAATCTTAAAGTAATCTAGAGTTAGTCAAATTGTTTTTCGTGGAGAGGTTCAATTGCACAATTTTGAACAACCTCTTGCTCCTGGTATCTAGGAATCAAGAGGACTGGGACAAGAAACTCACCCTCTTCCTGCTGGCCTAAGGGAGTGCCGTCCATGAGACTACCGGCTTCACATCTTCCCAGATGCTGTACGGCAGAGATCTTCGTCTTCCCGCCGATCTAGTGCTCGGCCGCCCTCCAGACGCGCCTTCATCGCCAGAAGAGAACATGGAAAATCTTCGGGCACGATTTGAAGACGTGCATCATTTTGCTCGGGAGCGGATCAACCTGAACACGGAAAAGATGAAGACTCGCTACGACACGAAGGCTACGGGACACGAGTTCAACGCAGGTGACAAAGTTTGGCTATGGAATCCTACTCGACGGAAAGGCCTGTCTCCCAAGCTGCAATCGCCGTGGGACGGTCCTTACACAGTCCTAAACCGGCTGAATGACGTCATCGTACGCATTCGTAAGTCACCAAACTCGAAGCCAAGAGTTGTACATTACGATCGTCTAGCCATCTACCGCGGTTGTAATTAGTTATTTGACTATTAAACCATGGTCACTATAGCGTAATTCTTCCTTTCTTTCAACTCTCATTTTTTTCCTGTCTTTCTCTTCTCTTCCTCTTTCGTCAACTCTCTTTCACTCACCACTTACGCCATGTTTAGTGTACATATTTGTAATATATTGTTTTTTATTAATGTGCATTTGTTTATCACATTTATTACTTATTAGTGTAATTGTTTATTATCTCTATTATTTATTTATTAGAGTGTATTTGCTTACTGTGTTTATTGATTATTTGCTTAAATTATGTTGTTAAGATTTGGTTAAAGGTTGGACACTGTATATATTTGTGTGACCTCCTAACTGGGGATTGTACTATCCGGGACGTGCAGTCATTGGGAAGGGGGCAATGTTACGAAATTTCGGGGCAACCCGCTGCTCTGGGGCTTAAAATGGTTTAAAATTCGTATTCTACGCTTCAAATTCATAAATTTTGCTTTTTGTTGCATCAAAATCGGCCAATTAGAACCGGAGATATGGAGGTTTCGGTTTTCCATTGTGCTGTCCCCGTGCTCATGACCTTCAAACACTTATGCAATTTCATCGAACGAAAGAGAATCAAACAGTACAAAGTGACGTTAGTCCCTATAAATAACTAGGCGCAGCCTTTGAAAATGGCAGCTTTACAATTTCCCGATTTCAGATTAGTTCAATCTCGGTATATCGGGACATTCAATAATTATGAAGAGCAGGAATGGAGATTATAGTGCTTAAACATTGTTACGAATTTTCGGGGCAACCCGCTGCTCTGGAGCTTAAAAGGGTTTAAAATTCGTATTCTACGCTTCAAATACATAAATTTTGCTTTTTGTTGCATCAAAATCGGCCAATTAGAACCGGAGATATGGAGGTTTCGGTTTTCCATTGTTTTTCAATGGAGGTTCTAGAAAACTCAAGAAATATTGGTCCTAGAGCTTAGATCTCTTCACTTTTGAGGACTTATTTTTGGCGCCAAATTTGGCGATATTTCACCAAAAGTCGCCGAGCTTGGCGACTTTTTGGTCATTTGGCGCGATTTTCCCAATGGGGCCTGGAAGTTGTTTTTCCTGCATTAAATACGCATAATAACCTAACATTTCTCTTCTATGACGTAATCAGAAGTCCCGCTTTATCTGGAATCTTCGAGAAATATACTTTTCTAGAATCTGCTCGCAGCTTCTGCCTCCTCTATAAATTCCACCAGCGCTCTGCTCCGAGAGTTCCGTGCGAGTTGAACGCTCAATGTGTGAAGTGCTCTCAGTACGCTTGCTTTGTGAATTGATAGCGCTATAGAATGTGTTTTAGCTTGGCTTATGAAGCTGTTTTTAAAGTGCTGTGTGTAAATTCTTCATTGCTGTGTCTTAAGGGATTGTGTACGATATCCCTTGAATATTTCCACTGAATTTTTGCCTGTGAAAGTGACTTATTTTGTGTGAGAAATACAGCATTTGTGAGAGCTTCTGATCTAAGCGGATTGTTAAAAGCACGTTACTGCTAGATTGCGCTTGTGAATTGTGTACAGCTGATTGTTCTACGAAGTTCTAGAAGCAATAAAGTTTGTGTTCCATCCTGACAAGTGACTTTTTACTTGAACTTTTTGCTTGAACTTTCTTTAGAATGTCGAACCCCAGGAGTAGCAGAGTAGTTCTGCAACAATATTTTGTGCACTGATATATTTTTATGCATTACTTTCGTCTGTTCTCTATTACATACGATTGCTAACTCTCTATCGTTATGAACTTCTTATACCTCATTAACGAAAAGAAAAAAAAAACTGACCATTGTCTCTTTATGATTTTGTGATTAACTCTGATTCAGTTATGTTTCAGTGAGTATGTACGAACCCCAAAACCTGCCCTACTTCCAGCATTCACCTACCTGTCATAGAAAAGAAAGAAGAAAGAAATAAAAGTAAAAACAAATTAACGTATTAAGAAGAATGCGGTGGATCTGATGAACAGAATGGGAATTCATAAAACAAACACTTGAAATTCCCCTTCTTCAGATATGCAACACATTTCACCCTCTTGTTTTTATTGAGAATTTATCTCATCAGTAAGAAATGTTGCTTATAAAATGCTATTCCACCCATCATACAGTTGATCAGACTATGCAACTTCTGCATACACCCCCCCTCAAAATAAATACTCGCGAAATCTAATCGGGTGGAAAGACTTAGTCTACTTTTTGAACGCTTAATCTTTACCAAGCGTTCTCATAAATTAAATTCAACTCAATCGAATACAATGTTCAGATGCTCGTGCACTTTAAACAGTTTGAGTGTACAAGACCGTAATGTATAAGAATACTTTTTTGTAGACATGAAAAAACCGTAAAACCTACACTCACTAGAATTTATACAGGTTAATTAACGGTGACCTACGATATACATACTCAACTTGAACTTATTCGAATGTACCATTTAGACACTGGTACGCCTTAAATTACTTATGTCTATAGACCATAATGTATAAGAATCCTGATTTGCAACCCTCTGAACAAACTACCTGCAATACACACAAGAAAATATATGCAGGTCCGCGCAATCAAATACACCGTTTACACGATAGCGTTAAGACAATGAGTCAGGGCCGTAACCAGAGCTGTGGCGATGGAGGCTGTGACCTACCTATCTTAGAAAATCTTGAAGGGGGTGGGGAACTGCTTAAAATTTTCAAAGGATTTTTCTAAATTTACTATAAATACGAAAGCTTACCAACGAAACATTTTTTAAGAATCGTAAAATTTTAAATCTTTAAAAACACCAGTTATTTTGGGCGAATTTCTCATCAGAATTACCAGACTGCATAAGTGCTGGATCTTGGATTTTTCCGAAGTGAGACAAAAACACAAAAAATCTGCTTTTCTGCCTGTAAACTAACCGTTTACAGGCCAGTATTTCCAATTGGGAGCATCAAATTAAAAATTTATTCGAAAATGAAATTTTATCAATACTGACTTGAAAAAATTTGAAGATATAGTTGAAAGATGACTTAATTTTACGAAATAGAAGTTGCATTTCTATCATTAGTGAGAAACTGGACAAAAAATCATGAAAATAGCCATTTCATAATTTTTAACAGAGCTCTCTTGATACATATATTTCCTACTTAATTCATATCTTTACTTAAATTCAAAAATAAAACTTCCATTTTTTCATAATATTTTACTTATTATTTAAACTACCTATCAGTCTATTCCGTTTTTGAAATCACTGTAAAAGTAAAGTCAGAAATGAACCCATGCTCCCAATTAGAAACATGGTGAAAACTGTATACAATAATTCTTTTCTGCATTTAAATGACTAATATCCCTTAACTAATGTATTAGAAGATAAAACATACAGAAAACTATTTTAAAATAAGCCTAGATCTCACTTCGGTCTGTAAAATATCAAGTTCCTTACACTTTAATTTCCTTCCAGAATCGGATCCCGAGGGTGGGGAGGAGGGGTGCTTTACGCTGAAAACTTGCCACTTGCTTGTCCCCATCTCTAACACTTTTGATTTTGACAGTGAATCTCAATAAAAATCTTATTGGTGGAATGATTGATAAAAATTTTAAATATATGGCGTTTTATGGAGCAAATACTCTAGGAAATGATGTACAAAATGAAAAACACCCTCCCCCACCCCAACTACTAATATCCATATTTAGTCAGCCCCCCGAACTAGATTCACCTAGCATTTTATCTTGGCTACAGCCCTGAAATGAGTATTGTAGATAACCGAAGTGTGAAGGTCCCGCGTTCAGGCATACCGCGTTCAGTTCGCGTGGCTGTCGATCTAACGGTCTAGAGTTTCTCGCGGTTTTATGTGCACGCAGATGCAGCTTAAATACGCATTAGAACCCTTTAGAAAGCCCAAGGCATCTCACCCATAGGTAGATGCCCTTCGTGTAGGCTTGCCATAACACAAAATACTCAAATACTCAATAGACGCTAGCGCACTTACAAGAAATTCCGTCCATAGGCCGTAATGAATTAGAAATCTTTTTGCAGCCTTGCAAAAAACTATACATGATGTTCATACGAAAATCAATATGGGTCATACTAGTGGGTGGTCTATAATATTCATACAAATATTCAGCAAAATCGAATTTTTTGTTTAAATTCGCATTACAATTATGAAATGCATTGTTTAGGAGCTATCGTGTTCGTTCTTGTACAAAAATGCACACATTCATAAATAAATCACCGCAAAAATAGCATAAATGAATTCAGAAAGTCAGAAAACGTATAAATACTTGAAAATCGTAAAGTCGATTTTATAGATTACAATACTTTGCATACATATTAAATGCTCGGAAAATAAAAATGCCATAGATTTGGACATGGGGATCATTGACACATGAGAGAAATGACAAAATATTCCGGAAATCAGTCATCACATATGCATTATAATAATATATATATTTTTTACATCGTATCAGTTTTATGTTTTCCTATCGTCATTTTAATGATTATGGGACCTATAATTGTCCTTCTCTTGAACAATATGTCTAACGTAGACTTAACGGGGGGGAGGATGGAGACATAATCTGCATTCACATAAAGTACTATTTCAACTCAACATATCACCCCCCCCCCTCTTCTTCATGAAAGCCATAGCTTACAAAAAGCGAGTACAACATAAAATTGATGTATGATTGGCACATAAACGAAATTACAAAGATGAATGATTTTACATATGATATTAAACCCGCAAAGAAGTATGTCTTTTCAATTATATTAACATTGCTGATAGCACAAGATCAGTGATTCCCAACGTCTTTACACTATCTTGACCAGGAGTGCAGACAGTAGTTTCTTAGGAAGGATATAAGCATTAGATTTGTGTATAAATAAACGGAATTTTCGCAAAACATGAAAATCTGAATGCTTATGGGCCACACCATGGCCGAATGAATAAAACATTGAGCATGGTTCATTGTCAAAGTGTTAAAGTCCAGGCTTCCAACCAACTGCTTGGCCGCTTATCTAACGGTCTGAAGTTATGGTCGGTTTTTGCCAGATGCTAAGGGAATTTGCATTGAATTTTTTAGAAAGACCTCCGCCCAAGGCAGCCTCCCCCACTAAGCAGATAGCCCTCATGCAGGTTTGTCTCAGCAAAATACACACATGGACATTAATGCTAATACTAACTGATCTAAAAATTTCGGTGTTAGGAGAATATAACCCTTAGCTAAACCCTTAACTTCCGCAAAAAAATATTTTTTTAAATAGACCCAAAATTTAACCTTTACAGGGGGGGGGGGTCACTTTTTCACACTTATTTCTAAAGTGAAAAAAGAACAAGTACAAATGATTTTAATATTTAAACTACTAAATAAAAATGTCACTGTTTTTCACACTTCCTATTGCTAACAGATGACAGGACTAGAGTTTGAAAGCGTTCTAGCTTAATAAGATTTTTTCAGGGGTTCTAACTTGTATTCATGTTGCATGTGGAGAAAAATGACCAAAACTCGACACCGTTCGATTGGCAACCACGAAATAGCGCAAAATGCTGGACCAACATAGTTTAAAAAAATATTCTTTTAATATAAAAGAAGTGACCTGCTGAAGCTGACTCTGCTCCACAAAAAGTTAGGATTTTATTTAAAAAATAAAAAGAAGAAAAACCATTACGTACGAAAAAATATGTATGACCCCAATTACACCAATAGAATATTAAAGACCCATTTAAGACTTTCTTTGACCCATTCAGAATCCATGCTTTAGAAGTTCAAAATATTTAGCTAATGCACCAGCTAATAAAAAAAAAAATGTTTTCTCTTCAATATATATTGTCAGATCCAGAAGGAGGGGGGAGGGGGGGCATAGGGCACGTGCTACCCAAAAACAACATAATAGAATATTGACTTAGCTTGTAAATTCAAATGAATTTGCCAGACATATGAGCCAAATGTTTTGTGCCACCTCCAGAATTTTTCTGGATCCGCCACTGTCAGTATATACCACTTTCATATCATCCGGCTTGCCCTAGACACATGTGGGTAGGACACCCCCCCCCTTACATATGTCCAGGGACCGATTTGTACAGATGGGGGCACAGGGAAAAGTTTCATTAGGGGCTCCTTCTTACAAAAACTTTCTTATACCCCACAAAGCAACTCATACACCATACAAAAAGGAATATTACAACAGCATAAAAATGAGTATTGAATCAAGAAGCAAAATGAAATACAAATAGTTCGATAGTAATACTACCGTGTAGGATAATAATATTTCAATTATGTTATTTTATTTTCAATCGTAAATTTCATTAAATATTTTTCAGTAACATGTTATACAGTATTTTTTTTTATCTATCTTCCTATGTTTATATCAGCGCATTTATTTATAATTGGAAAAATCTTCACTTTGCTCCACTTAGGAAGCTATTTAATTTTATCTGCTCCGATTGAAAATCAGCTCTATGGCTTTCTGGTGATCAGCATACATCACACTGCATAGACCACGCCTAAAAGAATGCGCTGAATAATTGCTTAAGACTATTACTGTTTAGCTAAATAAAGGTGGATATAATGATAGCGCTATGAAATAGTAACAGAGTAATTATTATTACTGTTATTCTTCATAAAATTAACTTAGCTGTCTTTCATTTTAAATTAAATTCAAAATATGCAAATTTTTAAAATTAAAAGGTTTTTTTGGGAAGCCCCCCCCCTTATTGTTGGGGCCCGGGCGCTTGCCCTGAATGCCCTGCTGGAAATCAGTCCCTGTATGTGTCCTGTGTTTTACAAACGGAGCACAAGTCCGGTTGGTGAACCCACTCAATACTTTTACTTTTCATTCACTCTCCTCTCAGTCCGAAAAGCCGCTGATTCAGATCAAAAATGTTTAGGTTACTCGAACGGTTAGATCTTATACCGTATTTAAATATATTGAAACAATTTGTTATATTTTGTAACGAATTATTTCAATATGAATGGCATTTCGTTATTGTGTTATAACGGTATGAAGATGTCGTTCTGTTCCTTTAACGTTATGGTCTCATACCGTATTTAAATTGTCATTCAACGAAAGGTTATATTCTAACTACTAATTGATACTGTATCGTTATCAAATAGTTATGTGAGTTTAACGTTATAAACTAAACGGTTAACATGATAAACCAAATGCATTATGTTACTGTTCTTACAGTTATTATGTATAGCACAGAAAAGAATAACGTTATAATAAGTGTACGTTGAATATTGTTATTAAATAGAACGTTATTCCCCGAGCACTTTTGGGTCAAGTAACCGAATACTGATTTCTCAAATCATTAACGTTATTGATTATAACGTTATTTCGTGAAGACCGATTTGAAAGTTACGGTATGAATAACGTTATTCGGCTTGTGAATAACGTTACGACTTGTAACGAATAACGAATTGGTTATAACACGCATTACGTTAAGTTACGGATCCCTGATAAATATATCCATTCCCTGTATTAAAACAAACCAAACAGATATACAAACTGTCATACAAAGTCCTCTCTTCTAAACATACATATGCACTCATGTCCATAAATTAAGGATAATGAAGTTCAGGCAAAGAAAGAGAAAGAAGCAAAACAAATTTGACTTATTTGTAAAGTCTATTTATTAAACAAAAAGTAAAGAGCAAAAAAGATGCTATATGTTTGACATAATTAATAAAAATTGCAAGTTTTACTCCCTTGACCAAATTTCAACAAAGAACCTATTTACAAAAAACAGTATAACATGGTTAGTAGGATGGTTAATACGGAGTATGTCTCCCGGACGATGCAATACAGGCCTGACAACGCCTAGGCATGCTGAGTATCAAATGATCAATCTGATCTTGGGGAATATTACACCACTCATCAAGCAATCCACTCCGAAGTTCCGGTAGACAGGTGGGAGGGGGTTGACGGGCTGCAATTCGTCGGCCAAGCATATCCCACACATGCTCTATTGGATTCAAGTTCGGTGAGTGCGCTGGCCAATGCATACGGGTGATATCCTCCGATTGAAGGCATTCGTCTACAATGTTTGCACGGTGAGGACGGGCGTTGTCATCCATAAACACAAATTCAGCACCCATGGCGCCCCGAAACAAACGTACATGTTGTTCCAGAATGACATCCCGATAGATGTGGCCTGTCATCGTTACACTCTGAACATGCAGGTCAGTTCTGGAACCAAGAATAATTCCTCCCCAAACGAGCCATCCTGCACCACCGTAACGGTGTCTTTCAAGGGTGTTCTTTTGGTGATAACGGGTACCTGGCGCTCTCCAGATGAATGTCCGGCGAGAATCAGACTCCAAACTAAACCTTGACTCGTCGGAAAACATCACACAAGACCACTGTTGCGGTGTCCACAATGCATGCTCTCTACTCCAGGTTAATCGCAGGCGACAGTGAGTTGCGGTAAGTGGAACACATCTGACAGGCCTACGAGCATATAGACCAATGTGCCCTAAGCGTCTGTACACGGTCTGCCTTGAAACTGTCGTACCGGTAGCTGAAGAGAGCTGACGAGACAGGTCTGATGCTGTACTCCGTCTGCTTCTTTTGGCAGTAAATGCCAAATAGCGGTCCTCATTCGGCGTTGTAACTCGGGGGCGACCTGTGCTGTAACGTCTACTCACATTACCATCATCTTGGAATCGTTGCCAAAGCCTGGAGATGACACTCTGGGCGATTCCAAGTTCCTCGGATACTTCCAGCTGGGTACGTCCACATTCCAGTCGTCCGATAATTCTGCCACGTAAAACATCATCCAAATGCCTCCTTTGTGCCATAACTATGCAGTTTTTGCACTGAAAGGCTTTCACAGCGCTTGTGAACAATTTTACTTCTTTGCCACCATTCCTTACATACCCCTCTCTTACACTCTCGTCATTGTGACGTACCATCCACGCCATCTGGTGGTTTCCTGTAATTTGCATATTCTTCTTCAAGATGTGTGTGATCATTCCACAGGTGAAATTTTTATATTAGAGATCAATTTCTGTGCGATTCTGAATTATCCTTAATTTATGGACATGAGTGTATTAAACGGATTTCTGTAATTTTAATTGTAAAAACCAAAAAAATAAATTAAAATAAAATAAAATATACTTTTAAATTCATTCTCATGGTATCTGTACAGAAGGAACAAAATTAATTTTTCAATAATTAATAATTATCATCCTTGTTAACATTTAAATATGATTTAACAAAGAAATTCAAGTGCAACGATATATCAAAATTTAGAGTCTACATTATTTTAGATATTCATAAACATGTTAATACTGAAAAATTTCACACACATTTTATATTAAACTAAGAATACTCCTATCATCTTTCAATAATATTAAAAATGAAAACAAACTGACATGTTGAAATGTGCTGTTATTTCTAATTATCTGCGCAAGGAATCTAGGTTCTAGGCTGAGTGGGGAGGGAATTGCCCTCCGTGGGGGACTTGGCATAGACTAGACATATAAAAACTCTTGCACTTTAAATCACACTTCTTTTTGGAAAATCGTTCCAGATTACCTTAACAATTACCAAAAAAAGTTAAACTAACACACAAGCAATTGGTAAGTCAGAGACGCTCCTGGCTAAATGGACACATAATCTAGCAGTACCTACGGCCTAAAATTATATACAGAGAAGTAACATTAATAAACACAATAAATGAATAAATTCTAAAACCTGCAATAATAAAAAATGCAAAAGAAAAAAAAAAAGTTTTGCGAAAATATTTTGTTTTCAATACTTTTTAGAATATATTTTTCTCATGAGAAAAAGCGAAAAAATAAGTACTTCTATTTTTTTTTAAGATTTGAGTAAATTATTACTGGAAGAAATTAGTGTACATTAGGGTGGATCGAAAAATAAATTTTTTACGAAATCTTTAACTGCTGAGGTCTTAAAAGTTGTGAATTGTTATAAATAAGACATGAGTAAAATTTGAATGTTCTACGAGAACGTCTTGGGGCTGCCCATCGAGCTTGAAATTTAGAAATTTTTTGAAAAATATGACTTTTTCAAAAAATCGACCAAAAAATATTCTTTTCCGAATTATTAGGCTACCAAGGTTTTAGAAGTTGTATATTGTTATGAATAAGACGTATGCAAAATCTGAAGGGGCTGTAAGATTTTCTAGAAAATGCACATCGAGCTTGAAATCTATAAATATCGGAAAAATTTTCGTGTTTTGACAAAAATATGTAGAAAGCGAAAATTATATTTTTAATGACTTAGTCCCGTTGAAAAATAGCCAATAACATTCGAAGCTCTTCTCTAGTACAACCACGATCACAACTACATTACCCAGGACCCACCTCGTTGATTTGCCTGTGATCCGAGTCCTGCCCCTGCCAGCCCTAGCATCCAATTATTGGAGCATGCGTTTTAATGAATAATGTAAAGCCCAACTTCAAATCAAACTGTGGCATTTTTTGTCAAGTGTAATAATTGGGATCGTAGGAAACCATCATCTGATAGATGGATAGACAGCAAATTTCGGAGTGGCTGTTTGCTATGGTGTGAAGTTGGCAAATACAACATTGCAGAGATTTAGTTAGATTAGAGAACTGCGTTTCTAGATTTCGGATGACGCCTTTGTTATTTCCAGAATTCGATGATTCGCCACCACCCCCAATGCATGTGAGGGTGCCACGATCAATAGATTTTGTGTCAAACTTTCCCAAATTTACAGTGAAATTCTTAAAATCAGATCGCGACATATGGCCAAAGTATATTAAACCAGGTTCCATTATCAGCGAGATATGTTCTTTGTGACAAACACTTGGGTGTAATTTGCAGTCAACAAATTTTTCTATGTATCTGGTTTTGTTCGTCCTTCTATCAAAACACAATCCAAAGAAAATTTTAAAGCGCTCTTCCGTTTCTTCCACTGCGAGTCATCTTAACCTTCCTCTAACTTTATATGGGTCGAGAGTCAGTTGAGAAGGGTTCTCTCCATCTACATTCCTTCCCCTTTCTAGATTGGGAAATAAAGTTGATACCAGAGTTCCTACTGCCCAGTCCGTAATAACTTTGCTTCGCAGACTTGTGAAAGCACTGAGATTTTCATTCTAACTTGGTCGTTTGTGAACACATCTCCCAAAGTGGCGGTAGATAGGCATTCAGCGTTTTCTTCAGTCTTTTGTACTTTTCTTTCGTTATTTTCACTTTCCAAATCAATGACTCAAGTTGAAACATACCCTGGATATTGGAACTTTCACCTCTTTCTCCACCAATCTCTAAATTTCTCTTCCCAACCGTTGAACTTTTATCTCATTCTCCTTAAACTTGTCTTTACAATTCCATCAATTATCACATATCTAGCCCCCCTCTGGTCTGCTAATGACTCCCGTTCTGTGTGAGATACGTGAGGCTCTGAGCCGGGAAAAGTCAGTATATTTGCAAGTGCGAAATTCAATAGCGCGGTAAGGGAGAGTTTATCCCACTTTCTTCATAAACAATTCCTTATGTCCGTCTCTGACATAAGATTCATTTAGCTGCTGAACTTGCTCATGACCTTTTCTAACTATCTCTTGAATTCCTTGGACTGACACACTAGGGATACTGGCCTTGATTCAAATTTCCTGTATTTTGATCGCCACAACTACACTGTTAGAAAAATGGTTCAACGTTTCACCGAAATTCCGGTGCGAATTTAGCTGCAACCGATATTTTGAAAAATGTGGTGCTAGGATTCACCATTTCAGTGGTGCTTCCTCAAGCACCATTTTTGCGGTGAAACGTTGAAACAGGATCAAGGATTTTTCTCTAACCGATTATATGGTTAAAGCTTGAACCAATATACAGGATTTTTCTCTAACCAATTATATGGTTAAAGCTTGAACCAATATATAGGATTTTTCTCTAACCAATTATATGGTTAAAGCTTGAACCAATATATAGAATTTTTCTCTAACCTACTATATGGTTAAAGCTTGAACCAAGATTAGGGTTTTATATCTAACCAAATGTACGGTAAGTGATTGAACAACATCGAGGTTTTTTCTCTAACCAAATGTATGGTATAAGATTAAACCAAGATAAGAAAACTCTCTTTAGTGTTTTATTTATACACCGAGGGCGGAGAGGGCGACCCCCCCCCCCGCCGTGAAAAAAGAAATTAATGTAAAAGATCCTATTTTACTTCCGTAAAATGGATATATATGTCAATTTTCTAACTGCCCCCCTGACAAACTTGCATTAATCCGCCCTTGGGCGGATTAAAGGGGTGGGGGGCAGAGGAGGAGACCGCCCCCCTCCCCGAGAAAAAAGAAATTAATGTAAAAGATCCTATTTTACTTCCATAAAATGGATGTATATGTCAATCTTCTAACTAACAATCCCCCCCCCCCGGACAAACTTGCAATAATCCACCACTCTTATACACTGGGAAAGATTTCAGACCCAAATAACGGTACATGTACTGGCAGCTTTGGGATGAGTACATATACCGTAAATTTCACAAATGGCATTAAGTACCATAAAATATTTTACAGTATATATATATATATATATATATATATATATATATATATATATATATATATATATATATATATATATATATATATATATATACCATTAAAAAAGTGCATATACCATAAATTTCCTATATGGTATATGTACCGTAAAAAATTACACTACCTGTACATATACCGTATATGAAATTTCCGGTAAAAGCACCATATTTAATTTTTAAAATGGTATGTAAGCTGTAAACGAAATTTATAGTACATATACCGTAAATTATTTTTAATCAGTACATAGGCTGTAAAAATAATTTATAGTATTTGTGCTGTAATTAACTTTTAATCAGTACATATGCTGTAAATGAAATTCATGCACTTCGAATATGTAAAGTGATCTTTTTTAATCACTTAGCCCCCCCCCCCCTAAAAAAAAGTTTTTACATTGGCTTAGACTAAAATTTTGCTTTATTGTACATTTTGTTTGGGTGAAATAAGCTTCTTTCAACATTTAGCCCCTCCAAAACAGAATTTCTGGATCCGCCACTGGTTACATGGTAGCAAAAAGAAAAATAAATAAATAGCTCTTACATTAAATTCTGCTTACACACACCTAATTATATGCTGATCTAATCCAAAAAAAATAAAAAATTGTATATTACGATTCTGTTTTCTGTATGTAACTTAAGTTCGACAAGGTGGAGTTAGTACCACATGAAAAAAAGTTGTGAATAAACAATTATTCTCAAAGTAGAAGTTTCTTTTTCACATGCATTAAGCACTATCTCTATACTCTAAACCAAAATAATTGCGTAAAGCCTTTCAGGGTAACTTATACAAAATTTGCTAAACACTCCTGCTCAATTTGATATTTTATGCTGAAACTTACACTTTTACCTTACCTTTTCATTAGTGTTGAAGGATTGTCTTTAAACTTAGTAAAAATCCATCACCACCATTACCCCCTAGCTCCAAACTTTTTAAACAGGTCATACCCGCCGACCTAACAGTTCGGAGTTTTCCCGTGGTTTTCTGCACAACTTTGTGTAAATACGGGTTAGGACCCCTTAGAAAGTTCACCACAGAAGGCAATCCCACCCCCGGCCTTGATCCCCTAGTGTAGATAATTGGCCGTAACCAACATTTCCATTTTCAAACTTTTCACGCTTAAACTGGGTGCTCCCATATAAAATATGGCTAGTAGTTTGGGCCTTAGTAGTGAAAGGACTTGATCAGTAAGTACCCTCCAATTACACTATCAATAGTTTTTTCAATAAAAAGAATAATGAGAGATTTTAATGGTACTCAGAGTAAAATATAATTAAAATTAAAAACCTTTATTAGCATTCTTTATTACATACAAAATAAATCTGCATTTCATTAAATAAATAAATAAATATATTTTCCCTCCCTTTTGCTATCATCTTCCATCTAATACCTATTGGTGATTCCCAGGAAGAAAGTTGATAACCAGAAACTGGGGGAGAAAAAGAAAAAAAAAAACATTTAATTTACAATATTCAGAATTCATAAAACATTAGCATCTCAGAAATAAGATAAACAAAAATAAAAAGTTGAGTAAATTCAGACTGCAGTACAATCTTAAAATGTTTGAGTCAAATACATCTAATTTAAGTCAAATTGCAAAAACTCCAATTAGCAAGCAGACAAACTTAGTGCCCCACCCCCTCTTTACAAACGAACTAGAAATTTTAGAACATTAATCAAACTACATGAGATAATCTATTAATACCAAGCGCGCATAAGTAGTTCATAAAACTACAGAAATAAAATCTGTAATTTCCTTAAAAAAAAATAATTTCTAATAAATTAAGTCTATTTAAAGAAATTAATTTTTTTACATCCAAAAAATTATTTTCAAATTAAATGTTCTGTTAATTTTATCTATTTGATAGTAATGACAATGATTTGATAGTAATGACGTACATTGATCCATGCTGTGTTTGTTGAAGAAAGTTTGGAAAACAAATTTCTGATTAACTCATGAGGAGCCTGCGAATATGTAATACAATTCACAGGTCAAAAATATGGTAAAGAAATCACATTTGAATTCTCACGGGCAGAAAAATTTATCATTCTCCTGCTTATGTAAAAAAGATTGGTTTCTTCACTGTCCAGTTCACAAATTTCATTATTTGTAGTGCTTCCAAATATAATACAATAAGTTTAAAATGCTGCAATGCTTTAAAATAATCTACTTACATAATACGCTAACGTATGCGGTACCAAAATCGACGATATTTGTATGCTGGGAACGGTACAACTAGATTGAAATATTAGCATAATAACAGTAACACACGCAAAAATCCAAATTAAGAGTTCAATGATGTCAAGTGAAGCAAGCATATTTGTTACTGGTTATGTATGTCACACAGTAGCTAGATTACAAAATAACAATGCATGCACAAAAAAGGAAAATATTTTAGCTCTTTTCACAGTGTGTTTATCACACATCTATTTATATAATATGCTAATGTAGGTGGTACCAAAATCGATGATATTTCCATGCCTTGAACTCATTATCTCAAATCAGTCTTCAGTACACATATGAACAAAGCAAATCTCCCTTCTGAAAGAATAGATGAAGTTTAATTAAGTTAATAATAGCATAACAAATAAAATCTTTTTGCATTTAATGATAATTTCATAGGAGAGAAGAAAATGCATGCAGTCAAATGTGAAAAACTATTCTGCAAAGTACCCTAGCAAAGAAGTCCAAACGAGACAAAATTCTAAACTTTGGATTATTATTTTATTTACTTGCAAACATTCATCAGAGATAATTTTTACTAATATAAAATATTATTTTTTATTTTACTAAATAATGAAATGCCCATAAAGGGAATCGACTTTAATTAAATGTCACACTACTTTAAGACAGAGCACATTTAAATTACATTTCTTTGGGAACTTTTTATAGATTACATTTAAAATTATATTAAAAAAAAAACAAACATAAACAACGAAGTAATAAATATCTCCTTTCCCTGTATTAAAACAAACCAAACAGATATACAAACTGTCATACAAAGTCCTCTCTTCTAAACATACATATATTAAACGGATTTCTGTAATTTTAATTGTAAAAACCAAAAAAAATAAATTAAAATAAAATAAAATATACTTTTAAATTCATTCTCATGGTATTTGTACAGCAGGAACAAAATTAATTTTTCACTAATTAATAATTATCATCCTTGTTAACATTTTAAAATGATTTAACAAAGAAATTCAAGTGCAACGATATCAAAATTTAAGAGTCTACATTATTTTAGATATTCACTAGCTGCGTGCCCGTTCTTCGCACGGTAGGAAAAGAAAATTTTCCTTACATGTGTAATTCGAATTTATTCGTGATGTGGAATTTAAAGAAAAAGAGAAAATTTATTTGACTCTTGATGTAAAGTTTGCGTCACGAGTATTAACCTGGCATCATTGCAGTATAATGACTCAAAAAACTACGTCAGTGTCATTCACTATCAAAAAAGTGGAAAGCTTAATGGTTTGCAGAGAACTCCTGGCTTTCAAAATGTCTTATTTCTACATCATACTGTTTTTTAGGCTCAAGTTGTAGCATTAAATACCTAAGACACTACATGGAATGGACAACCATTTATTTCTTTCCGAACATGTACCATATAAGGAAAGTATTGTAATCATGAAAAAATTCGACTTCGAGATTTGGTGTATTTACACGTTTTGAGGTCTTCTGAATTCATTTATGCTATTTTCAAGAGATATTTTTAAGATAACTGCGCACCCGCTCTTCATACGGGAATAAGCGAATATTTTACTACTAAAATCATATCTGCATGTGACAAAACAGAATTTCATTTTTAAAAAAGTTCAAGTAATCTCCTCTGTTGAAATAACTGCGGGATATATTAACGCAAATTAGAATTACTTTTCGTTTAGTTGGTTGTAAGACAACCGTTGAAAAAGGAGAAACACTTTTAATTTCATGAAATATTTATTAACGTGGTATATTATGATTTATTCATATTATCCTTACGAATCTAATGATACTACCTATTACGTACATTAATACTATCTATCTTCGCTTCTCCCTCTTCAAGGCTCCCTTAAAAGAAACAGCTTAGATTATTTGGCCCCAATGGAATCTTTTGATTCTATGGCGATTCTTTGCAATTTACGCATTAGCATAAATAATAATCATTTCACATTATGGTTGCCATTAAGGAAACTCTCCATATATATTTAATTTATACATAGTTTTATAAGATTGGCGTATTTAGTGCCGCAAACCATTTCATCTTATTGTGGGGAGAAAATATCCAAGGGAGGCCATTTTAAATATCCATGTATCTAATATAGCGATATCTTTTATATCCTCCATAGTCCTGTCTCTTGAAAAACATCAAACTGTGTAATCTCGAGGAGCTACTTATTCCAGCTTTAATTGTGACATGGCGCAGAGTTGCAGAGTTTACAAATTTCACGCATTTTTTAAATTTATGACGTCACTGTTTGACTGCCGTAAAGGATACCCCAGTTGGTTGAGGGTGTTAATTTCGATATTTCGCATGGTAGTTTTCAAACGGTATCATTAAAACTTTGCGTTATGTAGGACCTTTATGGAGGAACGTAATTCAACGTTAAAATAAAACTATAATCGCAGCCTGCATGCATATGTTAGGCAACGTCTGCGCCATAATTAAATGTCAAAAATAAAAATAGTAAATAGAAAAATTTTAATATATCGCGCTTTGAAACGAACTTTGTAATTTTTAAAATGAACATTTTCAGCACCGTGAAGACATTTCAATTTTTAAATAAGCACCGGATTAAAATACCACTTCCAATAATAATAATCGTGAATTTCTTAGTTTATTTCTACAGTAAATTTTAATCAAAATATTGTCTCCCTGTGTTGAAAATAGAGCTGGAATAAATAAGTTAAAATTATGGCGTAATTTTTACGTATCTTAAAGCATTTGACGTCATAGATCCTCACTTGCGAATTGAAATTCCGATATCCCATTTAAAAACTCGATTGGTTGAGAAAACCCTTTTTTCTAATCCTTTCTGTGGCAACAACCGAAGATAAATTCTCGTGCCGTGATCGCAATGTAATGAATGGCGTAAGATCGCGTTGATGCTATTAAATTCTAAACATTAGGCTGCATTAAAATTCATAAAATATCATCTAATTTACATAATTTTTTCGTTTTTATTTTAAAAGAGGGAGAAAAGAATGTTTCACGATTTGTCAAAATATCAAAAAGTTATGACGGATAGAATTCAAGATGCGACAGTTTTAAAATTATTTTACGAAACAATTCGCCGAAGCAAATGCTTAGTAAAAAAATTCCTAAAAATCGGTAAATCATGTTACGTATTCAGAACAAACTGTTTTTAAAAGAAAATTTTCTCCTCTATCCGATGATACAAATGCCGTTTTGCTGCGAGCGTAATTTCCGCCGTCATTACGAATTAGGTGAGAAAAAATGCCAAAAATCGCATAAAACATAAAATTAAAAAAAAATCTAGGTCGAATTTTGAAAAAATCGCTTCGAGGTGCACAACTACATATTTACATCTTCCCGAGTACCAAATTTGGTGTTTCTAGGTGTAGCCGTTTGTCCGTACCGCTGCCGACAGACACAAACACACACACACACACACACACACACAGACAGACACACAGACACCTTCTTTTATAATAAGTAGAGAAGATAAACATGTTAATACTGAACAATTTCATTTTATATTAAACTAAGAATACTCCTATCATCTTTCAATAATATTAAAAATGAAAACAAAATGACATGTTGAAATGTGCTATTATTCCAATTATCTGCGCAAGGGATCTAGGCTCTAGGCTGAGGGGGGAGGGGATTGCCCTCCGTGGGGGACTTGACATAGACTCGACATATAAAAACTCTTGCACTTTAAATCACATTTCTTTTTGGAAAATCGTTCCAGATTACCTTAACAATTACTAAAAAAAGTTAAACTAACACACAAGCAGTTGGAAAGTTAGAGACGCTCCTGGTTAAATGGACACATAGTATTCATTTTATAAACTACTAGCTGCGTGCCCGTCCTTCGCACGGTAGGAAACAAAAATTTTCCTTACATGTGTAATTCGAAATTATTCGTGATGTGGAATTAAAAAAAAAAAAAAAAAAAGAGCAAAATTATTTGACTCTTAATGTAAAGTTTGTGACATGAGTACTAACCTGATCATTGCAGTATAATGACTCAAAAAACTACGTCAGTGTCATTCACTATCAAAAAAGTGGAAAGCTTAATGGTTTGCAGAGAACTCCTGGCTTTCAAAATTTCTTATTTCTACATCATACTGTTTTTTAGACTCAAGTTGTAGCATTAAATACCTAAGACACTACATGAAATGGAGCACCATTTATCTCTTTCCGAACATGTACCATATAAGGAAAGTATTGTAATCATGAAAAAATTCGACTTCGAGATTTTGGTGTATTGACACGTTTTGAGGTCTTCTGAATTCATTTACGCTATTTTCAAGAGATGTTTTTAAAATAGCTGCGCACCCGCTCTTCATACGGGAAGAAGGGAATATTTTACTACTAAAATCATATCTGCATGTGACAAAACATAATTTTATTTTAAAAAAAGTTCAAGTAATCTCCTCTGTTGAAATTACTGCGGGATATATTAACGCAAATTAGAATTACTTTTCGTTTAGTTGGTTGTAAGACAACCGTTGAAACAGGACACTTTTAATTTCATGAAATATTTATTAACGTGGTACATTGCGATTTATTCATATTATCTTTACAATTCTAATAATACTACCTATTACGTACATTAATACTATCTATATTCGCTTCTCCCTCTTCAAGGCTCCCTTAAAAGAAACAGCTTAGATTATTTGCATCAATGGGATCTTTTGCAATTTACGCATTAGCATAAATAATAATCATTTCACATAATGGTTGCCATTAAGGAAACGCTCCATATATATTTAATTTATACATAGTTTTATAAGATGGGCGTATTTAGCGCCGCAAACCATTTCATCTTACTGTGGGGAGAAAATATCCAAGGGGTGCCATTTTAAATATCCATGTATCTAATATAGCGATATCTTTTATATCCTCCATAGTCCTGTCTCCTGAAAAACATCAAACTGTGTAATCTCGAGGAGCTACTTATTCCCACTTTAATTGTGACAGGGCGTTAGAGCGGGGCCGTCGTTATTAGCAACGGGCCTGCGTATGAGTTGCCATCGCTAAAAATGAGTTTATCATTGAGGCCTGTTTTCCCCCAGTCACAGTGTTCTATTTTATTATTCTAAGTATTATAAATGTTATATTATTTTATCATTTTAAAACAATTTTTTTATACTTTTGTCGTACTAAAGAACTTTAGATGTAGGAAATCGTTTTGTGAATCTTGCGCCATTTTCTTTCATGAAAATTTATCATAAAATTCGAACATTTTTCTCTGAATGTAAAGGTAAGTGAACACTGTTATAATGTATTTAGAAATTCTAAATATATGTATGTAAATCAAGTTTAGTGAATAATTACTCATGTGTTATTTATAAATACATTATTTTAATCAGAAATCGTATTACTGGAGTAGTTTTTATTCTTGTAAATAAGCATGACGTTGTGATACTATTTAGACAATTTAATTTTGCCAGTTGAAAATGTTATTTATCAGTTATATATGCCTTGATTATGTGATTCAGACTTACATCTGTTACAGTGCAGAAATACAGTAAATTATAAATTATTGATTTTTGCCCGTTTATACAGAAACTTCAAATGTAGTTAATATTTTGTACAAGCGTTCATTATCCTTGCTCAATTCCAAAGTTCGATTGAGAAAGCGACAAAAGAATAATATATACTACATGAAATGTCTTTATTAAAGAATAATTAATTCAGGAATCGCGCTATAGAGCGTATTTTATCAATTTTCTCCAATATACAGGATATCCCGAAAACACTGAAATGCGCTTTAATACATAATTTGTTAAAGATTAATCTTGAATTGTTTAAAATAACATAGGAAATACGACTACGTTCATGAAATATTCATTATAAAAATGTCTTGTGTATTTAGTAATTTTAAAGTATATTAAATATCCACTTGTGAAACTAAAATAAGCAATCGTGAATCATGAGAGTAAGCGCTACTTTGTTTTTCCTTCAAATTATATGCATCTATTTTCTTTATGTCAATATGTATCATAGCAAACAAATTAATCATGAGTTCGTACTTGAATTAGTAAAACAATTACTACTTAAAACTATATTAAATAACGTTTGAAAGCACTGGGAAGGTTAAGAAATGCCTGATGTATACGTGAAGACTCGAGCATCCGTAGGCCTCTTTGGATGGCTCATCAAAATACACGCGCAGGTCCGTTACTAATTGCGAAGGCCCCGGTTAGAGTTGCAGAGTTTACAAATTTCACGCAAATTAATTTCGATAGTTAATTTTAGATAATTTTTTTAATAGTTAATTTCGATATTTCGCATAATTGTTTTCAAACGGTATCATTAAAACTTTGCGTTATGTAACCTTTATGGAGGAACGTAATTCAACGTTAAAATAAAATTATACTCGCAACCTGCATGCGTATGTTAGGCAACGCCTGCGCTAAATTAAATGCCAAAAATAAAAATAGTAAATAGAAAAAAATTAATATATCGCGCTTTGATACGAACTTTGTAACTTTTAAAATGAACATTTTCAGCGCCGTGAAAACATTTCAATTATTAAAATACCACTTCTAATAATAATAATCGATAAATAAAAATCTAAAAATAATTCTTAGTTTATTTCTACAGTAAATTTTAATCAAAATATCGTCTCCCTGTGTTGAAAATAGAGCTGGAATAAATAAGTTAAAATTATGGAGTAATTTTTACGTATATTAAAGCATTTGACGTCATAGATCCTCACTTGCGAATTGAAATTCTGATATCCCATTTAAAAACTCGATTGGTTGAAAAAATCCTTTTTTCTAATCCTTTCTGTGGCAACAACCGAACATAAATTCTCGTGCCGTGATCGCAATGTAATGAATGGCGTAAGATCGCGTTGATGCTATTAAATTCTAAACATTAGGCTGCATTAAAATTCATAAAAAATAATCTAATTTACATATTTTTTTCGTTTTTATTTTAAAAGAGGTAGAAAAGAATGTTTCACGATTTGTCAAAATATCTAAAAGTTATGACGGATAGAATTCAAGATGCGACAGTTTTAAAATTATTTTACGAAAAATTTGTCGAAACACATGGTTAGTAAAAAAAATTCCTAAAAATCAGTAAATCATGTTACGTATTCAAAACAAACTGTTTTTAAAAGAAAATTTCCTCTTCTATCCGATGATACAAATGCCGTTTTGCTGAGACCGTAATTTCCGCCGTTATTACGAATTAGGAGAGAAAAAATGCCAAAAATCGCATAAAACATTAAATAAAAAAAATTCTAGGTCGAATTTTGAAAAAATCGCTTCGAGGTGCACAACTACATATTTACATCTTCCAGAGTACCAAATTTGGTGTTTCTAGGTGTAGCCGTTTGTCCGTAACGCTGCCGACAGACACACACACACACAGACACACAGACACCTTCTTTTATAATAAGTAAGAGAAAACCATAATGAATTATGTTATTTGAAATTTATTTTGATGATATTTGTGCAACAATATATGATAATTAATTTTTATTCAGTATGGAAAAAAGTTGTATAAAATATAATCCTGTTTTACATTTAAAAGTGGAATAACACAGAAACAGATATGCAATGCCAAAGTTATCACTCTAAATTATTATAGATATTTACAGACAATTTTAAAAAATACTCAACATTTTCACTGTACATTGAAATAAGAATACTCAAAAAATGGAAACAAAATGAATGAAACCCAAATCGAAATCAAAGTCTATGTCATATTACTTTTAAACGATTTTTATTTTCATGCACCTTGCAATTATAAAGAGAAATTGGTTCAAAACAATGAGTCTTCTTAAAGATGTAAAAATTTTATGGTTTTCAAATGTTCGTTTCTAAATTTTCGTATTTATGGGTAAACTTACTAAAATCTTTCAAAATTGTAGGGGAGGGGGCTGGAAGACTGCTCGGTAGCGCTCACCCCACACAGCCCGCCACCTCTGGTTATGCTCCTGGTGGGGGGGGGGGTAGAGTTTTAGATGTAAAAATAGAAAATAAGAGAAAACATTTAATTAAAAGTAGTAAGAAGGACTTGCATTAAAATATTAAAAGGTTAAAACTATACAAATAAAATCCCTTGTTAGCAGCTTTCGGTGACGACCACCACCTTCCTCAGATATCGGCGTTTCTTGTTTGCACTGATCTATTCCTCAATGCCTCGCCCCATCCCGGATCGATCTGCGCATGTGTCATGTCATTAACGGCGCCATCTGTAGTTAAGATTTGAAGTGCTTCCAATGTTAAGTGCATAGTTGTTCTTGGGCTATTTTTGAGAGAGATGTGCTGGGTTTATTGAATTTAATATCGTTAAAGCGCTCTTTTTTTTCTTTCTTTAATTTTCCTTTTAGTCATTCCTATATAGCACCCAGATTTATTTGATTTATTAAAGGCAAAATTTATTTTATAGATTCCGTCTGATTCATTTTTATCTATTGGGTCTTGATCACTACGTATTCGTTTGACGATAGTTTGATTAGGCTTTATAGGAATTTTTATATTTTTCTTGGTGGCTTCATTGGTTATTTTTATTGCTGCCCCCTGCAGTAGGGTACAGCTTTAGTAAACAGCGGTTTCTCTTTTTGATGACTGCTAATGTGTTCAAGTTTTTTAATTCTATTTTTAAAGAGGTTCTTGAGAAGGGATTTTGGCAGCAGGGGTGCAGAAAAATGTTTAGGGCTCAATATTTCCCCAGAACACAATTTGTTCTATCTAAAATTCCCTCCAAATTGAAGCATATTTTCATTTTAGTTTAAGTGACTATCTATAGCTAGATTCTTATGATAACAACTGCATCTCGGCACCCTACCCACCCTTTGCAGATCGCCCTAGTGTAGCGTTGACATAATCATAAACAATACTATAAAAAATAAATTCTTTTTTTTTTCTTCCCTTTTTTAAAAATATACTTGGAAGAAAAATTTTCCCCGAATATCGTTCGGGCATTCGAACATATTCTGCACCCCTGATTGGCAGTAGCCGGATATTATAAATATCTAGCAGTACATCCGGCCTAAAATTATATAGAGAAATAACATAAATAAACATAATAAACGAATATAAATTCTAAAACCTGCAATAATAAAAAATGCAAAAAAAAAAAAAGTTTTGTGAAAATATTTTGTTTTCAATACTTTTTAGAATATATTTTTGTCATGAGAAAAAAGGGAAAAAATAAGTATTTCTATCTTTTTTTAATATTGGAGTAAATTATTACTGGAAGAAATTAGTGTACAAAAACACTGTTTTTCAATCTTTGTAAGATTTCGGTTACCTTTTTTCCCTACTATAAATTGAATAGTGTACTTGCTGTAGTGTAGCCTGCTGTGAAAATGTCCCCATCTACCAGGCACGTATCCAGAAAAACAATTTTTTGGAGGTGGGGGGGGGGTCACTGACCCCCTGGACAGTTGAATGGAAATGTCTCTTTCAAGAATTGATCTTTTAAGATATTTATCGAATTTTTGAGGGAGAACATTCATGACATTGTTATTTGTTATGACTTTAATTGCAGTCAAACTGGTACTAAATTCATGGAAACAATCCCAAAAGGATTTGATTTTTGAATTAAATCATTTGAAACTAATGAGAAAATTTAAAGAAAAAAGGGAACAATACTGTTACCAGGGGCAGGTCACCAAGTATGAAGCTTCGTCAAACTGTGAAGAAGAGTAAACATGTTTACGATGGTGTCATGTTCTCAAGTAACCCTTATAAGGAGTTGAGGTGTAGTTGAGTTCTGTTGTTGTTTCATGATGTGATTAGAAATTATGTGATTGGTCAAAGAAATTAACTGGGAATAAAGTTTGAAGGAATTATGTGATTGGTTGTAAGAATTTATCTGTAACCGAACCTGAAATGAACCGTTGAACTTGCTGTTTGTTGTGATTCGTTGGTGGAAAAGTGCACAGTTATTTATTATCATGTTTCAGAAGTGAAATTTCATTTTTTTTTTCTATTAAATGAGGATAAGTTGTCTAAAACTGTAATGAATTTGCTTTATGTTAAGATGTGTCGTGTATGAATTATGTATGTGGTTGTATATGAAAATTTGAAAATTTTTGTTGAGCAGAATATTTAATGTATCCACGGTAGGCTTAAATTTTGCTTATTTGGGCGCTTTTTGATGCATCAAGGCCATTACATAAGGAATTAAATAGAAGATTTGAGGTATGTGCTTTTGTTTATTTAAATATTCATTGTATAATTTACTGTACTGGTTTACGGTTGAGATTTAATAAGTAGGGAAGTAGTCGGTTTATTCTGGTGGTTTTCTGTTATTTGCAGTATATTTTTCTTGAAATCACGTGCACTATTCACGTTAAATATGATTCAATATATGTATTTTTGAGTTGTTTGTGGGAAGTTGTGTGTGCGTGCGGGGGGGGGGGAGGTAGTGTGTTTATTTGATGTTTTTCTATTAATTTAAAACTGTTATTTTTATTTAAATTATTACTATTAATTATTATTACTATTAATTTAAAACTGTTTTAAGGGAAATTTTGCTGTATAATTATGTGCAGAAACATATTTTGGCATTTTGCATATGATTAAGGTTATGGTTTATTTTTTGACGTACCCATAGTCCAGAGCTAGTGCTTTGTTTATGTGATTTTTGTTCATAATTGCATTTGAAATATGTCTAAAAATGTTTTTATGTGTTTAGATAGTGCATTATAGTTTGGAGTTCATTTTGTTAGTTATGTGTCAACGTATGTTTATGTATTGTTTGGCGCGAAAAAAAAAAGTCACCAAGGTTAGCTGCTGGCGACAAAAAAAAAAAGTCACTAACTCAACCGACACCCGCTTACCGTATTATTCCCCTGTGTTATTTTATTTTTATGTGAATTGCTGAATAATTATTCGTGATGGAGATTTTTAGTGTTTTAAGAAAGGTGGATAATTTTATTAGATATATGGGTTTACTTACACGGATTTGAAGAAAACAGGTACAATACTTAGGTTTAATATGAATTAATGTATAAGGATTTTGGGGTTGTTTGTGGTGAGTTTTGATTTTATTCTGTTTTTAGTAATGTAACAGGGTTTCTACAGATTTCACAGCTTTTGCTTCCCTGACTTTTCCCTGACATCTATCACGCTCTTCCCTGACATTTATCTAGCGTGCTTTCCCGAATTTTTTGTTTCTATTTGTAGCATTACATCCTTTAAAGAATTTTTTATATATTTTGCACCTTTTTTTTACAAATGATAATAATAATAAAATTAATATATACAAGAATCTTATTTGACATCACTGGATTCTAACAAAAACCATGTTTGATAATAATTTAGGATAAAATTAAGCATATTTCAACTGCACAAGATATGCTCATAAAGAAAACATTTTAAAATTATTTATAAGGTTGAATGAGAAAAGGAAAATAAAACAATTTCTATACTTAGGTTCAAACAGCAAATATTTCCTTGATTTTACCGCAAAATTCAATTTTTCTTGCATTTCCCTGACCTTTCTTCCATTTCTGCTAATTTCCCTGACTTTTTTCCCAAATCCCTGACTTTCCAGGTCTGTAGAAACCCTGTGTAAATTTTGTGTGTTTTGAAGATATTAAAACTGAAGGAATCTTGGGGGGAGGTAGTCGGTTTATTTGTGTGTTTTTCTATTAATTTTAAACTGTGATTTTAACATTTTAAGGGAAATTTTGTTGTATATTTTTCTGCAGAAACATATTTTAGTATTTTGCCTCTTTTGAATGTTTTATATTATTTATATTTTAACGTACCCATAGCCCAGAGGTAGTGCTTTGTTTATGTTCATTTTGTTTGTAATTGGATTTAAGTATATCTACAAATGTTTTAATAAGGTGTTTAGATAAGTGTATTGTAGTTTTGGGGTTTATTTTTTCTTATATAACTACATATGTTTGTGTTATGTTTGGCGAGAAAGCAAAGTCGCCAAGGTTAGACGCGACAAAAAAAAGTCGCCAACTCAACCTGCCCCTGCTTACGGTATTATTCCCCCCTCCCCCCCCCAAAAAAAAAGTAAATAGTAAAAGAAACAAATTTATACAATGCATGAATAACTTATCAGGCCTAAAAATATGAACACTATGTATACATATCATAAACAAATGGCTGAGTAAGAATGCCTGTTACATAATTTTTATGTAGATAAATAAGAATGAAAATTTGGGCAATGTTTTCATAATTAGAACTAATAATAACAATAAATAGATGGTACTGCATTGCATATAGATGTGTTTTCTTCTTTTTTCGTTTTATTTGCACAAGTTTTCTTAGATCATTGAGCTATTACTTTTTCCGGTAAAATCATACAAGCCGGTGCGCACCCGATGTAAACACGGCGACAGTCACTGGAGCTTTTGGTGGCTGTCGCCAACCATTTTGCATGATCAGCAAAGTATTTTAACACATTTTTTAAAATTTTACATATATTCCACTAACAAAAACATTAAAACAAAATACACCATACATATTTAACCTAAAAAACGTCAGCAAATTCAGTAACAGGCAATTTAAAATGAGCAAACAGTGGACTGTTTTTAACTAAAAAAAAACAGTGGATTAAGCAACCTAGTTGTACAGCTAATGTAAACTGGGCAAACGCTGGCCCGTTTTCAACTGAAAGAACATCGGTGGATTAAACAACCTAGCTGTACACCTCATATAAAGTCAGTATGAATAGAATAGCACATAAATAACACTTATGACAACATAAAAACATCAAATATCAATGTAAAATTCACATTTAAAACCTTAACATCGCAAAGATTCGTTTAAAAAAAGCACTTACCTTTATTTTTTTTAATTAACCGCTCGGAAATGTCCCTAACACACACCGGCTTATAACATAAAACCAGCATCCTTTCTTTTATTTACTTTTATATTGACACTGCATTTCTAACACACAACATTTTGACTGCTAGGTGTGCCCCCGAATATATTGGAGATTTGAAATTGCAGTTTCAATTTTTCTAGAAGAATGTTAATGTTAAAGTTTATACTGAAATCTCAAAAGACGAAGCCAAAGGGGTTGTGTTTGGTCCTCCCAACAAAATATTAAATGTAAAACCTGTCTTTAAATGGGTGCTAAGCTGTAAGCTTCTTAAGGTCAAACCTGTTTGTATTAAGTCATGTTTATGAGTTACTGCCAGGGGTTTAGTGGGACCAGAATGACGTTCCGGTACTTTTTTGTGAGCCAGAACGATGTTCTGGAACCCAGATAAAATTCTGTTGTATGATCCATGATTTCGGCGAGATTTCCCCTTGAAAATGATTTTTATTTACAGTCAACTCTCTGAAATCTAAAATACCTTTTAATGTAAACAGTGAAATTTACAGTTAACACTAACAGTGTACATAGATTGTGTAACAGTTAATATGTATGATTTATGTGTTAAATGCAATTTTCGTTGCTTTAATTATTCCTGCGGACAGGAAAATAGTCCTTCTAAAAAGGTTAAGGAGTACTTCTACTCTTCTGCAAAAACCTTAGATTGATCACTGGTTAGCATGAGCTCTGTAATATTGTGATTATAACTCAATTTTGCTTTTTTCGCCCCCTGTGCAGTAAAAATGTACTTCGTTTTGCCTATTACAGGTATTTCAAGCAACAATGATCAATAAAAATTTGAAAATATAGTACAGCTTTACAGTAGTGGATCCAGGGGAGGGGCTAGGGGGGCTTCACCCCCCCCAAAAAAAAAGATTGCTAAAGGGTAACATTCTGCTTTATTATACACTTTAAGTAGATAAAATGATCTTTTTTTATAACTTAGCCCCTCCCAAAAAGTTTTACATTACTTTATACTAAAATTTTGCTTCATCGTACGTTTTTTTTGGGTGAAATAAGCTTTTTTCAAAGTTTAGCCGCTCCCAAAAATAATTTCTGGATCCGCTACTGCAGCTTTAGTATCCTTTTGGTGCACTTTTGTTTTGGCGACTTTTTCTTGCCGTGAAAAAGGAAGCCTTTATGGTAATCCTGCCCTTTGAGAATCTGAAGTTAAGACATGGTAATCCTAAAGCCGGCTTTTTATTTCTGAAAATAGCTACCTGCTAATGATGACGATGTGTTTTATGATTTTATTTTAATGGCTATATTTTAAATTGAATTTTATTGTTTAATTATTTTTTTAATTTAAAATGGATGTTTAGGTTCACACTGACTGTTTATTTACAGTTTAGTATGAATAAACATTCTTTTGATAGTAATTTTTTTTAGGTTAATATTTTTGTTTTCCTTTTTTTATTTGTTAAGGGTAGAAGCAACAAATAATTATGTTAAATTAATATTTTACGCCGTGAAATAATATTAGATATTTTGCTTTTATAATTAATATAAACAAATAATACTTAAGTAGTTAGATTTTAAACAAAATATTAAATTTCATATGGTATAAAACATGACAAATTAAAATATTGGAAAATTTAATATCCAAATGTTTTATTTAATATATTATTAAAATCGTTTTTAATATTTGTGAAAAGATAATTTTTGTTTACGCGCGTATTTTATTTTTAAAAAATAGCAGTTAATTCATTTTGCATATTTATGAAAACTTAAAATGAGTTTTTTTTTTTTCCTGTTTACTGTTTCATATTTCACCCAGCAAGATGTGCACCTGGTCTTTCAGGCCCGGGAGATTAAAAAATTACTGTAAAAAATAAACCATCTGGTGAATATTTTTTAGATTTCGTGTAGCTGTATAAGCCTTTATTTTTCAACGAAGATTACCTTGCAGACTATTTTTGTATTTTTAAATCTGCATTGCAGACTGATGTAGATAATTCTGCTACTGAGATTATATTTAAAAAAATCAATAAACATACACCATAATTAAAAGCATATCTAATGCCGGATATCCATATATGCCAGTCAAAAGACCTTTGGATATATCCGATATTCAGCAAATCATTATCCAGATCATCCCTAGCGTAAAACATAAAAGCAATATTTAATCACGCCATAAAATTACTCTTTTGTCTGACAACGCTTCAGCTGATTGACAATTTATGACTTGACCTTGAATATCTCAAAACTTGCCCTTTTTGTTTTCCTTGATTTTTTATATTTTAATCACCTATTACTGCTTTAAAAGATTGCAAATTTTTAAACTGGCAAGGCTTTTTAAGTTATGAATTTTTAAAGAAATAACATTCGGATCTATGTGCAATGCAGTACTATCTATTTATTGTTATTATTAGTTCTAATTATGAAAACATTGCCCAAATTTTCATGCACTGTATAAATTAGTTTTGTTTCCTATTTACTTTTTTTTGCATACCGAATGTCATTGATTTAGTGTCTTTAGCTGAAAATGTATAGGTTCTTTCTGTAACAGGGCTTACGTGAAATTTTTTTAATATGTTGCTTTTAGGTACGGTCAAGGCACAGGGCAGACTGCCCTCCTCATGGGAGTAAATGGGCATTCAACATTGGGGGAAAGGGAGGGGTGTTTCCTATTATAGTAAATACTGTTTTCAAACAAGTGATATCTAAATTTTCTTGAATTTTAGGGGGGGCAGTTGTCCCTCTTTCCCTTATTAAGTCTATGTCCCTCCCTCCTTATTACAGGCATGAAAGCACAAAACAGCTAAAAAGACTGAACTTTGCTGAGAATTATACAGAACAAATAAATTATTATGCATTTCACACATTATCTGTTATTCTTTTATATGTATTCATATTAAATTAACTAATATTCATTATAAAACTGTATTCAGGATAACTAAATTCATTAAACTAATTTAAATACTACATCTCAAATGCATCAATGATGTTTTCAAAGACTGAAAACTTTCAAGCTTGTTATTAGTCTGCCACTAATATTTGTGATAATACAAACTTAAGTACACAATCTTATATATAAAGTAAACAAAATAATCAAATACAATACAAACAGACAAAAATAATCAAATACAATAGAAACAGTTTCCAAGGGGTAGTACGGTATAAGTAAACAACACCGTCGATTATTAGGGTTAACGTACCCGCAATTACGAGTTGAAGCATGACAAACAGAAGTATTCAGTAATGTAATATAATTTATTAGCCGACCCATTTTAAATGTATATCGTTTCAATTTCAAAAACTATCAAGCTGTTATTCGTGACCATTTGCCAAAATAATATTATAATTGATTCATTTTGTGTCATCAGTCGATCGCGTATGATTAGGGTTATGCCATGCCCATCACCATGGCATAAGTGTGGATATCTTAATATTTTCACTTATTCAAAAAGTATTATACATTGTTCTTTATCCATTGTTCGTTATACATTTAGACTTAATTAATTCAAAATGAGAAAAAATTAACACTTTTCTTACCTTTACGGAATCCCCTCTATCCTACGCGAGCAAGCAGCGTGGGCAGCCATATTGTTTTGGTTGGTTTCACCGAAAATTCGACTTTTCGGATATCGAACCCAAAATTGCGATAATTCGGTTCGACCTCAGTTCGAATTTTTCAGGCATTTTCAAATGAACGACAAAAGTGGTTCAAGGTTTATGACATTGCTTGTAGCTCTCTGTTTTCACCGGTTATTTGGTGAAACGTTGAACTTATATTTATAACAGTGTAAGGTTACTTCTCCTTCCGGTGGATCATGCCCTTTATTCAGAAATTTTTCTTCTTAAGTACAAATTAGTAATACAGAAGTACGAGTATGTCTTCTTGGGTTGGTAACTTGGTACAAGGTAATTCTTTCGATATTCACAGCTCTTCTAAGAACACCGATTTTGTTCCATGTCCTGTTGCAGACAGTTTAACTCTATTCAGAATCGTGCACTGCTACGATTCTGAATAGAGTAAAACCTTTTATCTTTTTTGAGACAGCTTTTTAGCTTTTTTGAGACTTTTTTTACTTTTTACCTTTTTTTGAGAGTAAACTGAAGCACCATCTATCTGTTAAACTAAATGCCTCTTTCAACGAAATATATCGTGCCTGATTTAACCGAACGCATGTGCATCGCCATCACTCGGTAGGCAAACCGGCGCTAGTTGTCTGGAGCACAGCTTGCAACTGCGCCCACGACAACGTGTACATTGTATCAAAATATTCGAAAAGCCATTTTTTGTGATTTACTGAGCTTCTCTGAACATTTTTTAACATATAAAAGGACCAAATTATTTTTAACAAATAAAGTTTGCTTTCAACATAATTTTTTCAAAAAAACACATAATTTTCAGATATTTATAGATTTCAAGCTGGATGTGCAATCCCTAGAAACTGTCGTAGCCCTTCCAGATTTTGCATACGTGTTATCCATAAAAATATACAGCCCCTAAAGCCTCGGGGGGCCTAATAATTTGGAAAATAATTTTTTTTGGTCGATTTTTTAAAAAAGTCCCATTTTTCAAAAATTTCTAAATTTCAAGCTCGATGCGCAACCCCAAGATGATGTCGTAGAACATTCAAATTTTACACACGTCTTATTCATATCAATATACAACTTTTGAGACCTCAGGAGATAAAGATTTCGAAAAAAAATTTTTTTCGATCCAACCTAGTGTACATAAACACTGTTTTTCAATCTTTGTGAGATTTCGGTTACCTTTTTTCCCCACCATAAATTGAATAGTGTACTTGCTGTAGTATAGCCTACTGTGAAAATGTCCCCCATCTACCAGGCACGTATCCAGAAAAACAATTTGGGTGGGGGGGGTGTTCCAAATGGTATAAAAGGCTGAATTTTTCACAAAGGACTATCATTATCATTTTAGTAAAAAAAAAAATGAAAATTTGGGGGGGAGGAGGGTCACTGACCCCCTGGACACTTGAATGGAAATGTCTCTTTCAAGAACTGATCTTTTAAGATATTTATCGAACTCTTGAGGGAGAACATTCATGACATTGTTATTTGTTATTACTTTAATTGCAGTCAAACTGGTACTAAATTCATGGAAACAATCCCAAAAGGATTTGATTTTTTAATTAAATCATTTGAAACTAATGAGAAAATTTAAAGAAAAAAGGGAATAATACCGTTACCGGGGGCAGATCGCCAAGTATGAAACTTCGCCAAATTGTGAAGAAGGGTAAACATGTTTACGATGGTGTCATGTTCTCAAGTAACCCATATAAGGAGTTGAGGTGTAGTTGAGTTCTGTTGCTGTTTCATGATGTGATTAGAAATTATGTGATTGGTCAAAGAAATTAACTGGGAATAAAGTTTGAAGGAATTATGTGATTGGTTGAAAGAATATATCTGTAACCGAACCTGAAATGAACCGTTGAACATGCTTGTTTGTTGTGATTCGTTGGTGGGAAAGTGCACAGTTATTTATTATCGTGTTTCAGAAGTGAATTTTCATTTTTTTTTCTATTAAATGAGGATAAGTTGTCTAAAACTGTAATGAATATTTTTTATGTTAAGATGTGTCTTGTATGAATTATGTATGTGGTTGTATATGAAAATTTGAAAATGTTTGTTGAGCAGAATATTTAACGTATCCGCGGTAGGCTTAATTCTGCTTATTTGGGCGCTTTTTAATGCATCAAGGCCATTACATAAGGAATTAAACAGAAGATTTGAGGTATGTGCTTTTGTTTATTTAAATATTCATTGTATGATTTACTGTACTGGTTTAGGGTTGAGATTTAATATTATAGTTTTCTATTGTAGGATATTTATATAAAGGTTATCGTATGCTGTGTTAGGGGATAATACCGTAAGCGGGTGTCCATCGCCTAGGGAGATGCGTCGCCAAAGCTTACTATAAGCCCTTCGTCGCAAGCAACACAGGATACTGTGTTGCTTGCGACGTAGGGCTTGGACTGATGAAGGCCAAAACAATTTTTGCTTGAAACGTGCGTATTCTTCTTACCTATAACATCTTATGTGTGTTTTTTATTTACTTTACATGTGTTTATGTTATGTTTGGCGAGAAAGCAAAGTCGCCAAGATTAGACGCGACAAAAAAAGTCGCCAACTCAACCTCTCCCCGCTTACGGTATTATTATCCCCCCCCAAAAAAAAGCAAATAGTAAAAGAAACAAATTTATACAATGCATGAATAACTTATCAGGCCTAAAAATATGAACACTATGTATACATATCATAAACAAATCGCTGAGTAAGAATGTCTGTTACATAATTTTTATGTAGATAAATAAGAATGAAAATTTGGGCAATGTTTTCATAATTAGAACTAATAATAATAATAAATAGATGGTACTGCATTGCATATAGATGTGTTTTCTTCTTTTTTTGCTTTATTTTCACTAGTTTTCTTAGATCATTGAGCTATTACTTTTTTGGTTAAATCATTCAAGTCGGTGCGCACCCCATGTAAACACGGCGACAGTCACTGGAGCTTTTGGTGGATCTCGCCAACCATTTTGCACGATCAGAAAAGTCAAAGTATTTTAACACATTAAAATTGTACATATATTCCACTAACAAAAACATTAAAACAAAATACACCATACATATTTAACCTAAAAAACGTGAGCAAATTCAGTAACACGCAATTTAAAATGAGCAAACAGTGGACTGTTTTTAACTAAAAAAAGTACAGTGGATTAAGCAACCTAGTTGTACAGCTAATGTAAACTGGGCAAACACTGACCCGTTTTCAACTCAAAAAAAAAAAAAAAAAAAACATCGGTCGGTTAAACAACCTAGCTGTACACCTCATATAAAGTCAGTATGATTAGAATAGCACATAAATAACACTATGACAACATAAAAACATAAAATATCAATTTAAAATTCACATTAAAAACCTTAAATATTGCAAAGATTCGTTAAAAAGAAGCACTAACTTTATTTTTTTTTAATTAACCGCTCAGAAATGTCCCTAACACACACCGGCTTATAACATAAAGCCAGCATGCTTTCTTTTATTTACTTTTATATTGACACTGCATTTCTAACGCACAACATTTTGCCTGCTAGGTGTGCCCCGGAATATATTGAAGATTTGAAATATCAGTTTCAATTTTTCTAGAAGAATGTTAATGGTAAAGATTATACTGAAATCTCAAGAGACGAAGCCAAAGGGGGTGTGTTTTCTCCTCCCAACAAAATATTAAATGTAAAACCTGTCTTTAAATGGGTGGTAAGCTGAAAGCTTCTTTAGGTCAAACCTGTTTTCATTAAGTCATGTTTATGAGTTACTGCCAGGGGTTTAATGGGACCGGAATGACGTTCCGGTACTTTTTTGTGAGCCGGAACGATGTTCTGGAACCCAGATAAATGTCTGTTAAATTATCCATGATTTCGGCGAGATTTCACTTGAAAATGATTTTTATTTACACTCAACTCTCTGAAATCTAAAATAACTTTTAATGTAAACAGTGAAATTTACAGTTAACACTAGCAGTGTACATATATTGTGTAACAGTTATTATGTATGATTTATGTGTTAAATGCAATTCTCCTTGCTTTAATTATTCCTGTGGATAGGAAAATACTCCTTCTAAAAAGGTTAAGGAGCATTTCTACTCTTCTGAAAAAATCTTAGATCAATCACTGGTTAACATGAGCTGTAATATTGTGATTATAACTCAACTTGGCTTTTTTCGCCCCCTGAGCAGAAAAAATGCAATTCGTTTTGCCTATTACAGGTATTTCAAGCAATAATGATCAATAAAAATTTGAAAATATAGTACAGCGTTTATGGGAATCCTGCCGTTATAGGATCGGAAGTTAAGACATGGTAATCCTAAAGCCGGCTTTTTATTTCCGAAAATGGCTGCCTGCTAATGATGACGATGTGTTTTATGATTTTATTTTATTGGCTTTATTTTAAATTAAATGTATTGTTTAATTATTTTTTAAATTTAAAATGGATGTTTAGGTTCATACTGACCTTTTTTATTTACAGTTTAGTATGAATTAACATTCTTTTGATAGTAATTTTTAGGTTAATATTTTTGTTTTCCTTTGTTTATTTGTTAAGGGTAGAAGCAACAAATAATTATGTTAAATTAATATTTTATACCGTGAAATAATATTAGATATTTTGATTTTATTGTTTCAATAGTGCAATAATTTAGAAATTTTAATCAAGGTATGAGATAATCATTGTTTATATTTGTTATGATTTCATTATCTCAATATTGCCATAATTTAGCAATTTTAATCAAGGTATGAGATAAG